>JACYFF010031954.1:16753168-16770872 GCA_017589665.1 Selenicereus undatus | reverse complement strand
TATTATTATTATTATTATTATTATTATTATTATTATTATTATTATTAAATGTGACATCATTATTACTTTCAGCGACTTGTCCAAATCCATAAAGATGTTTGGAGTAATTGAATTCAGTTTGTAGTTCTAAGCTTATTTTTTATGTTCAGAACATGCTTTCGATTCCAAATCAAGAAATGTTTACTTTTAAAGTCTCAAATGCACTTTGTTTTCTATTAATTCATTTGGGAATGCAAGAACATATGTCATTCTCAATCATTCAAGCATGTATCAATCTTTATTCTCGTCTTTGAGTTGCAAAACACTTAGTTAATTATCCACATTATCTCTAACCCATTTATCTCACCATTTAACTCAAACTACATGTATCAAATTTCATAATTGCCTGTATTCACTAATGTTACTCAAATTTCCATTAAAACACCATTAAATTTCCCCAAATTAAACTTCAAAATTCATGTCAAATTAATTGGTTTCAAAATTATCAAAATAGCCCTTTTCCTCTTCCCTCATCTTGCAACTCTCTAAGCCTCCCATGAAACATCGAACACCAACCCAAAAAGCAACCTTTAGTTTCATTCAACACAATCAAAAACCACATTTAATCAACTTACAAGAGCACAAACCTACAGGGGCCACCACCCCTATTCAATCCCTAATTCTTCCTTGAACTCCCACAATATAATTAACTAATGCAAATCCTCAAAATCATCATAAATACTATAATTTCCCATGAACTAACACTCAGCCAAGCTAGAAAATACAATCATTTAATCAAATTAAGAGCTTAAAGAGTGGGAATAAGTAGAGGGAGATTAGACGTCACCTTCCCAAACATCTATTGAATCAACTAAAAGAGGAGTTGGTGAAGACGGTGGCCGATGTTGGTGGCTACAACAGCCTGACAAACGCGACAGTTGGGCGACACTAGGTTAGAGGTAGAACAGAGGAAGAAGGGGGAGGGGAGAAGTGTGTGTGTGGCTGGGAAATTAAAAGGAGGGGGGTTCATGGCTGACTAACAAATGGGGGAAAGGTTTTGTCAAAAAAATAAAATTCAACCTCAGTTTTTATTGTTTCGATCTGGTTCTAATACAAAAATCTAGATTTTTTGTTATTTGTAGCCCTATTTTCTCTCTCTCTCTCTCTCTTTCTCTCTCTTTTTCCATTCACTAACAAATCTTTGGGCCAAAATTTGGGCTAACTTTTAGGCTATTAGTAATATGCATATGGTTTATTTTTTTAAAAAAATTATAAACTTTACACATTTGATTAACATATACTTTTGTATTTACTAATACTCCATTTATTCATATTAGCATTTTATTTACCTATTTTAGGAAAATTACAACCTTTATCCACTTTATAATAGGTCAATCTTTATTTATTTATCCTTTTATTTACAAGTTCTGAATAATTTCTTACACGGAGCATAACTCGATTTTATTTCAAGGCTACTTCGTTATCTCAACCTGTAGTTATATAAATATATCAAATGCTCAATCTAAATTGGACACTCAACTTTGTTAAACTGAGATTAACCAAAGTAAATAACATGAATTAGATTCAGGCTATTTTAGTTTTCCCCCATTAAAATAAATTTCGTTCTTGGAACTTGCAAAATTTGATAGAAGTCTTAGATTTACCTCAAATAAGTATGAGTACTTGTTTCTCATATCCTCTTTCATCTCCATGTGGGTTCAAATGAGGTATTATTAGCCCATACAATGTTGACTAAAGTGACACTCTTGTTACGGAGTTGTTTAACTCTATAATCCAATATTTGCACGAGACATTTCTTAGAAATGAAGTTCTTAGTAACCTCTATAGGCTCTGTCACAATGGCATTATTTGGGCTTAGAACATACTTTCTAACTGTGGAATATGGAAAAATACTATGCATATGCTTAAGTTCTGCTGGTGCCTGGTGGAGTCAATCTATAAGCTATTGGGTTTAGCTTTTCAATGATTTCATAAGGCCCGATATACCTAGGGCTCAATTTTCTGTTAACAATGAACCTCCTAACACCATTGACTGGAAAATTTTTTAAGAATACTTTATCCCCCACTTGAAGTTCTCATGGCCTCCTCCTTTTATCGATATAGCTCTTTTGTTTCCTCTGAGCAGCTTTAAGGTGATCTTGAATCCTTCTTTACCTCCTTACTGGTTACTTGGGTTAACTTCAACCTTAATAATTAATGCTTCATCTAACTCACTCCAATTCAACTAGACATCATTTGAGATTATGCCCCTTATTAGAAGGGTCCTCATTTTGTGTTCTTAATTGTATTAGATGCCCATTGAGAAATAAATGATTAGCTATGTCATAAGATTTGATGTCATCCTGTGACTTAACTCTATAGTCCCTTTTCGCTAGCATTGAAGGGATATTTTGTATTATGTCGTGTAAGTCTAACCAACTTCTTTACATAACCTTTCCTCACAAACTAGTCAAATATTTGCTAGGTCTGAATTCAACATTGGAGATGAACAAAACCAAGGATAAGAGTGATGGAAGTGGTAACCAAGTGAGTCATCACTCATAAATAGAAATAAATGAACCGCAAATTAGAAATGCTTGATACTGGAGGGATTATCATATGATAGCTAGAATAAAGATAATTGCGAGTGTATTAAAAATTGAAAAATGGGGGACCACAAGAAACATGGATTGCAAGTTTGGATCACAAGAGAAACCAACTGATATTCGACATCTCTTGAGTCATATCAGTGGCAAAGATAAGTATTCTACACCATTTCAATTAGGATGGGCAGTCAGAGGGTTGAATTATAGATCAAATTGTGTTGTTTATTAAATAAGAAAAGATTAGAGTGTCCAAAATAGTAAGACAACATTATTCACTTAAAAACTTTTAATAGAAATTCTCCTTGCTAAATCAAGATGTTTAGACCACCACATGAATGGAAATGAAATGGGACTATTTGATCCATACAAGGAATAAGAGGGTGGATTGTTGCTATAATCATCACACCAAGATGTGGTTAAATGTCAAAATCATAAATATAGTGTTGATATCGTAAAGAACAATCATGATGTCCAACAAAGATCAATAGATAACAACCAAAGAGAGTTTGAAATAAAGAGCTCAACCCATTTTAGAAGAGAAAGGTGATTCAGTTACATTTGGGTTTAGCCGTTGAGTTACTAAAAACGTAGTAGTAATAGAGTTTCAACTAAGTGTCTCTCTAACCACAATCAACATGATAAGGACAATAGACAAATTTGGACAAGCATAGTGCAGAACAATCAATATGAAGCAAGTTCCAGTAAAGCATCAAGTTTGGATAGAAAAGGGTCGAGTTCACTTATGACAAGTGAGATTCAGAAGTAAGAAGAATGATGGCAGCGGTAACAATCAACATTCACCTACATTGGTGAGGATTGGTTTGCATTTTTAATTCAAAACAAGTTATACAGGCTTATCACTATGAATAAATGGGGTGCAGGATATTGTATAAATATATTTTCAGTGGAATGTAGAAGAAGAAGAAGAAAATCAAAAGTATTGGAATGTCAACAACCATTTAAAATCAAATAGGAATATATTCAATATTCGGCAATAAGTTTCAAAGACATGATGAGTCATAGTAGAAAGAAGGTGAGAGCACTCTTGACAATCTATAAAACTCTAGAGGTTTCGAATGAAAACGGAAAATTAAATTAACATTTGAAGGAAGTAATTTTTTAAGATAAGGCAATCTAAATAAATACACGAAATGTTTTAAGATAGAGCATTAATACCAAAGATAGATTCTAATTAGCAAGGTTAGATGTCAGTTAAGATCTTTTCAAAAAATGGTCTAGATCAAGAGAAGGTACAATAGGAAAGAGATGATGCCAATAAAAAAATCGAGATGACTAAGGAAAAAGTAAATGAATGACTAAAAGTAGTGAGAACATTGTCGATGTAAGATTTTAATGAAAAGAACAAATGGCAAATGAGGAAATAATGGGTATATAAAATGGTGCTATGAGGCAAATAGTATGAAAACAATTGAAGGCATAAACAATTCAAGAATAGAGGGTTGTAAGAGTCAAATAGTTCTAAACATTATTTACATAGAAACAAGAACATCTTTTATATTAATTTGAAAGCCAAACTAACAGTAAAAATACACAATCTAAGTGATGATCAAATGTTTAAGGCAGATCGAGTATCGTTATTTGTGAAGGATAGTATATACAAAGAATTTACCCAAATTCAAACAATGAAATTATCCATCTACAAAAATCAGGGTGTAGATACATGAAATAGGACTTTTACAAAGGTACCTTTTGTCAGCTATGTAGGAATTCATGTAGGAATTCACATGTAAGTTTGTGTGATGTAAGAAAAGGTCACAATCATTCCCAATTTTGTCCTTAAAGATTAGGAAAGCAGAGTAAAAGGTCAAGGTCAAGGTAATCAACATGCACGAGCACAAACCCGCAACCTGATGGAGATCCATCCATGATCATGATTACCTACCCTCAAGGTGGTCCAAAACAATCAGATTCAATGGCTAAAGTGCAAAAGACATGCCTAGTTTGCCTTAGTCATTTTCAGCCTTCATCCTGTTTTCAGCCCGTGCACAAGCCCGATTTTGTGTACCTTTTTACGTGACCTTCCAATGGTTATGATTGGGATGCAGGAGGCCATAAAAAATATTATCAAGTGGCCATAAAAAACCTCAGCCAAATTACTCACATGAGGAGCTATTAACCAGCAAATTAAGGGAAGAAAATCCCTTTTATCCCGGGTATAAACAGTCGGTTGTCCTTTCGTCCTTTGAGGTGATTTGCTTCAATCAAAGTACTAATCCACTTGCAAATGACTTGATTAGAGTGCCAAGCTGCTGTTTGAGGTCTCCTAAGCTCCCAAGGTTGACACCTAAGCCTCAAGATCAACAATGAAGATGTGTCAAGCCACGGTTTAATCTAACTGTTTTTGGTGTTGTTTTGATTTTCGAGTTTTAGCCTATTTTAACTTCTAGTTTGACTTTGTAAGCTGAATGTTTGTGTTTAGGAGGATTATAAGACCTCCCTTGCTGCCTTGTATGAGATTTAGTTGATGTTTATGCAAAGAAGTTGAGCCTTAGCTCCTTTGAACTCTCAAACTCTCTTCTAGCTTATCTCTATCTTTGGCCGAGTAGGGTGGTGTTCTAGTAAGAGTCTTTCTTGGTGGTGTTTATGTATCCAAGAGGTTGTTAAGGGCCTTAGCATAAACCTTGGTGGTGTTCCTGTGTCCAAGTGAGGTGCTAGATTCAGTTCCAATCACAAAACTATCCTAGTCTAAGTTTGTGTTTACAAAGAAAGCTTGAATCCGTTTGTTCTCTTTACATTCTATTTTGGTTTGCTTTGATAGTTCCCAAAAATATACATCATATTTGGTATCAGAGCTTTGGCTACCCTCTTGGCCAAGCTTCCAAATACAAACACACTCCCAAACACAAATCCAAAACCCACCCACAAAACACTCTCGTAGCCAAGCACCAACTGTGCCCAGGCAGTGACTTAACACGACCACCCCGTGCTACTGGGACACGACCGTGCCTAGATTCAGCTTTTCCATTCTAGTGCAGCAGACTGTGCTACTAAGCATGACCGCGCCTCACTCTCTCCGTGCCAAAACAACACAATCTTTCATTCAAGAGCCAAGATGCCTACTAGCACCTCTCTAGAAGAAAAATTTGAAGCCCTCATGAAGAATTACGAGTCGTTGAGGTTACAAAATGAAGAAATCAAGGGCCAAAATGAGTATTTGAAGCGCCAACTTGGTGAACCCATGAAACAAAAGAAGAAGAATCTTCGTAGCTCAAGATCATCAAACACATCCGGTTCAAGCCAAGAAGAAGAAGCTCTTGAAGCAAGCCATCACATTGAATCTTCAAGTGATGATGAGCCTTTTATGAGGCCAAGAAGACATAGAAGGAATCAATCAAAATTTGGTGACATCAAAGTTAAAGTCACAGAGTTTGAAGGAAGATTAGATCCCGACGAGTTCATAGAGTGGCTCCAAACCGTTGAACGAGTGTTTGATTACAAGGAGATCCTGGAGGACAAGAAAGTGAAGCTAGTTGCCCTTAGGTTGCGTAAGTATGCCCCTCTTTAGTGGACAAATTTGTGTGCCAAGAGAGTGAGGAAAAGGAAGGGTAAGATTAGCACTTGGGAGAAGATGAAATCCAAGTTAAAAGATTGGTTTCTACCCTCATCTTACCTCCAAGATAGCTACTCTCAACTTCACAACCTTACCCAGGGAAGTATGAGTATGGAGGAGTATACAAGAGGGTTTCCAAAGCTCTTGATCAAGTGTGATCTTCAAGAGGCCGAAGATCAAACTACTGTGAGATATTTAGGTGGTCTTGATCCTAAGTATGCTCATGTTGTGGAGTTGTAACAATATTCAACCTTTGATGAGGTTTGTGTTTTACCCCATAAGGTTGAACAACAAAAGAAAGCCAAGCCCCTCAAAAGAGACTTTCCCGAACCCTTTCCCGAGAGTCAACCTTTAAACAAGGGGATCTTTTTCCCACCTTCTAAACCTACGGGTCCAACCCCTCCCACCATACAAAAGAGCCAAGCTCCTCAAAAGAGCTAAACACCTCCAAACCGTCCAAACCCCACAACCTTGAACACAAGAAGATGTTTTAGGTGTCAATGTCTAGGCCACATAGCCTCGGAGTGTCCAAATAGGAGAATCATCTCCTTAGCCGAATGGGAAGCGACTAAGGAGGAAAAGGAGGAGGAGGAGAAGGAGGTGTATTTCACGGAGGAGGTCGTGGAGGAGGCAGACGAAGGAGAGTTACTTGTGTTGAGGAAAGCCTTGAGTAGCCATAAAGGAGACAAAGAGGACCAAATAGAAGACCTATTTCACACAAGATGCACGGTCTATGGCCAAGTGTGCTCCTTGATTATCGATGGTGGCAGTTGTGCGAACGTGGCCTCACTTAGCATGGTGAAGAAACTTAATCCCCAAGCCACAGCTCACCCCCATCCTTACAACATCCAATGGCTCAATCAAGGTAAAGGATTGCAAGTAAATTCGAGGTGCTTGATTTCATTTTTCATTGGTAAAAGTTACCAAGATAAGTTGTGGTGCGACATCATCCCCATGAATGCATGTCATCTTTTGTTGGGAAGGCCATGGTTGTTTGACCGCAAGGTGATGCATGATGGCTATTTGAATACTTATAACTTTCAAAAGGATGGAAAGAAGATCACCTTTGCCGCCGTAAGCCCATCCCAACTCCACAAAATTAAGCTCCAAAAGAACTGAGAGCATTCGGACTTACTTCTCACTACTAAAGAGCTACTTCTTAAGGTCTCACACCATGAGTTCGAGGACAATTTAAGGGAAAATTCTCCTCAATAAGGGGAGGATGACGGAGATCCATCCGTGACCATGATTACCTACCCTCAAGGTGGTCCAAAACAATCAGATTCAATAGCTAAAGTGCAAAAGATATGCCTAGTTTGCCTTAGTCATTTTCAGCCTTCATCCTATTTTCAACCCGTGCACAAGCCCGGTTTTGTGCACCTTTTTACGTGACCTTCCAATGGTTATGATTGTGATGCAAGAGACCTAACTTTAATTTTAAGATGTGTTCTTTCCAATAAGACCAGTTCCAAGTCATTTGGAGGTTATTTGCTACCTCAAATCAGCCATTGAAGTCAAGTGCTCAAAACTATTTTAGTTTTGACCAGTTCTGGAAATGGGTCTGTTTGGACGGCCAAAGCTCCTCCATTTGGACTAAAACTTTTATGGCTACATTAAAAACATTTTCAAGTGGCCATAAAAAAAAAACTCAGCCAAATTACTCACATGCGGAGCTATTAACCAGCAAATTAAGGGAAGAAAATCCCTTTTATCCCGGGTACAAACAACCGGTTTTCCTTTTGTCCTTTGCGGTGATTTGCTTCAATCAAAGTACTAATCCACTTGCAAATGACTTGATTAGAGTGCCAAGCTGCTGTTTGAGGTCTGCTAAGCTCCCAAGGTTGACACCTAAGCCTCAAGATCAACAATGAAGATGTGTCAAGCCACGGTTTAATCTAACTGTTTTTGGTGTTGTTTTGATTTCCGAGTTTTAGCCTATTTTAGCTTCTAGTTTGACTTTGTAAGCTGAATGTTTGTGTTTAGGAGGATTATAAGACCTCCCTTGCTGCCTTGTATGAGATTTAGTTGATGTTTATGCAAAGAAGTTGAGCCTTAGCTCCTTTGAACTCTCAAACTCTCTTCTAGCTTATCTCTATCTTTGGCCGGGTAGGGTGGTGTTCTAGCAAGAGTCTTGACTTCTTCTTGCTGGCGTTTCTGTATCCAAGAGGTTGTTAAGGGCCTTAGCATAAACCTTGGTGGTGTTCCTGTGTCCAAGTGAGGTGCTAGATTCAGTTCCAATCACAAAACTATCCTAGTCTAAGTTTGTGTTTACAAAGAAAGCTTGAATCCGTTTGTTCTCTTTACATTCTGTTTTGGTTTGCTTTGATAGTTACCAAAAATATACATCACAACCCCTATTCAATCTATAATTTTTCCATGATCTCCCACAATAATAACTCATTCAAATCCTCAAAATCACCACAAATACTATAATTTTTCATGAATTAATACTTATCCAAGCTAGAAAAATACAATTATTTAATCAAATTAACAACTAAAAAGAGTGGAAATGAGTGGGGGAAAATTGGAGTTTACCTTCTCAACCAACCATTGAATTAACTACAAAAGGAGTTAGAGGAGAGGGTGGTTGGTGCTGGTGGCTGCAGCAGCTCGGCAGTGGCGCGCTGGTGGCCGAGACGGCGATAGGTGTGGAAGTTGGACGGTGCTAGGTTAGAGGCAGAATAGAGGAAGAAGGGGGAGGATAAGTGCGTGCGTGGTTGGGTAATCAAAAGGAGAGGTTCATGGCTGACTAAAAAAGGGGGAAAGGTTTTGTTAAAAAAAAATAAAATTCAATCTTAATTCTTATTGTTGTGATCTAATTTTGACTTACAAATCTAGAGCTTTCTTACATTTTTAGCCTTCTTTTCTCTCCTTTTTTTTTATTCCTTTTCACTAATAAATCTTTTGGCCAAAATTTAGGCTAAATTTTGGGCTATTAGTAATATATGTCTATGGTTAATTCTAAAAAAAATTACAAACTTTACCCATTTGACTAGCACACACTTTTGTATTTATTGATACGCCATTCATAGTATGGTTTTATTGACCTCTATTTTAGGAAAATTACAACCTCTATCCACTTTTATAAATAGGCCGGTCTTTATTTATTTATCATTTTATTTACAAGTTCTGAATGATTTTTTGTATGAGGCATAACTTGATTTCAGTTTGAAGTCACTTCGCCGTCTCAACCTATAGTTGCGTAAGTATATCAAATGCTAAGTTGAAATGCGCTAATCAACTTTATCAAACTTAGATTAGTCAAAGTAATTAACATGGATTAGGTACGGCGTATTACAATGGTCAATTAGAACAAATACATTGTTATCACAGACTTAGAATAGTATACATACTAAAATACATCGCTTACAATATATCATTACCAACAAAACAGAAAGATGCTCACCTACATCATAACAAACATGGATATTCATGAGATTGGTATTAACATTCATCATGAAAATTAGAGAAGTGTAATCATATTCATCATAAAATTGCATCACAAATAGCACATGTTCATTTTTTTTTCAAAATATCGGTATGAAATTCATATACATCTAAATATATATCAATATTCATCAAACTATTATGAAGATTCATGTTATTGTGATTGACAAATTACTGCAATCATATTCCTCAATTTTTCATCAATATCCAGCATAAACTACATATTAGCAAAACATGATATTCACTTTTTTCAAAAAATAGGCAGCAATTCACATACATCTAAATATACATCATATCCATCATATTGTTAAGAAAATTCATCACATTTTCATTATTGAAAAATAACTGTAGTCATGTTGCTCACTTTTTTATCAGTATTCATAATAAAATACATCACTTGTAGGACACGATGTTCTTTAAAAAAAAAAAGAGATGAATAGGAAATTCGCATACAACATAATGTACATCAATATTCATCATATCTTTATGAAAAGCCATCCCATTTTTATGACTGGCAAATGAATTCACTCATAGTCGTTATTTTTTCATTAATATTAATTGTAAAATGCATCAATAATATGACGACATAATATTAAATTTCAAGTATAATTTAAATATCAACAAGAAATCCACATACAACATAATATACATCATAATTTTTTTCATTAATATTAATCATAAAATACATCAATAATAGGACATGATATTAATTTTCAGGTATAATTTATATATCAGCAAGAAATTCACATACAACATAGTATACATCACTATTCATCATATTCTTATGAATATTCATCACACCATTATGAATGACAAATGAGTTCACTCATAATCATAACAATAAGACATGATGTTTATTTATTTAGTTTTTTTAAGAGATGAGCAGGAGATTCATGTACATCATAAGTTACATCAATGTTCATCATGAAATAAATCAATAATGGGACATGATATTAATTTTTTTTCAAAATGTCAAAAGGAAATTTGTGCATCATATTATGCATCAATATTCATTAGATTTTCTGAATACATATCAGATTATTGTGAAAGGCAAATGAGTTCACTGGTAATCATAATGTTTTCATCATAAAATACATCAATGATATAAAATGGTATTAATTTTTTTTTCAAAATATCATAATGGAATCCACATACACCAAAATATCAATAGAAAATATTTGTCATATTGTTATGAATATGCATTACATTATTATGACTGGCAAATGAATTCACTCATAATTATAACTTTTTCATCAATGTTCATCATGAAATACATCAATAATATGACATAATATTGATTTTTTTTTCAAAACATCATCAATGTTCATCACAATATGCATAAATATTTATCAAGTTGTCATGAATATTCATCATATTATTATGATTAGCAAATGAGTTCACTCATAATCATAAATTTTTTCATCAATATTCAACAAAAAATGCATCAATTGTAGAACGTGATGTTCATTTTATCATTTTTTTTTTCGAAAGAAGAGAACCAAAAAGAAAGTTTTATATTCTTCATAACATAACTAAATACATCAGTAGCAGCATATGATTTTCAAAAGCAGAGCAGGATATCCACATACATCATAACATCAATAAATATTTATTATACTGTTATGAATATTGAAAATGAGAGAATAACATTTACATTCATCATGACTTGCAGAGATGTCCAATCATATTTATCAAAAATTGATGACCATTCATCATAATTTTATGTGTAAATTTTTTTTTTCAAAGTAATAGAAAGACATACACATACATCATGGCATACATCAATCCATTAGATTGTTGTCAATATCCATCACATAATTATGACTAGTAGAGGAGTGCAATCTTAATATTTTCATATTATTATCAATATTCACCACAAAATTATATACATCACAACATATATGAATATTCATTAATAAAATACATCAAATCAGTATTAATCTAAATTAAATGAATTTATGAGTAACATAATATTGCATTCATATTCATAATATCATCATCTATATGCATCGGAAAATATTACTCGTAAATAGAGAAGGAGATCTACCCACAATCATTGTACTTGTCTTTTTTTTTTTTCATTTTGATGAATTCTTATTTGGCTTCAACAATCTCCATTCAACTATTACAATATTAGATTCGCAAAACCTACAATTGCACTCATCAGTTGTTTAGAACATAAAATATTTTATTTGTTGTCAATTTGTAAATTATTAAGACAAATTTTTATATACCTTTCTATAATTGATGTTGAAGGAACTTTCAATGTCGTAAGATCTCATCCATTCATCGAAAACATAGTGCAATTTTAGTTTTTTTGCAATTCTTCCGATACTCGATTTTGTAGGTTTTTCAACTCAGCGTGAGATTCGTTTTATTCTAGTTTATGAATTCCTCTCTAGTCAAATCTGTGAAGATGATCTCAAATTCTGGATCGGAGCATCGCTTGTTCGAATTTGGTGGAGAGAGAAAGAAATAAAGCATAGATTTATAGAGAGAGAATTTGGGTTTTGAAAATGATGTGCAAGATAATGTGTTCGGATTTGTATATAGTGTACAAGCTACGTGACTATTAGTGGATGAAGTCTTTATTTTTATTTTTTTTTAGTTCCGTGGAGTAGGTACTTCGTATACTACCATATACTGATTACAAGTGGAGATTTTTGTGATGCAAATTCACTAAACTGAGTCTTTAACTCTGTAGGAATGACATAGGGTATATTATTATTGTTGTTGTTGTTGTTGTTGTTAGTATTATTATTATTATTATCAAGTTGATTGGTTTAAAAATTAAAGTATAAACTATAAATAGATAGTATACAATTTAAGAATAACAAATATCACTCGATTGACTTGTACTACGTTTACCCCAATTCTTCCTTTGCACAGTATAAATGTTAGCAGAAAGCAAAAAGGGAACCAACTAATACGATGTAGTGGAAAACAATTAATAAGTAAGGGTTAAAGCTTAGAAAAGTATTACTTAGAGAGTTCTGTTTTTTTTTTTAAAGAACCATTGATGGGCTTTTAAAGAAGAATGTAAAAATGATATATGGTTAGTCTAGTTTATCACTTAGTTACGCCATTAATCTATTTAATATTGGCTAAAATAAAAAAATTCATGTCGAAATCTAATAGAATATCCTGTCCTCTATTTAGTTAACCGCCAACACCATTGTAAAATACATTTAATATTAAACAGAAATGCCTTTAATATCAAATAGTAAAAACTCATTCTCTTTAGTTTTTAATGAATTGTATGCCCATGGGAACATGTACTGATCTACCACATAACATATCTCTTGCTATCTGTTTGTACTAATATGTGGTGCCTATTAGCTATTTATTAGTGTCTATCTTATTTTTGACAACTAATTATCAATCAAAGAAACATATCTCTTGCTATCTTACCATACCTTTCTATGCAGGATATTGTATATGTCAATTGCTCAAACCAATATGACTAAGGGTGGGCAATAAATAAGGTCCTAGATAGGCCGAGCGCACCAACCCATTTAAAATAAGGTCATTAAAAGGTTACGTTAATGATAGCTCAATTCAGTAACAAGTCAACCCATTTAAAGTATGTTAATTAATTATGATGGGTCAGCGTATTAATTGCTATTTAATGATCCAATAATTTTTTTCAACTTACATGTCGGGCTAGTTTTCATGACACATTTGATTAAGTTACGAACAGTTTATATGTAACAATAGTTACCATGTGTAAGTTTTTTTAAAAAACAAGTGCATTCATTTTTCAAACTAGACAAAAGTTGGCCGATCTTGAACTTACCCAACCCGACCCACTTTGTTAATAGATCATCCATAACCCAAGCGAATTTATTATTTTAATGAGTCAACCCTGACCCCAACCGACCTAACTTGTTGTCCACCTCTAAGTGTAATGCTTTTAGTGGTGAATTCATAAAATATATTCAAGGGTGTTCACTCTTTTAACTTTCTTGGATTTTATAAAACTATTTGATTTTATTTGCTTCAGTGTACACCAACTTATTTTCTATGAATTTAGAGTTCATTTTAATAGTAATCATTATCTGTCCTTTTTTTTAAAGTAAAAAATTGCATTTTTTTGAAGTGAAAATTTTATCTTTAATGTTAGATGACACATTGATGTTTAACAAATTTTCCGTCTCTTTCATGCAGGGAAAAAAATAAAAGTTTTGGACCAAATTTTAAACTCGAATATATTTTTAGGAACATCTCTATCACGTTACTTGGATTCTACAGATTTGTCCTGTGTTCAAATCATCCATCCATAGACAGCGCTCCGCGCCACGGAACGTGTGTTGGGTTGTGCACTGATTCCCTTTTTTTTGTCTTTTTCGGAATGAAAACACATTTTTTGGAAATGAAGCACATTTTTCGGCGGTTAAATGTGATAGAGCATTTCTTACAATGGGTCGTTTTGATCCGATGATTAGAAAAAGAAAATAAAAGAAAAGTGGGATGGTATTGGGTTGATCTTGATCTGGTCATAGAGGGGAGGTAAGGGGTTGGTGGCAGGGAGGATTGGTGGAGGTCGATTGAGGGGATCTACCCGTGGTTGTTGTGGAAGGATGTGGATGATTGGTGACGGGGATGGTTGGTGACAAAGCCATTCGAGGAGAAAAGAAAGAGTTTGAAGGGGGGGGGGGGGGGGGGGAAGTAGCCAAAGAATTCGGCTATATTTCACGGTGGGCGTTTTGAGGAAGAGTTTGAATATATTTTTTATTTAATTTTACTAACTCAATTTCATCTCTTTAAAATTATTTTGTTATGGTAAATTAATTATTTAATTTTTCAAAATTAATTTGTTTACAACTTATAAAAATAAACAACAATACAACAACTTCCAGGTCCTGTTTCCACGAGATTTGGGGAGATCCAGATATAAAGGATCTTATCTTTGTAGGTATTACTATCTACAAAGAGATCGGTTCCAATAGATCCACAAAAAAAATTTTAGAAAACATTTTTGAATTGAAGAACTTCAATACAAAGTGGGCAAAATCATAGAACAAGCAAGACTTAATAACAAGTAAAAAGGGATAAACATGGTGGTACAAAAATATTAGCATACATAGGCACTGTCATCGCAAGAAAGATGAAAGCTAGATCTACACATCCGCAAATCCTATGCCCTCGAGATCTAAGGGGGATCCAGTAGTACTTTAGGAAATGTCTACAACCATAATCCTAGACTTCCAAAGCTTCTTATCCTGGGTTATGTCCTCCATTAGTCCTAAAGTCTTCAAGTCTTGTCTAATAACTTCATCCAAACTCTTCCTAAGCCTACTCGACCCTTCCTACACTTCGGGAAAGTAATCCTCTTGCATCTCCTCACTGGTGGAGCCGTACTTCTCCTCCTCATATGATCAAACCATCTAAGTCTAGCATCTCTCATCTTATCCTCGATTGATGTCACTCCGACTCTATCTTTAATCACTATATTCCTAATCCTATCAAATCTCTGTGGCCACACATCCAACGAAGCATCCTCATATCTACTACTAGCATCCTCTGAATTTGGGTCTTCTTGATTAATCCCAAATATCTGAACTTTTCAATTATTGGTATAACCACACCCCCTAAGACTACCTTGTCTTCCATACCACCCTCCCTTAACTGAAACGACATTCTATGTATTTTGTCTTAGACCTACTCAACCTAAACCCTTTAGTCTCTTTGGTATCTCTCTAGCACTTTAACTTGTTGTTAACCCCCTTGCTAGTCTTATCAATGAGAATTATGTCGTTAGCAAACAACATACACCATGGCACCTGCTCTTGAATCCCATTCGTGAGTACATCCATAACCATAGTAAAAGAAAAGGGCTTAATATCGATCATTGATGAAGTCCAATATCTATAGGGAAGTCGTCTTTCTCCCCTTTTAGTGTCCTAACTGGAGCTCTTATTCGCTTATATATATCTTGAATAACTCTAATATAGGGATCCGACACCTCTTTCTTCTCCAAGTACTTCCATAATATTTTCCTTAATAAACTATCGTATGCTTTCTTTAAGTTAATGAACATCATGTGAAGATCCTTTTTCCTATCCCTATAAAACTCCAGGAGCCTATGTAAAAGATGAATAGCTTCCATAGTATACTTATCTGGCATAAAACCAAATTGGTTATTTGAATCCTTACATCCCTTCTTAACCTTCCCTAAATCAGTCGTTTAGACAACTTCATTGTGTGACTAAGAAAGTTTATACCTCGATAGTTATTGCAGTCTTGTACATCACCTTTGTTCCTATAGAGAGGAATAACTGTCTTAGATCTCCATTGATTAGGCATCTTCGTGGTTTTTAATATAACATTAAATAACTTTGTTTGCCATTTTAGGTCCTCTTCACCCAAACACTTTCAGATTTTCATAGGAATATCACATGGGCCGATTGTCTTTTCGACCTTCATATTTCTTATTACCTCTTCAATATCCCTTTTGGTAATAAGTGGCAAGACCTGGGATGTAGTTCCTTTTCACGATACCTTTGGTCGCTATGTTGGGATAAGTCAAGCCTTTTCCCATTAAAGAGCTTGTAGAAATAGCTCTACCATCTTTCTTGAACTTTGGTATCCTCGATTAGGACCTTGTCGTCTTCATCTTTAATGAACCTTGCACTCCCTAGCTCTGTGGTTTTTCTTTTCCTTACACTTGCTAGCTTCAAGACCTCCATCTCACCTTCCTTAGACTCTAATTCACCTAACCTTTCATGCACCCTATTATTTGCTATTACACCTGCTTGCTTTGCTTCCCTTTTTGTAATCTTGTACCTCACACTATTAACCTCTTGTTCCTCCTCATTTCCACTACTCCCAAAAGCATTATAAGCCTCTTGTTTCGCCTTAACTTTCTCCTTTTACCGCTTCATTCCACCAACAAGCTCCTTTGGTTCTCCCACAACCTCTTTGAGATACTCTTAATATTTCCTTAGTTGACATCTGAATACACTCTGTCATTCCTCCTGACATTATGTCCACTATCCCTGCTTGGTTCCAATTACTATCTCTTTTGATCTTCTCAGATAATTAGCCACATTCTCACTTGTCAAATCTCACCATTTACCTGTAAAGTCCCAACACTCCTCGTCTTCCTCCTAACACGTTTAATCTCCATATCCATAACCAACAACTTGTGTTGTGTCAAGATGCCCTCACTTGGTTTTACTTTACAATCTCTGCATGACCTCTTATTGTTCGCCCTCACTAGGAAATAGTCAATTTGCGCCCTAGTATTTCCACTCTTGAAAGTCACCAAGTAATCTTCCTTCTTCCTGAAATAAGAGTTAACATTCACTGGCGCATACGTAATTGCAAAGTCCAAGATAGACACCTTGTCATTGTTTCTCTCTCCATAATCAAAACCTCTATGTACCAGACTATAAACATTGCATTCCCCTCCTATATGTCCATTAAAATCACCCCCAATGAAAAGTTTCTCATACGGAGGTATACTCTAGATAACCTCATCTAAGTCCTTCTAGAAAAACCTCTTAGTATCCCCCCTCGATCCTATTTAAGGAGCATAAACATTTATTACATTAAGGATCATGAATGCATCACTAACTTGATGGACATAATGCAGTCACTCTTATGCCTCGCTTCGACGATTGTTCCACTAGCTCTTTCTCGACCAAAATTTCAACTCCATTCTTGGCTCTATTAAGGGATGAGTACTACAGTTTATACCCATCAATCTCCTTTGGCTTAGCACCTATCCACTTAGTTTCCTCAATACAAGTTATACTAATTTTACACTTATGCAAAATCTTAACTAATTCTATAAATTTACACGTAAGAGTCCCAATATTCCACGATACACAATGCATCTTGGCGAACCCATTTCTCCTCATATCCCCTATTCCCCAGGGGACAAGCATTGTGTACTACATTATCCGCCACTCGAAAAGAAGTAAAAATACTAAAATAGGACTAGCAGCAACAACAACTCGAGAGCAACTGCGGCGAATACAACTACAATCGAAAGGTCAAAACAATACTAAAACTGGCAACTACTATTACTACTACTAATGATGATGGTCATAATAATAATAATAATAATAATAATAATAATAATAATAATAATAAT
>JACYFF010031954.1:16737927-16753158 GCA_017589665.1 Selenicereus undatus | reverse complement strand
ATAATAATAATAATAATAATAATAATAATAATAATAATAATAATAATAATGATGATAATAGTCATTATTAAAAAGTAATAATGAAGTATTAATAGTAAGAGTAATACTAATAATACCAATACCAATACAAATACTAATAATAACTCTAAAAGTAATAGTAAAACCCATATCACTAATAACAAAATAAACGTGAGGGCAGGATAAAAAACAAAAGCACCCACCCATCAAGGATATCCTAGTACATGAGATTCAATACACACTAAACAGAGTGAATATATAAACAATCAAATCAGTACAAGTTAAGAGATACCTAAAGTGAATGAGCAACGAATTACACCAAAAAAACAAACCAACCCACCTTAAAGTCGAATGGCCAGCACCTTGGTTCAAACACAAGTCCCAGCACAAAAGAAAACAAAAACCAAAAAACAAAAAAGAAGAGAAAATAGGCCCCGGAAACCAAGCCCACGACGACTCAGTAGGGCGACTCCAGGAGAGGGGAGGTTTGCCGGCTAAATGGCCAGAACTCCTGTGACATTGTCGGAAAAAGTTTGGACACACAAAGGCAAACTGTCCGACCGCTCCCACTGCTTTAGCAGAAATAGCAACAGATGCAATCCCTCAACTTAGGCTGGTTAAGGGAACAACAGAGCGACACCCAAAGAAACCGTGACACAAAAAATGAAGCGTGCGGGGTGTCAAAACAAGTGGCGGTGGGTAGACAAATGCTTAGCCAAATTGTCAGCAGCTACACGAATCGACTAATTAAATATAAATAGTGGTGCGTTCAATGATAAATATTTTATTTGGTGATTCGAGTTGAATTTTATAAATTATAAATGTAAACAAAATGCAAGTTTCAGAAATTAAAACTTGAAATGACATGAAGGAATTAGAGTTCCAAAATTTAGAGCCTGCATTGGAGATGTCGCCACACATAAACTACCCATTGATTTTATTTAGTGAATTTTTTTCCGGTTTTTTTTTTTGGGGGGGGGGGGGGGGTTGGGGTTGGGGCGGGTAGGGACATGAATCTCGAGGAAGTGACCGAGGTGAACGAAATAAACGGGTCACTTTCGAGGCCGAAAGCGATCGACTGCTATTCACGCTTTCGGCTATGTAAAGTGATCGGTTAAATGTTCATGCCTTATGGGCTATGAATTCCCGTCAATGTATACAGTCAATGTCTTTTCTCTCATCGTGAAGGGAAAAATCAACAACCCCTCGATAATTCCAGGTATCTAAGATCTTTTACAAACTAATCTTACTCAGAAGAGCCAATAATTTTCTACTATTTCATGATCTACCCCAGTTATTTCCTAAATACTGATCTGGGTAAGCCTCAAACCTCCTTCTTTTACGTCGAAATTCATCTGGGTGCTCTTGCTTTCGACCTAATCCTTCTAATTCGATCTTGGTGTACCCTTTTGTTAGATCGAATTGATGCTTTGTGTTCCCAGCTTTGCTTAATTTCGCAATTTGGGGTATGGTATTGCTAACTTGTTAGTTTTGGAGAGAGAATTTTGCCCTATGTTGGCCCTCTTTTTTGCTGAATAATGTGTGATGCTATTGTGTTTTCTCCTCTTTGAACCTCCATCTGGGCGTGATTGATTTAAGTCTCTGTCATCTCATGACATTTTGTCCTTGGTAGGATGAGTGGTCGCTCTTTTGGAGCGAGTAGTCCAAAGTCCTTCAATGCCTACCCTAGAGGTGAATTTGACATTGAGTCTTTGACCTTCAGAAACCCCAGAAAGTTGAGAAATTCTGAACTGAAATTTACTAGAATGCTAAAATCAATTGCTAATCGTTTTAAGTACTTTTACAAGTTGCACCCAGTTATGGTCTTTTGCCTGTCATTGTTATTTGGGGTAATGGTTCTTTGTATTATTTCATTTTATGAGAGCCAGCTTCGATTGCTGAGTAGCTATAAGAATTTCAATGCACCGCCAAGGTCTTACCCGCTTCCCAGGCTTAAAAACCTTGTGATGGTTGCGGGGCATTCAGTTTATACAAGTAGTAGTTGTGGGAAAGTTGAAAATGACAATTCATGGTATCTGGAGTCATACCAAAAGCATCCTGGCCAAGCTGCTACCTTTGTGTCGCACATAAAGGAGGGTGTTGAAGTTGCAGCAAAGGATCATGAAGCTTTGCTGTTGTTTAGTGGGGGAGAGACTCGGAAGGATGCTGGTCCTCGTAGTGAAGCCCAAAGTTACTGGCTCGTTGCTGAATCAGAAGGATGGTTCGGTAAGTTCATTTATTGCCTGCTTGTTATCACATTCTTCATCTTCATTTGAAACATGAACAGATCTAGGCTATTTTAGCCTGATCATGCTGTTCACACAGTTATTCATTACTTTTCGTTAATGCTATCTGTCATTGTTCATCAATATGCGAAGGAGTGATCACGTAGCGTGCTTGCTAACTAACCTGAATTATATCAAAGAGTGCCTCTTTTTTTTTGAAGAATTTTGAGGCATTGGAATTTGCAACTATTCACCATTGGCATGTTCTTAGGCCTTAGTCTCCAAAGTCTATCCTCTCATGCCTTACATTTTGGGAAGTATCTCTAAATTTTTTCGATGCTATCATTCATTGGAGGAGATTAGCAGAGGCTTCATTTTTTAAGCTGTCAGAATTAGCTCCATCTGATATTCTGGTTTTTCTTGGTTCTAACTTTTGGTAGCACTAATGTGGCTCCCTTGTGCCGTATCCGAAAATTCCTACCAGTACCTTTTTTGAATTTGGACAGGGAGCATAAAAGGCAATTTTGTTTAAAACTAAGTTTGAAAGTACCTCCAAGTTGAAGTCCCTGTTTGGAAGAATGTCTTAGTGCAATGTTTAGAAGATCCATGGAAATTGAAGACAACTTCCCCCCGCCCCCTCTGATCCTTCAGTCATAGGTATAAGGGAGTCTTTAGCAAACCTGTTTGACTGTTTCTTTTTCTGTCACATTCACTGGCATACAATCATCCACAATCTATGAGTAAGTCAGGGTGACGATGGGGCTGTGTGCAGCTGAATTTTAAAGAGGATAAAAATGCGCATTCATAAGTGAAATTACAGATCAAGTAACATTAACTTGTGGTGATAAGGTTTCTCGGGGGAGGGGGGGGGGACCCAATGAAGTAAGTCCCATTGAACCAATTGCTCTAATTCATGATGGATAAACGGAAGACAGTGTCCAGCTCATGATAAATGAAGTCGCCATATTGTCTTTATTTTCAATGTTTGACAAGCTTAAGGTAATAAGGAGTATGAGGACATTATCAGACAAAAGTGAACCAGCGAAGATTCTTGCCATATTTTAGGTTGCAGATTTCTGGTGCTGCATATTTGGCAAGTTGCTGGGGATTGCACTGCAGAGGGCCTTAAAAACGTTATATCTCTTCTGTTGAATGGCAGGATCCGTGACGACAATCGGATGGATGCTCTTGCTGCCCTCAATTACTCTGATTTAGGCCAGTCGACTCTCAGCTTGTCTAGTGACTGGACCCCCCACCCCCCCCCCCCCCCGGGTCCCAACCCACAAAAGAAAAAACAAGAAAGTCCACCAATCTTGCCACCTCTGACTTATCAATGAAGAAAAATTCTGCATTTTAGCCTTTGTTTTCTTCTCTTCATCCCTCCTTGCTCTCCCATGGTTCTTTCAATTCGCTGAATTCCTGATATGTTCTACAGTGTCAGGCTTGATTATTTCGGATGTATGGATTAACCGCCATTTTTACCTCTTTTCCATCCCCTAGGATTAGAAGGATAATGATTGAATTCTATTATTCAAACATAACTGTACCATGTACGTATTGAAAATCAAGTATATCTATTATCTATATGATTGTCTTTTCCCATGTCATCTTCGCTTGACTTTAATACAATGAGCACCCTGTAAATTGCCACATGTTTGATTTTCCCACTGAGTGCTTGCTTGCAAAGGTTATTGATTATTGGTGCGGCTTTCCATGCAGCTAAATAAGGCTTGGTTGGAATTGTGGGGTTGGCTGGGAAGAAGTTAGGAAAATGAGATGGAGGAAGCAACTTTATTTGGTTAACACAAATAATTATGCTACTCTCCAATTTAATTGTAGTTATTGATGGTATGTGAGGAGAAAGGGTGAGTATAAAACAGGAACACACTCTTTGCAATTCAGCTGTAATGTAACTCTTGAAGGTATGATTGGATTCATTGGACTTTCCTGTACCTACTGTACATGAGACTCTAGGGTATAGTTTTGGTTTGCTTTTATGTAATAAAAGGAAATTGCGGTTGATCAGCTAGCACTTTGTGCAACTGTGACCAATGGGAAGTATATGATGTGGATGCTTGATTTAGTAGTGTGGTTTAGTGATCAAAGGTTTAGAGTTTAGATGGATAGCAGGATAGAGACCAAGCCTTGGAAGTTGGTCTTGGTTCTTTTGGCTACTATGAACGAATGGATCCTGTGTGGTGGATAAGCATGCTCTCAACTTCATGACTGAGATTGTGAAGCTTCAGAGTATGATTAAAAACTTGCAGCATTTAAGGTGCATCATCATGCATGTCAATGCTTGGAACTTTGTAGTTCATAAATTATAATAACCTACTCATCATTGTTTCTTGTTATCGTGCGGGTCCCCTTTAACTTGGTACTATTCCGTGGCCTGTTTCTTCTTGAAGAAATCAGGTAGACCAGGCCTATGGGAGAGGCTCATGTACTTTTCACTGTTCCATAAAATGGGATTCACCTTCTTGATGAGGCCTAATCTAACCTTCAATACCAAGTCTGCTTGATAGTGGATGAGTGCACCTTGCAAGCTTTTAATGTAGTTTATAAGGGTTATCGTGCTTCTTAGTGACTTACGTTTCCCATTATGGTCTAACTGGACCACTTAAGGGCCTGGTTTTGGGATTTCCTGCCATAATTGGTCAAACTGCATAATTACCTCTGCAAATTCATCTTGTATTGGATGTGTGAGTGTGTTTTGAGCCCCTAATAAGGCATAGGGTGACATGTAATGTCAGTTAGAGCTGTTCTTCTGTGAACTTGGGTGTGAACAAGGGTTCCAATGGTTATATTTGAAGGTATGTCTCTAGAGTCTAGACAAAGCAGAAATCACGTTGGTATCCATGAAAATCTTGGAAATGTGGTGATACTTTATGGTTCCTATTTAGAGATGTCAAATGGGCTTCCTAAGATATTGAACAATGGATTATTGACTGGGAGTTGTTGCCATAGCTTGGTCGATTCGGGAGTAAGAACCAACGAGCTATGTTGATTTCTGGAGCAAAAAATGACATTATGCGTTGAGTGATGAAATGATTTATGAGTTATGGGGAGGATGTAACATGTAAGTAATAATGTGTTGGTTGAATGCAGAAGAAATTGGGCCTATGGTTATTCTGTGGGAATTTGTTACAATATGTATGAAGATGTGGAGGCATTATGTAGTGGAAAAAGTGGTTCTATAATTAAAATTTTTAATATGAAAGGTACAGGCCAAATTGTGACAATATTCTGTTGCAAACTATGAGTGAGGTTTTAATTGATTGGTCTTTGTGAAAGTAACCTTCACAGAGAGCAAACAAAGGTGAATGAGGATCTATGGATCCGTTTCTGATTATAATTTAGTAATCTGCCCGTTTGATGTATCCGTCGAGGGTCTAAGCTAAGACTCAAATTAAGAGTGAAGTTTACAATCCAAGGGAAGATACAATCAAGGGAAAAACAACGAAAAGGGGCACATAATATGTTGGTTGTGAGACAACAAACATGTGAGGGAGGAATAGAACTTAGAATCAAGTGATTCTAAGTGAGAAAGCAAAGGAATTTGATGTGAATTGATGTATGTCTCAAGGGACGGAAGGAACCAATACCAAGTACACGAAGCTAGCAACTGAAATCAACACAAAAAGGGGACGTTCAAGGGAGGCACGGTATGGCCGTGCCAACTTGCTGCCATGTTCGTCAAGCTTAGTGATGTTTCACGGTTTGAGATGAGCTTAGTGTTTGGGTTGCAAGCTAAACCAAAAGGGATACCTTTAGCCTTGGCCAAGCATGGAAATGGATGTAAGAAAGGTTATGGATGTGTGGAATGGAAAGGAGAATCAAAGTTAAGATTTATTAACTTAAAATTAAGCTAGCAAACTCACTTTAACTCTCTTTGAACACTTGAGATATAACACCAAATTGGATAGAACTAAACTTGAAGAATGGATATAGGAACACCACCAAACTCAAGTTTAGGGCCCTTAAACACTAATTAAGATACAAATATCACCACTTAATCACGTTTAAGACTTCACTTGATCACCACTTAGTTCGGCCTAAACTAAGATAAGCAAGTTGAGTATTTGAGGTGTGCCTAAGCACGAAAGCAACAATGCTCTCAAAGGGTTTTTGATTCAAATCTGGTTATTCCTTACAAAGGGGCGTGTACTTGCTCTTTAAATGAGCCTAAGCTAGCAAGCAAGTAAGCACACATACACCTCTACCTTTCGTTGCTAGGGAGGAAAAGTATTAAGAGCTATTACAAACTGATTTGTGTTAACTAAGTACAAGCTTGTCTAAACTAATCTAATACATGAAGTAAAGTAGTACTAATGCTTATTATACATCAATCTACTCATACTTAAGCTTAATACATTCAGAATGCTAGCTAAAATGTGATTGGCCGGCCGTAAAGTAAGCTTCCCTTTTCTGCTCACCAATCAGATTGCAAGGTGCTGTTTTCTTCTTTGTTTTCTCATTGGTTCACACGTTTCAAAGCTTCTTTAGCAGCAAATTATTATGTTTCTAGCAGCCTTGGACGTGGTGTGATGTAGGCAAGTAACCAAGTAGTAGGGAAAACCCACTTGAGAAGGAAAAACACGTGATCCTCAAACCAGGTTCACTAGGCAGTTTTCTGGCTATGATTGGAGGCCACGTTTCTCATGCCAAATGTGGTCATAATCTGGCTTGCCACATATGGTTGGAAAGCTCTGGAAGTCTTCTAACTCCTCCAAGTGGAATTGCTCAATTTGGAGCTCATTTGCCTAGTAAAAAGATCAAAATAGCTGGACAGGTCTGAACCGGACTCAATCTGCACAGTTTGGAAGATTGTTCTGGTTCTTCATTTTCCACTTGATGTAACTTGATTTTATCACTTGAACCACGTAGCTAACATCTTGAGGACTCAAAATATGTAAAACTACAAGACTTACAACGAAATATAGCTTAAGAAAAAAGGTACACAAACCGAGTACATTCTGACCCTGCTGGGCAGTTTTAACACCTTAGGTTTAATTGCTAATTTGGATAGGCAAATGAAGTCCAAATGGGATGAAACTTGATTTGTTGGAAAGCTGACATCTTGAACTTCAAATCCATCGAAAAACATTAGACTTAAACCCTTAGGATGCCTGAGTAATTTAGCACACAAAAGTGGGTTAGCTACTGGAATGAACCCTTGCCCTCCAGTTTCAATGCTTAAACAAAACTTGGATGAATTACTCATCCTTTAACCAGCATAATAAACTTACCTAATTGATTTGCTTCCTTTTAAATCAAAGGGGATGGAGGGATATCCATCACCGTCCTTCCCCTTTAATTTTGTGCTTGCGGTAGATCACCCATTTGTCCAGCCATCGATTTTTGTTCATGATGCCTTCTTGATCGATGATTTGGTTGCTTCTTCATTAAGTTTAATGGGCCTGTTTGAGGGATTCTTCTCCTCACTTGATCATTGTTGGATGCTGAGAGACATGTATGAGTCGAATGCAACTTTAACCCAAAAACCTAAGTTATTGGGTCTTGGTCCAGCTCATATATCAATACCTCGCTCCACGTTTTCAACTTGCACGTGGGACATTTACTCACTTGGAATATCCTAGCAATTTCCCTCTTACATGTGGGCAAGAATTCAAAATGCGGTTTTGGTCGCGATTTCGGTTCCGATAGCGGCACGGAAAAATTGCTCTAATACGGCAATCACGTTCTATATCGCGGCTATCGCGGCATGAAAATGCAGATCGCCCAATTCTAAAACCTTTTCAATACTGCCGTTTCGTTGCGGTTCGGCTGCATTTTGAATCCATGCATGTGAGTTCATCAACTCCCTGTTCACAGATCAACGAAGGGAAGCATTTCATCAAACGCTGGTAGCAGCTTCCCAATCAGGCCTTTTTTAATCCAATCAGACCTTTTTTTTAGTCCAATCAGGCCTTTTTTTAATCCATCTGATTGAGGCACGTCACATTGTTGGGCAACATCCTACTGTGTAGCAAACCATCTCTCCCCATTTACTGATTCTCTTCTCACGCATATAGGACTCCTTATGCTTGGCTCTGAAACCAACGTTGGAAAAAGATGGATTGGTATAGCATGAGCGATCCCTTTTCCTTCTTTGTGTAAGTTAAGATGGGCATTGAAGTAGAAATCAGATGTAAAAGGAGAGATGCGCAATTTTGTTGTGGAAAACCCTCCAAGGTGAAGGAAAAAATGCACAGGGTTGTAGGTTATAGATAGATACCTCCTACATTGTGATAAGTAGGATTATAATATTGTCTTCCCTGAACAAATTAAGGGGATACACACTCAAGCTATCTCACCCTCTTTGGATGGATTACAATATGATCTCACCCTTTGGCTTGGATTACAATTATCTCCTCTCACTTAAATTTGGTAGAATATTATAAATTTCTCTCACACTTGCTCTAATACAAGACTTTGCTTTGATCAAAAGTGTGGATTGATGCCTCTATTTGTAGGATTTTTTAGCACCTAGCACTATCCAAGGTCCATGCATTTGCTAACCACTGGAGGTCAAAGTCAATTAAGATGCTTAAAGATTGCTTTACTTCTTAACAGACGTTGTGAAGGATTTCTCTATTTCCCAACATGCTTGGGCCTACCCAATTATGAGGGAAAGCCAAACAATTTAACAACCCAAAACTAAGGTACAAGGTGCAGTTGGTGGTCAAGGGGCGTGGTCAGAAGAAGGGATTGATTGTGAAGAAATATTCTCCTTGTTGGTAAACATGCCATCCATTCGAGTTGTGTTGGTTTGGTTGCTATTCTAAGCTTGGAAATTGAGCAACTTGAGTTCAAGATGGTGTTTCTGCATGTTGACCTAAGGGTTCGAAGTTGTAGGTAAAGAAAACTTCGTATGCCAACCGGAAAAGAGTCTATGTGGTCTAAAGGAAGTGTTGAGACAAAGGTACAAGAAGTTCTATTCTTTCATGAGTGGCTTAAGATAGGAGTCCTTGAAAGTCCATTAAGGCGGTTGATCTTAGGTAGCTTGCTATTTGTCCTTTCCTTTAGCTCCTTAATTCATAGGGATAGTTAATGTATGGTTTTGGCTATTACTTATGCTTTATTCCTGTACTTCTATATGCTAAGAGTATTTTGATGTTGACATGGGTTGTGATGATCTAAACTAGTATTATTTCATGTACCGCACTTATCTTTATTATTTATATACTATGATTGGATTTTAGTATTTATTGTTTTTGCTGCCTTGTGTTTGTCAAAAAATTTTCAACTTTAAAATGTTTTCCTAAAATTTTTTGTGGGTCTCTTGGAATTGTTGTCTCTACCAACTGTTTGCATAGATGAGGCCTCTAGATTTGGATCTCCCCTAGACCCTATGTTTATGATATGTTGATTGTTGGGCGTGACCCAAAAAAAGTAGTGTTGCTCTGAAGAAGGTGTTAAGCAAGTCATTTGCCATGAAAGATTTGATAGCAAAGCATAGCCGTGGGATTAAAAATTTAAAATAACTCTGGATTGGTCCAAGAAGATGTTGTGGTTATCCCAAGAGAAATGCTTTGACAAGCGCTTGAAAAGTTGAACATGGAGAAAGCCAAGCAGTACACCACTCGTAGGACGGTACACCACTCGTAGGACATTTCAACTTGCGCTCAAAGTAAACTCCGACAATGAAGTGAGAAGAAGCAAAAATGAAAAACATTCCATATTCATCTCCCGCGGGGAGCCTAATGTACCTCGTGATATGTCCTAGGCTTGATGTTGCTTGTGCCAGGGGTCTCGTAGGTCGGTTCTTAACCAATTCCGGCGAAGAACAATTGTTAGTGGTGATAGTAGTGAAATGGATACTTAAATATCTCGGGGAGGGGGCCGTCAAAAATGTGCTTGTGCTTTGGAAAAGGAAATCCCATGTTGGAAGGTTACACGGAGGAAGATATGACCAATGACATTAGTTCGATGCAAAAATATGTAGCCATTTCGACCACTACATACTACAGACAAGTATGCTGAGCCACTTGCAAGGAGATTTTGTAGATGAAAAATTTCTTCTGACTTGGATCACAAGCAAGAAATATATATATATATATATATATATATATATATATATATATATATATATATATATATATATATAAAATAATGTGACATCCAAAGGGCTATACATCTAGCCAGGAATCCAAAATTTTGCACCTGTTCAAAGCATATCAATGTTAGTTACTACTAGATTTGGGAGGTGTTGGAAGAAAAACTACAGCAAATTGAAAATTATATGATGAGATATAATAGCATAAAGTGTTATTGACCAAGAGATTCGATGACAGTTCAAGAGGTGCTAGTGTGGTGCTCCTCATTTGAGTCGGGAAGGAGTTTTGTTGTGTTTTCCGTTATATTTGGGTGGGACCCAAGCATGTTGGGAAGAGGAGTAATCCTTCCCAAGATATATTTGGAAGTTGAGTAATCTTTCCCAAAGCATCTTAATTGACTTTGACAAATACATGAATCTTGAATAATGCTATGTCCCAAAAAATCCTATAAATAGTAGCATCAATTGGCACTTTGAGATCATCCCAAGCAAAGCCTCACATCAGAGCAAGTGTGAGAGAAAATTAGAGTGCTCCGCCAAATTTGGATGAGAGGAGATTTTATTGTCATCAACACCTTGAAAGTGTAAGGTCATATTGTAATCCATCATGAGAGGGTGAGATAGCTTGAGATTGTGTTCCCCTAATTTGGTTGGGGAAGATAACATTGCAATCCTACTGTCATAATATTGGAGATATTATCGCGCGGTTCTTCCCTTCATTTTGGAGGGTTTTCTGTATAAAATGTGTGTCGTCTCCTTCTACAATCTTATTTCTACTTTAGAACCTATCTTAACTTACACGGAGGGAAATGGGATAGTTTCTATTGTACCAATCCATTTTTTCCAATGAGTGTTGCTAAGCTTTGTTAAAAGTCCGTCCTCTTCACCGCGTATGGGCCTCCTATCCTCCTACAAGTCCCTCGATTTCAAATAACTGTTCCTTCGAAGCTTAATTTTATCCAACTCCTGTGGAAGTGTCCTTGACATCATCATATATAATTTGCATAAGAGGGGGAAATCTTGGTCAATAGGTGCTTCGTGTGTGAAGGAAATTTGAGATCCATTCATTACGAATTTATTGCTTAAATCAGTACCTTTCAATAAAACTCTTTGGGAGTCCATTTTTGATTAAGACTTCTCTCGAGTAGTGGGCTTGGCGAAGCTCCTTTAAAAGAAAAGTCGAGATGGAGGCCATTCATGTTAGTCCTCATGCCACTTTTTGGATGGAGAGAAAGAGGGGATTTTTAATGGTGAGGGGACGCTGTTTGAGTCGAATGAGGTTCTTCAAATTCAGCACAAGGAAATCCTTTGTTTGTCTTTATTAGAAGTGTTTGAGTTTGCAGATAGCGTTTTATGCAATATGATGAGCTCCATAATTGTATCATTTGAATGGTGAAGAATATTGAATTTGAAACTCATGGCGGACCTCATATCAAATTACATTTTTGTGTAGTATCTGAATTTCTTTATGGAATATTAGAGATATAACGCCATCTTGTTTATTATTCTCTATATAACGTGTTAGAGCTCATAACAATCTTGGAGACTGCAGGCTTCTTCTGAATGGAAAATTTGTGTAATGACAACATTTTATTGCTAGGATATGACAAGTTCACCAGATAGTGTTCAGGAACTTAGGCTGATTGCATTCTTATGTAATTAAGGTGTCTGAATGAATAACCACCCTGAACCTCTCTTCTATTATTCTTTCCATTCTAGTACATATGCCTTAATGTTTTTTCACTGACTTTTGTGGGTATGAACCAAGAAAAGTTATATCATTTCAAAGTGCTGAATTGGACAATGCACGTTGAAAACATCATTTTTTCCCTATTTTCCTTAGCCATTTCAACTTTGTGGAGCTTTTTCTACACAGGACATAGTTGGTTTCACATTATGAGGATTGTGGGTCGAAAGCAGAAGTATTTCCCACAAACCATCAATGCCTTCTGAACTTTCTGTATTTACTACCTCGTTGATGCTTGTGCTTCTGGGTTATTATCTTTGCAGGAGAAGAAGATGTGAGAGACAGAGCGCTTACAGAAGAGCATGCAAGGGATAGCTATGAGAATCTTCTCTTTAGTGTGTGTCGATTTCGTGAGCTGACAGGCTCATATCCTCAAAATGTAACGGTGAGTTTTTCTGTTATCATTGAACAGAAGTCATGTCCCCTGTCCTCCTCCGTCAACCACCCCCCAACCAAAAAAACAAAGAGAAACATCCCTCGCCTCCTCCGTTGAGCCTTTCCGGAAGGCGTCATGGCAGAGAGAATGTGTTTGCATCTTGATTTGCTCTGGAGTATTTTGAAGTCGCAAAAGCTGCAATAATGGGTACTTTTAAAACTGCATGTTTCGGCATGAGGTTAATAGGTGTCATATCATATCTGATTATGACATACCTTGAATTGTTGGATGAGCTTGCTTTCTGATAGATCATGTGTTGGAGTGAAACATGGCACGGATAAAAACTGACATTCTCTAAATGTCTTCTGTGGGGTGCCTCAGTTTGCATGCATTTAAATATCTCATTTTGTGTAGAGATATGAAACAGGAAGAGTCATTGGTGCATCTTTCTAGTGTCTTTTCATGCATTACTACAAACTTGTACGGGCATACTGGAGTAAAATTGACGAAGTGGTTAACTGACTTCCAACTGGGTCGTTTCGGATCCAAGTCATATTTGCCTGTGCATGCTATGGGCTTTTCCAATAATTTTGTCGAGAAAACTAAATGCATACATATCGGTCAGGCGAATATTTGATCGGCTTTGGGTTATGATCATTGTTAGGTTACCCTACTTTTTGTTTGGTTTGGGGTTGTTTAGATGGGGTAACTGGGTACAGGTGGTTTTTGCCAGGTCTGGTAATGGGCATTTGTAATGTCTCATCCACTTTCTTATCTAAAAGAACTTTGCTGCTGACCTGGGGCAAAGCTAATACCATCTAATAAGATCTGTTTGCTTCTTTTAGTTAGTTAGCCCTTAACGGCATCCTTTTTAGAAATGATTAATGCTGTTAATTTACAATCAGGTTGTGAGCTATGATTTCAAAGAGGAGAGGTTTGCAAACCTCCACCGTTCAGCTATCAGGTTTCCTGCATCGAGGTTCTTCTATGTGGGCACCCCAGCATCAGAAACTTCCAGAGAAGCAGCGAAGAAAGGTGAATCATTGGTGAGATTCCAGTTTGAGAAGGACCCATATAGCTGCCTCAGCTCTCTCCATCCCAAGAAATTACGGCGTGATCCCTTTCGCAGGTCAATCCCATACCCTAATGGCTGTCCTGAGATGGAAGGCCTGTTCAGATACTGTGGCACATCCCTTTACAGCGGCCCTCTCCCATGGGTTTAGCATATTTGTTTTGTGAAGTTATACCCTTTTCCCCATGTATTGCTAATCCAAACTATACATCAAAATTACATTACACTGTAAACTCAGGAACTTGATGTTCCAAGATCAATATCTAGGCCGAGAAGATGAAAAATTCCATGTCGGCAAGTAGACCTCTACTTTGATTTGCTTCATCGTGGAGGAAATATAGAGATGTATTACAGCACCAATTCTTATGTCAAGGGTGTTGTGCGGTCATATAGATAACTTTTAACTTTGAAAATTTATGTTGCAGGGATTTGTAAAGTGAGGGTGTTCACCTGGTTATTGTAATGACCAGACTCTGAAGCCCTCTCCCTGTATCTTTTTCGTGTTAGGAAATGTTCACCAAGCAATGTTTGGTATATAGCCCAAAAGAAATATGTTCGAATAAATGGAAATTTGAGGCCATTTTGATCCAATCTGCCGATGCTGATACCGCGGTGTTTTAAATAACAAGATCTTGCCCTGATGTTCATTTATATTTTTGAACCATAGACCACCGAGAAATGTTAGCAAAAGAAATAATAAGCCGTCACAGGTGTGGTCTGGGACTAAGATCGGTGAGCTCAACTTACTATATGCATTCATAGTTGATTGCATTAAGCAAGCTTCTGCGTGTATCCGTTCCCCTGCCTAGAACGTTCGGTTTCACTCTCCTGTTCTTATTAGGAGATTGAGTGTATTTGCTATAATTAAGCTTTTGATTTTAGATTCTACTTTATCATATACTCTTAAAATCTGGCATATTGTAGAAAAATTCTAAATTTTTATCCTCAAAATTCTGAATTTTCACAGATATATTTTGTATCTAATTACGGCACAACATATTGGTGTCAATTTGGTGCCGTTTTGTTGGCAGCATACTTAAAATGGTTGTGAAAGGAATCAGAAACTACTCCATATTTCTTGATTTTATTTCAAATTAGATTTGGCTCTAACTTTTTGATCCACATAGACCCTAGGTTCAGGATGGCTAGGTAGTTTCATAACCACGCTAAAACTCAAAACAATCTCAATGCTGTTTTGAATAAACCCTTTGTTACACTATTATCCAAGATTCTAGTGATAGGTCCATCACTAACAATCTTCCATATTTTCGAAATCGTCTTTAATTAAAAGAATGATTGACTCACATTAGAAACGTGACATTGTTCATAAGTCAAGGATGAAATTCATAAAGAAATTATTTAGTCAAGAATGAAAAGAAAAAGAGGAATCATCAGAAACCAAAAAGGTATCCAAAAAAACCCAAGCTTAATGATGGTCCGCATCATGGTTCGATCCTGAATAAGGACCCATCATTTGGCCTCTTTCCTTTCAACATTTTTTTTAAAAAATGACTGGATTGATCCTCGAAATCAATCTCAAAGATTAGGGACGACAGAGCTTAGAGACAAAAATGGGTGAAAAAGAAATATATCAGCACATGAAATCATCAGAGTAGTGCATGACATTCTACAATCTCATCATCGCCCTAAAAAACATAGCGTACAGGTAGATTCAACACACACACACAGAGAGAGAGAGAGAGAGAGAGAGAGAGAGAGAGAGAGAGAGAGAGA
>JACYFF010031954.1:16726572-16737917 GCA_017589665.1 Selenicereus undatus | reverse complement strand
AGAGAGAGAGAGAGAGAGAGAGAGAGAGAGAGAGAGAGAGAGAGAGATGAGAAATAGGAGATGATGACCACAGAAAGAGAGTTAGGCTAAAAAGGGGGAATGCTCAGGAAAAATCAATGCGAAACCCTAATTTTCGCGTGGTTCAAGCCACTACTTCAGCCCAACCCAAACCTATAGTAGGGCCCTGTTTGACAAACTGCGGTTAGCTGTTTGAGTTAGCTATTTATATTAACTGTTTAAACTAGCTGTTTGTTGAAAAACTGTTTGGTAAAATTAGCCGTTTCTGATAAAGTTGTGAGATAAAAAGTTAATTCTTCAAAAAGCTCTTCCAAAAAGTTTATGGAATTAGTTTTTTCAAATTAGCTTTTGAACTCAAAAAGCGCTTCTAAAAAACTTTTTCACCAAACACTTAAATTAGCTTTTTTACGTGGTAAAACAGTTAATTTTGGTCAAAAAAACTCTTTTTAGCCAAAAAGCTCTTTAAAAAGTTGTTTACCAAACATCATATAGGTTGAATTGAGATTTGTATAGAGATCCATTGTGACTATCGGTTTGTTTCATAAGCTTTTTAAGAAACTTTGATCAATATTTACAAATATTATTATTTTTTAATTGGTTAAATTAGAATTTCAAATTTGTTCGATTTGGCTTTGATATAAACATATGGGTCTTGTTTGGCAATCAGCTAATGGGTGTTCGTTGTTATATGATTGCATTAACTATTAGCTGATTTTGTATTAGTTGTTTGACTTGACATATTGCATTAGTCGTTTATGAGAAAAGTGTTTGGTAAAATTAGCCATTTCTAACATGGATACTTGGTAAAATTTCACTTATGCTCATAATATAATTTTATTATTTTTTCAACAATACAATTGGTTTTATTGCATATTTATTTATTTTTCAACATGAATTATGAATTATGAAATGTGACTTATAAAATATATAGAATTACATTTATATCTTCACCAAAATTTGATATTTATTATCACACTATTTTTGTTTAACATTTACTTAATTTCCTTTTTATTAATAATTGAAATTCATATGACATAATAATATTTAGAACATCATACATCTTAAAAACTAATTAACCTATATTATTTATTAAATTGAAGAAAATATTTAAATTAAAATTATCAATTTCTTGGATGCAAATCCTCAAGGATAGCCACCTTTTCTGAGTTCTTGAGTTGAAGGAGGAGGTGAGTGGAGGAGAGAAAGAAGGTAGAACAAGCAAAATGAACAAATGAGAATCATATTAGCAGAAGGGTATGATTTTTGTTTTGAATGTCATTGAATGTAATTTTGACAAAAAAAAGGGGCAATATGATAATTTTGATATTAAATAGCAAAAAAACTATTGCAAAAAGCTCATCCAAAAAGTTTTTAACCAATTAACTTTTTGGTACAAAAAACTAATATGAATAGTTATTTAACCAAATGGTTCAAAGAACTTTTTGACCAAGATCCAATAACTAATACCCCCAAAAAAACTCTTTTTGGATTTAAAAAACTGTTTGCCAAATAGGACTAAAGTATACTCCATTTTTTAAAACTTGGGTTGGATGGAATTCCAAATCATTTATAAATAATAATATGATATACATCTAGTTCTTTAACTATGCACATATAACAGTCATTGACGATTATGGGAGTGATAATAAGTTAGTTCAATTCAGTTAAAAGAGCTAATAAAAACAGAGGTAGAATAATAAACAAAGAAATTTGGTCTGAAAGAATCAATTCATGAGGTTGTTTTACACCTAAAAATATTGACATTTGACACAAAATTAACACACAATGTACTTAGGGGCAGATCCAGGAAGAGCTTAACACCCTTAGCCCAACAAATTCTAATGAGTAGTTTTAAAGGGTTGAAAATAATATAAATGGACATTCATACAAAAGGACCAAAAGGTCTTGAACACGGTAATATTTAACCGGCCCAAGTAGTCAAGTATCAGTTTATTTAATTTTTTTAATAAAAGCTACAGTTATGAAGAGGACATGCCCAAACCTAAGGGCTTATCCTTTCAATGTCTATATGAGACTCTGACTCTCTCAATCACTCTCCTCCTCTCATGTCAGTGAAAGCGTTGTGACAAGCTAACTTCATCTGCCCAACCCCCCCTTCTTTCTCTCACTCACTCAATTGACCTCTAGCCTCTGTGACTGTCTCTTGAAAGTAGAGGAAAGGAAGGCAAGCTTTGAAATCTAAATTCTCACTGTTGAACTCTGAAAACTCAAGCATTAGATTCGCCATTAGGCCACAACCACTGGCGTTTGCAGATCCATGAACCCCATTGGCGGCGACAACATGACTTGTTCATCAAGTCGAAGGTTGTCATTGTCTTGCTTACAAAATGAGGGTTCCAATTTTGAACACAATTTACTTTCTTGATTTGCTTTCAATGTTAGAGTTTTTTTGTTTTCTTTTTCCTCAATTTTTTCCGTGCTCAGCTTAATTCCTCTGTCAGAGCCAACAGGCACCACCAGACCTTTCCATCTCTTCCATCAAGCTTTATAATCTGAGAGTTCGTAAGTCCCAGGTATGTGGCTACTCCCTTGTCCGTTATTCTTTATCATGCTTTTGGTGCTGATTTTGATGATATTGTGTCATGATAAGAACTCATTTTATCGTAAATTCATCTTGGATTGATGATTTTTAGCAATAAGTTTATGGGTACTAAGTCAAGTTCATTATTGTAATCGCTTTTCTTTGCTTTGCTAATGGTTATGTGCTATTGCAATTGCTTGATTTTATTTGCTCAGTAATTTTAGTTATGTTATGGATATGTTATGTACTTGTGTGCTCTTGATGCCTTGCATTTACACCTGTCAAAAATTGACCCGACTGAAAACCCGACTCAAACCTGCCCGAAAATTTTGAGTTTTGAACATGATTTTCTTGACCTGAACCCGAAAAACCCGCAAATTAGCAGGTTAAATCCGACCCGAACCCGAACCTGCCTGCTTGATCCGAACATTATATCCTTAGTTTTTATTTTTCTCTAATTTATCTCTTGTTACAACAATGGTTAGTCATTTTTATTAAGTATTTTGAAAAGACATTATACATCTATTGTATCTATTCACAAATTAAACAATAATAATTTTATTTTTTCTTCTCCATTATTTGAAAATAAACCCCTACACAACTTTTAAATGAAAAAAATGTTAAAAATAGGTATAAAATCGCATGGAATAACTATATAATCTTTTTAGAAAAGTTAATTTAAAAGAACACAAGCATTAAAGATGCGAAACTCATATATTATATAGTTAGTTAAACAAATCTGTCTAATTTTTTTTAAATTAATTAATTTGCAATAATTTAAATTTTTTATGTTATAACTGCAAGATAATATCTTATACTTCTTTTATTTAATTTTATTTGATTTTCGTCCTGACTATTCTTGAACTATGATACTAACGGTAGAAAAATAACTAGCCGTATTCGTATTAGGATCGGTCAATTAATAAAGTTTTACATGATTGGACATTGACAGGTTAGTTAATAAAAATATTAAATCATTAAATAGATTATTAGCGGTGAAACTGCTATAACTCATTAAAATGCTCTAGACGGGCTGCCCAATAAATGGTCGACCCACTATTAACCTTCTTTCAATGTACGGGTTGATTTACGCAAAATCAAGTTGGGCTTAATTCTTTACCCACTTATACAAGATGTTCATATGTTATAATAAAATTTTTGAATATTTTAATATTCTTTTGAGAAATTACAATTATTATGTATTTTCATTAAATAATGACAATTTTGAGTAATAAATATGCAAAATTATTGATTTAAAAAAAAAGAAAAATAACTCGTAGAAAAGGCACTCTAAACCCGTTGGGTTGATCTGAAACATACCTACCCGTATTTTACCCGAACTCGAAATACACCCGATCTATATTTTACCCGAACTCAAATACACCTGATCCGTATTTAACCCGCCTGCTCAAACTAATAGGTCTACTTGCATTGTATTAATTGCCTGAAATTTAGACACTTAGCGTGCTTCATTTTACATTTAGGATATTGATTCTTAGTTGTGACTGTCTCATTTGTCTCTTTTTTTTTGTCTAGTGGTGGAGTAGCAGGTGTCCTTCCATCCAGCCTTAGTCAACATCTAAATCAGCCACAACAACTGATGCAGAAGTTGTAGGACGAAGCTACAACCATAACTCAATATGCTCTATAAGTACAGAGAGCATGCACATATTGGAAAACCACATAAACTACGTAGGCAATGTGAGTGTGAACACAAATTTCCAGCCTAAAATACATTAAGCAAGAAATTGAGTAACATAATGAATTTTTGTATTTATATCAAAGAATGAGTACAATCTCTATATAACTGTTACAAGAAGAAGTGTAATAAATCCTCTGATTTAATCTCCTTGAATAGACTTAAATGGATTTGATCTTGAGAGAGAGTCTAAGAGGCTTAATCTTAATCAAGATATGAGTTTAATCTTCATGCGTAGACATGTATTTGGAGTGCTTGTTGTTTTCTGTCAGAAAAAAGTCTTGAGCTCTTGTAAGTTCTTCTAAAATGTCGATCCCTGAATGAGGGGGTAAAACTCCCTTTTCATAGAGAAATCGGAGTTAGGGTTTTTTTTCTCGTCTCCATTAAAAGGAATAATCATTTATTTTCTGCATCATTTATGTCACGCGATACTTTTTAATTGGCCGCATACAATTTCATTAAGTATTTAATATTTAATGGAATTCCGGAATTAATTTAACACATGGCGTGCTATAATTGGCCAAAAATAAAAGTATTTATTTCCTTCCACGTGGCAAGTCTTGATTGGCTAGCAAAACTTTGCATTCTACAAATGCCCCATCGAGAGTTGGTCGCACCCATGATCTTGAATATTTGGTGTGGATGGGTCTCGAAATTTGAATGCGAAAATCTGCACAACTCTAGCTATGTAGTACCCAGGTCGAAATTCCTGACTTGATGAGATCTTTAATAAAAGTTATTAACCAATTTTTTTAGGATTGACATACTCATTAATTGGTCTTTCAAGACAAATAAAAGCTTTTAGGATTCTTTCTTCGATTTGGAATAAGGAACTTGCATGAATAAAATATATCAATAAACGCAAAAGATTTGCACTTTCTATTAATGCGTACTATACCCATACATTTTTCGAAATTTATCAAATTAGGTCTTGATTTTTATTCCATTGACTAATATATATTACGTATGACCTTGTGGAGATGAAATTATACCACCATCATCACGAATTCTAATTTGCCCAGGAGGAAACGTATAAGTAATGCTCCCTTTTTTTTGTCTTCTCCTTCTGACTAATCGGGACTTCATAGCCTATTCCATGTACTGCTTGTTTTTTGTTCCCCCCCCCCCCCCACATTGACAGCTCTAATGACTTGAGGCTTGTGCATTGAAACTCACTCCTTTGTTTCTTTGTCTTGTTGCTAGAAAGCTTTGCTTCGTAACTCGTGCCTTGAGACAAAACCCACTAATGCATTGCTGTGAGCATGGGTAGGGGTGTTCATCGGTCCAAATCCGGACCGGACAGGACCGAACCGGGTTGGACCGAGGACCGAATAAGAAGAAAATTATGGACCGTGGACCGGACCGAATAAGTCAAGGACCGGACCGAAAAAAATTGGACCGGACCGGACCGGACCGAATTGTCAACCTAGCAATTTTTTACGATATGAACATCTTATATTTATTTTCATATGAATAAATTCAACATATTTTCATCATGAAAAACAAATCAATATTCTTGAACGTTTGAGAAATTATAAGTTGCAAAAGAAAATTAAAATTGAATAAGTAAAAAGTCAATTTTCAAAATTTTTTTATTCGGTCCTCGGTCCGGACCGATGGACCGGACCGGACCGGACCGAAGACTGAATAAAAAAATTTTGTGGACCGCGGACCGGACCGAATTCATTCGGTTCGGTCCAGTCCGGTCCGGTCTAGACCGGTCTTCGGTCCGGTCCGAATTTGGACCGAATAATGAACACCCCTAAGCATGGGAATGCCTTTCCAAGGGCATTAATTTCCTTTCAATGCCTATACTTCACTTTAGCTCTTCCTTTACTATGAAGTTCTGTCCTCTTTTTATTGTTTTACTGTTGATTACCGAGAATGTACATCTCATCTCCTTTCTTTCTCTCTCTGCAACTATGAGATTTGTGCCAGAGGTGAAACTGTAGGAGTGAAATAGATACGGTAACGAAATTGGAGCACTTCATTGTTAATAATTTAACGAAGCAACACTTGAAGGTTCCCACTTCTTCTGTTATGTTTTTTCTTTTTGTCGTCGTCCTTTCAAGGTGCCACCACTCACTTTTGGCCTCTTTTGTGCTCAGATAATATCAACTTGAATCAAAATTTGCATCTTTCTAGCTTATTAGCTTTAATCTGCCCATTTTTTTTATTTGCGTGAAGGCTATTTTTTGCAAATTTATGCAATAATTTGTTGTGGTTAACATTTGAATGTATAATCCTTTTAGGTACATCAATTGATTAATCTCGAATCCGCCTATGGCGAACTTCCCAAAGGCAGAAAATTCTCAAGAGGCAAATTTGATTTAATATCGGTTGACCTTTGAATGTTTAATCATTTTGGGTGCATCAACGGGTTAATCTTGAATCCTCCTATGACGAACTTCCCAACGGCGAAAATTCTCAAGATGCTAATTTGATTTCATATCGGTTAATCTTTGAATGTTTAACCCCTTTAGGTGCATTAACGGGTTAATCTTGAATCCTCCTAAGGTGAATTTTCCAAAGGCGAAAATTCTCAAGAGGCGAATTTGATTTAATATTGGTTAACCTTTGAATGTTTAGCCCCTTTGGTTGCATCAACGGATTAACCTTGAATAATCTTAAGGTGAATTTCCCAAAGGCGAAAATTCTCAAGAGGCGAATTTGATCTAATATCGGTTAACTTTTGAATGTTTAACCATTTTGGGTGTATCAACAGGTTAATCTTGAATTCTCCTATGGCGAACTTTCCAACGATGAAAATTCTCAAGAGGTGAACTTGATTTAATATCGGTTAACCTTTGAACGTGTAACCCTTTTGGGCATCAGCGGGTTAACCTTGAATCTTCCTAAGTCGAGTTTTCCAAAGGAGAAACTTTTAAGAGGCGAATTTGATTTAACATCGATTAATATTTAAATGTATAACCCTTTGGGTACATCAATGGGTTAACCTGCTTGCTGAAGAAGCTTTGTTTGCATTTGTTCATGTCTTTTTTTTAGTACCTCCGTCCAAAAATCCTTTTTTTTTGTAGTTCCCATTCGATTATTGAATTGCTATAACTGCCCGAGAGATAAGTCCTACAACTTAATTATCTTTATTTATGCTATTGCTGCAAGGCCTATTCGAAATGGTTACTCTTATGGACAAAACCACCAACGGACGATGCTATCTACACATCCGATCAAGTGAAAATGACGTAAATGGGGAAGAGATGAAGTTGCCCATTCACAATTCTATAACGTCCTTGTGCAAGTCTAATTGCGTTGGAGGTCCTCCGAGCCTTCCATGGTGGTCTAAGGAAAATTTGAAGACGGGCTAAACATTTTTGCTCTCTACTCATATCAAAGTAAAAGAGAATCTCCCCTCTTATTGATTGTTACGTCATGACATAGAGTCCGGGCGCAAATCATGGGCTAGGTTACCATTGCATGGAGAATTTTCTTACAAGTCGCTTTATTGGGAGTGGTTAGAAGGTATCCTTGTTCGTTGCAAAGATAAACTCACAACCTTTCATCTCTTTGATGCTTTGTATGCTTCGCTCTTCCATTATGATCGATGCTCAAACCTCATCCGAGCAGTGTGTGAGTATTGGTGTCCCGAAATGAACACATTGCATACGTCTTAAGGCGAGGTGTCCTTATCTATCTTTTATATTTACAGTTCCTCGGGCTACCACTTTCTGGGCATCTTTATGATGAAGTTATTCCTACCCAACAGGAACTCGCAAACAAGCTTCCGCTGAATTGCACTTATCTATTTACTGCTTACCACAAACTCATGCAAGGTTGCAACGGCAACTGACCATAGAGCAATGGATTGCCTTCCGGTTTCGAGGACGCAACAAGTACCATGTTTCCAGGAAGTCTGATCAAGAAAACCGGATCCCTCATCCGGGAATATTGTCTTCCATTATCGACGCAAGACCCCGTGGGTGGGCTGATTGTAAGGTCATTTTCGATGAGCTAGGAGTGGCTACAGGCCAACGTACCAAGACCTTTCTAACTACATTTCTCTCCTATTGGCCATGCACGTTCATTTTGCCAGTTATAGATGCTGGTTGCATATGTCCCGACACTTTCAGTATCGCCTCATTCATGGCATCAGGTGTAGGGTACTACCTCCCTACGACAATTCTTGCGAGTGTCTACAAAGGACTCAATGAGATTTTGCATTCTTCACATCCTGGTAGAGGTAGGGGCTATTTTCCTGCCCATTTCCTTTATGCTTGGTTAGCCAATAACTTTGATGCATACGAGCTAGTTGATGAGGCTTTCTCCAATCCAGGCATGGTGAAGTTTAGTGGCATTGGTCGAGTTAAGTCGTTTCATCTTAAAGAGCCTAGGGAACTCATCGGTTCTGGGAGGGGATTTTGCTGGCATTCATCTATCATCAATCGACTTAAGGAGACTCTTGTGGATGATGACAAGCTATAGAGAGCTGAATTTGCTGATTTCGTCAGCATTTGTTCGAATTTTGTCTCTTACCATTGTGAAAACAGCCTCATCATAGAGCACTATTGCCCCGACCGGTTCAGTAGACAATTTGATTTCTATTGGGATGCTCCTGCTGATCTGGACTTTGATAGTCTTCATGATCCAGAAACAAAGCTTCGTTATCACCAGACGCTTATGCGCTATGGGACAGGGTTTCAAGTCTTAGTTCCTAGGCGATGCAATTTACTTGAGAGAAATACCACTCATGCATTTCGTGAATGGTGGTCCAAGATGTTCATTTCCTTGACTTGCAGCGCACATGCCAGTGATTCCAAGACGAAATGAAGTAATTTATCTGACAGGAACATTTCAAAGGATGAAGGTAAACTTAGTTCTAAACCCATGTTGAAGATTGTTTGTTCTGGGAAGCCCTTAGAGCCTTTTGTTCTGCCAATGGAGGATGGTTCTTCCCGTGTCAGGATTCCTAGAATAGATATTGTCATCCCAGCGATGCCCATCCCTGTAATCCCTATTCAAAGCATTGTGCCATTATCACAGGTAACAAATGAGATTAAAGAACCTTTCAAATCTCCCACCTGTGGAGGCATATAGGCAAAATCTAAACCTATGATTAATCTTGCTATGAATGGTCAGGGTGAGCTACCCATCGGAGTTTGTGAGCCAAGTACCGAAAAGGTAGCTGAGCTTCCCCCAGAAGGTGCTGAGAATATCATGGATATCCTCGATTCTGGACCTAATCCTACTGAATGCATGATATTTCCTCCTTTTTTAGTTCTTATAAATAGAAATAGTTTTCTTTCCAAATGCGTATCTCAACTTCTTCGTCCCTATATACATCTTTTCTTTTTTTTTCCTTTTTTTTTAACAGGGGGAAAGCGATGATGTGAACTTCAAGAAGGAATTGGCACAAGTCCCTCTGCCATCAAGAAGTTAATGTTTCACGTCGATTGGACGAATACCATCATTTGGCAAGGATTTATTTGATAGCTGATCGAGATTAGTTGACTCGCGAAGTGTTTGTTCCCCAGATGATGATAAGGTCAAGTCCATTCGTAGAGTCAATGCTCTTTCACTAGTGCCTCGCCCATAGCGCCCTTTGAGGGCTCTACAAGGGAGGATTTCTATCTTCAATGTTGATGCTGTTATAAAGGAGGTGGATAAGAATGCTGCATGAGTGTTTGGTAAAGCCATACTTGACAAGGTGTCTCACACCCCTTTTGATGGACTTCCTTCTCTTAAAGGCAATTTTAACAGCCTTTATACCACTATCCTTCAAAGAGGCGTTAACATCACTCCTTTAGAGAGCACAGTTGAAGGGTTGATCAAACAAGCATGTGACTTTAAGGACTTACAATAGAGCTATTCTGGTCGAACATCTGCTGAAGAGCATGATAATTGTCGCATGGAGGTGCAAGATAAGCTTGATGAGGCCTCTTGTTGGCTGAATACAGAAGGCACCCATTATGAAGCAAAAGACGGCCCAGTTGAAGCAGGTTGAATTGAGGCGTGAGGAGTTGTTGAGAGAACTTCAACTTTTGGAAGATCAAAAGAAGGATCTTAACTCTTAGGTAGCGGCCAGCGAGCATTTACTTCAAGAAGCTGAGCGGGAAGTTATTGACTTGCGTCAAATTGACATACTCAATGCCACTGAAGTGATGGACGCAATCACAAAATCTAGTTTAGAGGAGGCTGAAGCCGACATAAAGGAGTCTTTCAAGGATTTGAATAATTTTCAGTGGGATCCATAGTTGACTGCTCTTTTTTTTTTGATGGACTTGTAATGCACCTTGCACTTTGTGATGTAAGCTTGATATATATTGAATAAAGCGATGTGTCTTAGTTAATTTTTCTTGTGATTTGGATCCTACAATTATCAACTTTATGACAATAGATGAATTTATACCCTGCTGACTCTTTAAACTCAGAAGTTGTTTCAAATCCGCAATCAGATGAACTTTTTTATTTAGCATGAACAAATTTCATGATGACTGTACTTGGGTCTATACCAAAGTTGCCTACATAGCTAAAGGGAACCCTAAAGGATCAAGTCATATGTAGTTCGAACAACAAGACTTTTTTTTTGATTTAGCCATTCACAGTTTATACTCTTGTAGTCCAAAAATAGTATAATGGAGTTTAACTTAAAAGAATGAACAGTTTAGGTTCATGTTTATGTAATAACCTGACCCAAACCCATATTTATTTATTTAAATCATATTTATTTATTTAATTAATCATGTTTATTCATATAATTTATCATGTTTATGGATTTAATCACTCATGGTTATTTGTTTAACCAAATCATGTTCATTAATTAAATTACACTCAATTTATATATTTACCGAATTACCTTGTGTCATTTAAATTTTCTGCTTTCATTTATCGTATTTAATCATCCCTGTTGGGGGATATTTCATTTGAGTCCCATTTTGCAATTTAAGTTTCATTGATAGTTAATTCAAGTTTAGTTGATTAATTAAATATCCAGCAAATCGATAGTAGGCTTCAATAATTATGATTTAAGAAATTATTATTATCATCATTATTATTATGATTATTATTGTTATTATTGTTATTATTATTATTATTATTATTATTATTATTATTATTATTATTATTATTATT
>JACYFF010031954.1:16710845-16726562 GCA_017589665.1 Selenicereus undatus | reverse complement strand
TTATTATTATTATTATTATTATTATTATTATTATTATTATTATTATTTTTATAACCTTGCAAAAATTTAATTTTGAGTTATGCAAAAACGTTATCGTTACGAAGCGTTTTATTCCCGAATCCAACTTTTTTGGGCCCAATTTGAAACCCAAGAGGTGTGCTTATTAACCTAACTAATTACCCTGATTAAGTTTAATCATGGTTAGCTAAATAGTCACTTTTTTTAGATAAAATTTCAGCCAAGTGTTTGATACGTCAAAAATTCACAACCCAAAACTCAAACATCATCTGTCTCCTCTCTCCCTTTCCCCCACGACCCCCATTTCCCCCAAGCTATGTTGCCTTCTCTTGGTGTTTTTCGGCCAGCCAAGGGGCTGCCTCCGACCACCACAACCACCACCAGTCATTCCCCACACCTCACACCACACACACCTCTTGTTAACAAGCATCAAAGTGAGTAATCTTGAACTAGATCTTGTTGGTTTTGATTTTTATTTCAGTTTTGATTTTAGTTTTGATGTTTGTGATCATTGATCATGATGTTTTGATTAAAAATAAGAGTTACTTTAGATGTTTTAATTATGGGATAAATTGGAAAGTAAGGGTTGAAGTTGATCATGTTCATGCAAGCTTAAGTTAAAACCATGTTTGTGGATTGATTTGCTTTTGATTTTGTAATATTTAGTTTTATTGACGATTATGATGATGTTTTTGGTGATTTGGAATGATTTCAATTGACCATTTATGTGAAAAGAGAGGGAAAAGCTAAAACAATGAGGGTTTGAAATTTCAGAAAAACAGGGCAAAATTCGGGATTAAACTAGTAATGATCGACATATGAAAAAATTATGATTTTTGGTGGGTAGATAGAACAATATGTGAGATTTCAAATGGATTTTGAATCGTTTTAATTCGAGGTCTGTGGAACAAGTTATGCTCGTTTTACCAAAACTATGCAGAAGGGACCAAGAACTGACACACTTATGTTTTAGCCCCATTTTGGGAACCCTATTGTGGGAATCGTGTTTTGTGTTGTGAACAAACATTTTTCTAGACTTCTTAATTTTTTAATATTGGGGTTTTAGGTCTCCATTTGTTGTCAAGGGTGAAAGTTATGAATTTTTGAAGTAAACTAACCTGCCTTGGAGCAATTGGGCTGTTATTGTAATTTTTGTGCAGCGTATATTTGGAGAAAAATTCTGAAAATTTTACTGTAGATTTTTCATATTATTTTTGAATTTTCTATAATATTTCATGAATTTTGGTTGACTATTTTGAATTTGGTGATTTTGGAAGCATTTTTAGTAATTGTGTAATGAGCAATAATAAAGATTAAGTGAGATTGATCATGCACTCATTTTGTGTATTTTGGGCCAAGTAAGGTCATTTAAGGGAAAAAGCAAATATTCATGGACTTTTATGGAGCTTTTAACTTGATTAATGAGAAAGAAGAAGACAAGTATACAATTTGAAAGCTTGTTTATGAGCTTTGAATCAATTATGGGTTTTACAAAGAAAATACCACGTTTAGTGAGCTTAATAGCTTCTATTGAGTTCAATGATTCATTTGAGGTGAAATTCTATATCTAATAGATTTATGAATAAAATATGAGAAGTGGGGAGAGTTGTGACTCAGAAATCATATCTATCAGACTAAGTTATTGCATGCTATTTTGAACCAAGATATATCTCTCTTGGCCTCTAACCTTTATTACTTACTCAATTTAGAATGTATCAAATGTATTTATCAAGCCAATCTAGTACACTAGCTGTTATCTTGAACCAAGCTATACATTAGCGAGCCTTAAATCCGTATCAGCAACCTCTCTCAGAAAAGGCCACAACCACTTTCTCATTTGTCACCATCAAGGCATTTTCCTTTGTAATCTCATTTATCTCATTGTGGTCTATTTTACTTTCATTTACTTTGTATCAAATTTAATTACTTTTATTAATTCAGTTTGAAGTTATATTGAAATACCCAAGTTATGTGTACAATTTAATTACATAATTTCTATTACACATACTTACTCAATTATGTGAGTAAGGATCATTTACTGATTACACATACCTACAATGACATTTATGAAATAGAATCAAGGCCTAGTTATCATTCTCCATTGTGCATAAGTGTTATCAAATCAGAACATATTTATCAAGTCGGATGACATTTATGAAACAACTGACTTTTGTCGAGTCAGATGCCATTTTTAAAGACTTAAGGTATGTCCATTGGCTGTATCTTCAGAAAGCAGAACATGTTTATCAAGTTACAACTCTTAATGAGTTTATCAATGAATTAGTTTATATAGTGATTTGCCATATAATTTGTGACCACGTCAGTTATCATCTAGAGGGCGTCAGCCCATCAATTACCCGCGCGGCTTCAGGCCAACTCTTGATTGGATTGGCAGGTGTACACCTATGTATAGATCATATCATTGTAAGGGGTTCAGTAATAATGAGCAATTTAGTTTCATGTTACTTTCATTTTTATTTTTATAGCCAACTAAATAAATTGCAAAGACGGGTACCCATCAACAGTGTTTCTATGCTCATTTTATAATAAAAGAATGCATGTACTGAGTTTTTGCTCACATTTTTGAATTGTTTTCATGTTTTCTATTTTAGGTGATAAAGTATCACATGTTTCTCTATTTAGCAGGCCGTTTTCGAAGTCATCAGATGCTCACAGTGGATTTAGCATAGGATGAATGTTGGGATCAACCTCAGGGTCAAATCGGGTCTATATACAATATACTTGTGTAGTGTGGAGTGCGGGTTAGTACATGGTATGATAAAGTCGATGGTATTGATGTTGAACTATTATGGACTTCGGTCTTGAAGTGTTTCAGTTTAATAAATTTTGTGATTGTGAACATGAGTTGCAAGATTAAATGGTTTCAGTGAGCATTGTCCTTATCAGGACGGCGATAGCGCCTTCTGTTATTAAGTCTTCTGTTGCAGTTTTTCGTAGGTTATGTCATTAGCATTTTGGGGGTGTTACAGATTTGGTATCAGAGCTATGGTTTAAAGGGCTACTGTGAGCTATCAAGTATTTATGAGTTAGCTATCAAGGTGTGCATGTGTTATGTTAGGCCAGTTAAATGAGCAATTGACTATAAGTTCATATGTATGGGCATATATGGAGGAACCATTTCCATTTTGGTGACTCAATCATTTGGTAATATCTTGAGATTCAAGCATTAGCAAAGTGGAGTGTGAAACCATTTGGGTGACCTCTTAGTGAAGCATGCTCTCATTTATTTGGGAGTTGTATTGTATGTTTCATTTCTCTCATTTGTTTAAAGTTTTGCAATCGTGCTCTCCGAGTGTGTGACCCGTTGAGTTATGAACTTCGGAGTGTGACCGTTGAGCTATTGAAGTGCTTCTCTCCATTTTAGGTATTTATCGTAAGGCTTTAAGCCTGGGTTTTAGTCAGTTTTTATGCGGAACATTGTCCGTTTTGCCTAGGATTTGAGAGTCTTATTGAAGTGTGTTAATATATGGTTGAAACCTGATGTGGGGATGCCATTTGCAACTTGTTAGGGGATTAATACAGTGTCAAGCTAGATCTAAACCTCTAGATGAGGTAATGCCTTGTTCGGTAATATCTTTGAGGTGAACCAGTATGAGATGAACACTAAAATGAGTGCTTATGTATGGTGATAATATTAGTAGCTTATGGTGTGGTACTTGGCATTATATGTGTGGTACAAGTAAGATTAAACTGCCATGTATGGGAATTATCTGGTCTTGACATTAGGATCTTATATCTGCAATGCTCCCATTACTTCCTGTCATTGACTTATTTCTGCCCTAGTTACCTTGAATTATTCAGAGGCATCATTTATTTGCCACTAACACTATCTTGATTTATAATGGAGTGTTTATGGAAGATCTCATATCTGGTCTGTGGGGAGTTCTTTGAACACATATGAGCAACCTTTCTTATAGGCGATTCAAACCCTGACAATCATAATCGTTTAATTCTCTATTTCTATAATGGACCGTATAATGACCTCGGTGTGCGTTACTTTGTGATTTGTAGTTCTTTCTAAGCATATTTGATCTATTCTACTTACAGTTCAATCATCACTATGTTCATATTTTTACTGTCACCTACTTTAATTCCCTACTTCTATTTGGGCACTATTCATTTACTGCTTGTAAAACCTTTGGTTGCTTCAGACCCAGTCATTTAACGCCTTTTCAACAGTTAAATGTAACCATGTTGTTCGTGTTTCTATAGCACTGTAACGTCATATTGGCATACTACTCTATGGTCGTGACTGCATGTTGTGTTTAGTCATAAGACTGACTCGTTCATCTGGACGTATTGGCCTTTCAAATACCATATAAATAAAATTTCCCTTCTGGTGGTGTGGACCCTCATCTTCATCAATTTACTCACATACGGGTACCGTATGACTTTTCAGATGCCTCTTTGACAATATGTTAGATTTGTTCACCTTTAGTACTTAATACTCTATCTCAACTTCATAACATGGTTCATTTACTTTATTATCATGACCATTATGAATAAATTGCATGTCTTGTATATGCAGGTCATTTATATGCCTTACCTCTTTCATTATGAATCTTCGTCCTTTCATTCATTCAACTTACATTCCTGTCCTTTATAACCAATAAAGAAATATCTTTGCAAGAGTTTGTGGTGTGGTTGCACCTCTTTACACTTTAGATCGTCCCCATGTCTTTTAAATTTATTGTGACCAATAAGCAGTTGAATGTGTTATCTTTTATAAATATGCCTATATTAGTATTGCTGGAACCATATTTATTTGGGATTCACTCCAGTTTTATTGGCAAATTTAGTGTCATTATGGAGGTACACTGACTGTATACTTACAGGACTAAGATGAATGGTAAGGATCTTAAGGCTAGCTTGAGAGATGAGGATTGACTAAACGTGTCTTTCTACGGGCCGAGGGAAGAAAAACCCTATTTATCGCCCCAATTACACTGTACAAACAAGTAAGTTACTATGTCAGTGTTAAGTCAACCACACTCGGTATATCCATATCTATATTTACAGTTGCTGGATTTAGAGATGTTCCATCTGAGGACTATCAGGGCTGTTTCTCCCCAAGAAACATCGATTTTTAGATCGACGTAACCCTTGATGCTCAACCCATTTTTGAAACCCCTATCATATGACCCCCAACAGAGTTCAAATAACTAAAGATTTAGTAAGATGAGTTGTTACAGAAGGGAGTTATTTGACCAAGTGCGTCACCGTAGAAAACACTAGTTTTATATGTGCAAAGAAGGAAGGCAGAGCCTTATGGTTGTGTACTGCGTACAGAGAGTTGAACAAGATCATTATAAAAAATAAGTGCCCTATACCTTGAATAAATGATTTATGGGATTAACTGCTAAGATCAGAGGTCTTTTCCAGGGATGATTTGAGGTCCGGATATCACACCCAAACCATGCAACCACAGTTTATCTTTTATAAGAACGCCCTTTTGTAGTAATTCTTGTAATTGTTTACTTGTCTCATCTTCAAAACTTGATATTATCCAATATTGTTTAATCTCCCTTGCATTCAACCTGATATTTTCAATCAACGTGATCTTCCATGTCTTTGCAAACCGATTGTTAAATGTGTAATGCATTTTTGTTCGCCTTATATAGTTGTCAGCATTCCAGTGCTCTCGACATTCACCATCTTTATTTCATGATCATGAATTGTAGTTTATTCCGCTGAGAGCCGATTCACATATCTACCTTACATCTAATTTATTCATAATGATAAGCTCGTATGAGTTGTTCTGAGTTCATAATGTAATTCAACTCTCATTGGTGTGGGTGTTTGTGATTGTCATGATTCCCTTACTCTCTTTACTTTGAAATTCAACTCCCACACATATATTTTACATTCTGATAGATGAATTTCTGCATTCTCTATTTAATCTTATTGTTGTACTCGAATTGGCTTCATATGAGCAAAGGCATATTCCTATTGTAGCTTGCTCAATCTATTTATCTATCCATTGACACTTTGCTCGTCCAATCCATTTATCTGTCCATTACACCTTGCTTGTCCAATCTATTTGTCTATCTATTGCACCTTGCTTATCCAATCTATCTATCGATTTATTGCACATTGCTTGTCCCATCTATCTATTGCACTTATCTCGTTGCTTGTGGCTATAAATTCACCTAGTTGAAGCTCAGTTGCTTGTCATCTTGTCTCTAATTCATCAGTTAAGCCCGAGTGTAACCGTGCCATCTTTGGTTGATTATTGATTGGACCCTTTGTGATCCATATTTATAAACCACAATTCTTGTGACATTATATTTCAGAATTCATGATACACTTATGGTTACCTTTATTTTAACCACCCCATGATAATCTCCCATTTATTAGCCTTTTTTAGTCTCATTGTTCATTTCTTTTGTTTGCAATGATTTGCTTGGCTAAGAATTTCATCACTCTCATCCCTAACCATGGTAATTTCATTGCCCATTATCGACCTGGAGCAGATTCTTGAGTAGTTTGATGAGGGGAGATCATGTAATGCATTAGGAATATCAGATGAGTATATTTCGATAAGGGCATTATCTCAAGCACTCTCTAGTTATATTGGAGTGAGCCAGAAGAAACATTGACTATAAGGTCAAAGCTAACCCAAACAAGCAATAAGGGGGAAAGTTCAAGTACATATTAAGGTGATACAAGATCGACAAAAGAGTTGTGCTGGACAAATAAAGAAATAACCAAAGTCTCATATAAGTTATGAAGTATTTCCAAAGGCTTTTCTAACCAAGGTAGTAAGAGACCGACTATCCAATGGCAATTAAGGACTAGTTACACGGGGCCTTATGATTCATTTAAAGGTTAAATCCTGTAGTTTGTTGACTGCACTTACCTATTGAACCTGAACACGTATATGACGTGTTTTATAGCTTGTAATAGTATCAGAATACTTATCAGGGTATACAACAATTCCTATTAGTTGACAAGGTGATGAACCGGTAGTGAGCACCTCTTCACTAGTAACAAGGTTCTTTTCTTTCGAAGAGAATATTAATTTTGAATAAAAGTAATTGAGTTCATTAAGGCTACTGTGTAAGAAGTATCCAAATCTACTACTGAAACACGGGATTAAGTAGTTATACAGTACGTAGACACCCTTGGGCGGAGTACATTGAGCAAATTATACCTCTTTAGAGGGAAGCAATGGGAACCAATGACCCATGTGTTTTTAAAGCAGCATTGCATACATTTGGTAGGTGTCATAAGTTTCGAGGACGAAACTATTTAAGAGGGGAAGACTGTAATAACATAACCCTAACCCATATTTATTTATTTAAATCATATTTATTTATTTAATTAATCCTGTTTATTCATTTAATTTATCATGTTTATGGATTTAATCACTCATGGTTATTTGTTTAACCAAATCATGTTTATTAATTCAATTGCACTCAATTTATATATTTTCCGAATTACCTTATGACATTTAAATTTTTCACTTTCATTTATCGTATTTAATCATCCCGATTCGGAGATATTTTATTTGGGTCCCATTTTACAATTCAAGTTTCATTGATTGTTAATTCAAGTTTTATTGATTAATTAAATATTGGGTGAATCGATAGTAGGCCTCGATAATTATGGTTTAAGAAATTATTATTATTATTATCATTATTATTATGATTATTTTTGTTATTGTTGTCATTATTATTACTATTATTATTATTATTATTATTATTATTATTATTATTATTATTAAAATTTTTATAGACTTGCAAAAATTTAATTTTGAGTTATGCAAAAAAGTTATCGTTACGAAGCGTTTTATTCCTGAATCCAACTTTTTTTGGCCCAATTTGAAGCCCAACAAGTGTGCTTATCAACCTAACTAATTACCATAGTTAAACTTAACCATGGTTAGCTAAATAGTCACTTTTTTTAGATAAAATTTCAGCAAAGTGTTTGACATCTGGTGTTTTCCGGCCAGCTAGGGGTTGCCTCCAACCACTACAACCACCACCAGTCATTCCCCATACCTCACACCACATACACTTTTTGTCACCAAGCATCAAAGTGAGTAGTCTTGAACTGGATCTTGTTGGTTTTGATTTTTATTTTAGTTTTGATTTTTGCTTTGATGTTTGTGATCATTGATCATGATGTTTTGATTTGAAATAAGAGTTACTTTGGATGTTTTAATTGTGGGATAAGTTGGAAATTTAGTAAGGGTTGAAGTTGATCATGTTCATGCAAGCTTAAGTTAAAACCATGTTTATGGATTGATTTGTATTTGATTTTTTAATATTTAGTTTTATTGATAATTATGATGATGTTTTTGGTTATTTGGAAGGATTTCAAGTGAGGATTTATGTGAAAAGAGAGGGAAAAGCTAAAACAGTGAGGGCTGAAAATTTTAGGAAAACATTGCAGACTTCCGGATTAAATTGGTAATGATCGGTATATGATAAAATTATGATTTTTGGTGGGTAGATAGATCAGTATGTTGGATTGCAAATTGATTTTGAATCACCCTAATTTGAGGTCTGTGGAAAAAGTTATGGTTGTTTTACCAAAACTGTGCAGAAGGGACCAAGAACTGACACGCTTGTGTTTTAGCCCCATTTTGGGAACCCTATTGTGGGAATCGTATTTTGTGTTGTTAATACATTTTTTTTGGGACTTCTTAATATTCTCATATTGGGGTTTTAGGTCTTCATTTGAGGTCAAGGGTGAAAGTTATGAATTTTTGAAGTGAACTAACCTGCTTTGGTACAATTGGGCTATTAATGCAATTTTTGTGCAGCGTATACTTCAAGAAAAATTCTGAATATTTTACCTTATATTGTCCATATTATTTTTGAATTTTATATAATATTGCATGAATTTTGGTTGACTATTTTGAATTAGGTGATTTTGGAAGCATTTTGAGTAATTGTGTAAAGAGCAATAATAAAGATTAAGTGAGATTGATCATGCACTCATTTTGTGTATTTTGGGCCAAGTAAGGTCACTTAAGGGGGAAAAGAATATTCATGGACTTTCATGTAGCTTTTAGCTTGATTAATGAGAAAGAAGAAGACAAGTATACAATTTTAAAGCTTGTTTATAAGCTTTGAATCAATTATGGTTTTTACAAAGAAAATACCATGTTTAGTGAGCTTAATAGCTTCTATTGAGGTCAATGATTCATTTGGGGTGGAATTCTATATCTAATGGATTTGCGAATGAAATATGAGAAGTGGGGAGAGTTGTGACTCAGAAATCATATTTATCAGACCAAGTTATGGCAGTTTATGCTATTTTGAACCAAGATATATCTCTCTTGGTTTCAAACCTTTATTACTTACTCAATTCAGAATGTATCAAATATATTTATCAAGCCAATCTAGTGTACTAGCTGTTATCTTGAATCAAGCTATACAGCAGCGAGCCTTCAACCCATATCAACAACCTATCTCAAAAAAGGCCACAACCACTCTCTCATTTGTCAGCATCAAGGTCTTTTCCTTTGTAATCTTATTTATTTCACTGTGGTCTATTTTACTTTCATTTATTTTATGTCGGATTTAATTACTTTTGTTAATTCAGTTTGAAATTATATTGAAATACCTAAGTTATGTATTCCATTTAATTACTCAATTTCTATTACACATACTAACTCAATTATGTAGGCTCGATAATTCATCATGAAGGAGAAATTGATGAAGATATTAGCCTTCGCATTAAATTGGGCTGGCAAAAATGGAAGTATATTTCAGGTGTGCTATGCGATAAGAGAATGCCTGTAGGTCTAAAAGGCAATGTTTATCGTATGGTAGTTAGAGCTGCCGTGTTATATGGATCGGAGTGTTGGCCAACAAAGAAGACTCAGGTTCAAAGGCTAATTGTAGCAGAGATGAGAATGATTAGATGGATGTGTGGTTACACGAGAATAGATAGAATTAGTAATGGAGTGATCAGAGACTTGGTTAAAGTGGTCCCCATCGAAGATAAGCTGAGAGAAGTAAGACTCAGATGGTTTGGCTATGTGAAAAAAAGGAGTGCATACGCTTCAGTGAGGAGATGTGAGAGGATTAACGTCCCAAGAGGTAAAAGAGGGAGGGGACGACCAAAGAAGAGTTTGGACGAGGCAATTAGAGAGTACTTGAAAGTTGTAGGGTTAACGGAGGACTTGGCTCAGGATAGGAGACTATGGCGGGATAGGATTAAGATCTTAGAGTGCAGAGAGTTAGCCTCGTAGTTGGTCGCTCGGTTGCAGTAGAATGAGTTTGGCTGTAGTTTCTTCGTATGTATTGTTTGCATGCAGGTAGTTCTTGCATCTGGGAAGAGACATTGTTTGCCTATTTCTAGTTGTTAAGGTACAGTATCTCTCTCTGCTTTGTTGCACTTATGGTCACACAGCTACTACCGCCTGATTTTTTTTCGTATTTTTCGTATTTCTTAACTCATTCCCTGATAATTACCCTTAGCTTTCCCCATAAAATGTTTGCTCAAAATCTAGTTTTTGTGGGTCTCTTGGAATCAGCCTCTTTATGGGCAGAAATGCTGGTGAAGGTAAGGTTGCCCACATCTGGATCTCTAAGACTCCGTAAAAGCGGAACCCACATTGGGAGTTGTTGTTGTTGTTGTTGATACTAACTCAATTATGTGAGTAAGGATCATTTATTGACTACACATACCTATAATGACATTTATGAAATAGAATCGAGGCCTAGTTATCGTTTCCCGTTATGCATAAGTATTATCAAGTCAGAACATATGTATCAAGTCAGATGACATTTATGAAACAGCTGACTTTTATCAAGTCAGATGACATTTCTAAAGACTCAAGGAATGTCCATTGCCTGTAACTTCAGAAAGCAGAACATGTTTATCAAGTTACAACTCTTAATGTGTTTATCAATGAATTAGTTTATATAGTGATTTGCCATATAATTTGTGACTCCGTCAGTTATCATCTATAGGACGTCAGCCCATCATTTACCTGCGTGGCTTCAGGCCAACTCTTGATCGGATTGGCAGGTGTAAACCTATGTATAGATCATATCATTGTAAGGGGTTCACATCCAGATAATAATGAGCAATTCAGTTTCATATTGCTTTCATGTTCTTTTTTATTGCCAACTAAATAAATTGCAAAGACGAGTACCCATCAACAGTGTTTTTATGCTCATTTTACGATACAGGAATCCATGTACTGAGTTTTTGCTCATATTTTCAAATTGTTTTCATATTTTTCATTTTAGGTGATGAAGTATCATATGTTTCTCTATTTAGCAAGCCGTTTTCGAAGTCATCACATGCTCACAGTGGATACAACATAGCATGAATGTTGGGGCCGACCTCAGGGTCAGGTTGGGTCTATATTCAATATACTTGTGTAGTGTAGAGTGCGAGTTAGCACATGGCATGATTAATTCAATGGTATTGAAGTTGAACTATTCTGGACTTTGGTGTAGAAGTGTTTCAGTTTAATAGATTTTGTGATTATGAACATGAGTTGTAAGATTAAATGGTTTCAGTGAGCCTTGTCCTTATCAGGACAGTGATAGCGCCTTTTATTATTAAGTCTTCTGCTACAGTTTTTCGTAGATCATATTATTAGCATTTTGGGGGTGTTACAGATTTGGTATCAGAGCTAAGGTTTTAAGGGCCACTGTGAGCTGTCAAGTATTTATGAGTTAGCTATCAAGGTGTGTATGAGTTATGTTGGACCAATTAAATAAGCTATTGACTATAAGTTTATATGTATGGGCATATATGGAGGAACCATTTCCATTTTGGTGACTCAATCATTTGGTAATATCTTGAGATTCAAGCATTAGCAAAGTAGAGTGTGGAACCATTTGGGTGACCTCTTAGTGAAGCATGCTCTCATTTATCTGGGAGTTGTATTGTATGTTTCATTTCTCTCATTTGTTTGAAGTTTTGCAATTGTGCACTCCGGGTGTGTGACCTGTTGAGTTATGAACTCCGGCGTGTGACCATTCAGCTATTGAAGTGCTTCTCTCCAATTTAGGTATCTATTGTAAGGCTTTAAGCTTGGGTTTTAGTCAGTTTTTAGCGGAACATTGTCCATTTTGCCCCAGGATTTGAGAGTCTTATTGAAGTCTATTAATATATGGTTCAAACCCGATGTGGGGATGCCATTTGCAACTTCTTAAGGGATTAATATAGTGTCAAGCTAGATGTAAACCTCTAGATGAGGAAATGCCCTGTTGGGCAATATCTTTGAGGTGAACCAGTATGAGATGAACACTAGAATGAGTGCTTATGTATGGTGATAATATTAGTAGGTTATGGTGTGCTACTTGGCATTATATGTGTGGTACAAGTAAGATTAAACTGGCATGTATGAGAATTATCTGGTCTTGACATTAGGACCTTACATTAGCAATGCTCCCATTACTTCCTGTGATTGACTTATTTCTGCGCTAGTTACCTTGAATTGTTCAGAGGTATCTTTGCCACTAACACTCTCGTGATTTATAATGGAGTGTTTATAGAAGATCTCATGTCTGGTCTGTGGGGAGTTCTTTAAACACATCTGAGCAACCTTTCTTATAGACGATTCAAACCCTGGCAATTATAATCGTTTAATCCTATGTTTCTATAATGGAGCTTATAATGACCTCGGTGTGCGTTACTGTATGCTTTGCAGTTCTTCCTAAGCATATTTTATCCATTCTACTTACAGTTCAGTCATCATTAAGTTCATATTTTTACTATCACCTACTTTAACTCCATGCTTCTTTTTGAGCACTATTCATTTATTGCTTGTAAAGCCATTGGTTGCTTCAGACCCAGTCATTTAACGCCTTTTCAAAAATTAAATGTATCCATATTGTTCGTGTTTCTATGGCACTGTAACGTCTTGTTGGCATACTACTCTATGGCCGTGACTGCGTGTCGTTACTCCAATTATTTTGGAAATCCTTTTTTTACTAGTACAACCTATCTTATTGATGATAAACAACGATTTGTTCTATTTCCACCTGCCAGCAGTTTCGGAGTTTATATGCCTGCCCAAAACTTTCACTTACTGCAGAATGTGTTATTGATGGATCCCATCATGTTTAGTCATAAGACTGACTCGTTCATCTGGACGTATTGGCCTTTCAAATACCATGTGAATAAAATTTCCCTTCTGGTGGGGTGGACCCTCATCTTCATCAATTTAATCACATACGGGTATCGTATGACTTTTCAAATGCCTCTTTGATAATCTGTTAGATTTCTTCACCTTTAGTACTTAATACTCCCTCTCAACTTCATAATATGGTTCATTTACTTTGCTATCATGACCATCATAAATAAACTGCATGTCTTGTATATGCAGGTCATTTATATGCCTTACCTCTTTCATTATGAATCTTCGTCCTTTCATTCATTCAGCTTACATGCCCGTCCTTTATAACCAATAAAGAAATATCTTTGCAAGAGTTCATGGTGTGGTTGCACCTCTTTACACTTTAGATCGTCCCCCGTACTTTTAAATTTATTGAGATCAGTAAGTAGTTGAATGTGTTATCTTTTATAAATATGCCCCTATTAGTATTGCTGGAACCATATTTATTGGGTATTCACTCCAGTTTGATTGGCAAATTTAGTATCATTATGGGGGTACGCTGACTGTATACTTACAGGACTAAGATGAATGGTAAGGATCTTAAGGTTAGATTGAGCGATGAGGATTGACTAAACGTGTCTTTCTACAGGCTGACGGAAGAAAAGCCCTATTTATCGCCCTAATTACAGTATACAAACAAGTAAGTTACTATGTCAGTGTTCAGTCAACCACACTCGGTATATCCATATCTGTATTTATAGTTGGTGGATTTAGAGATGTTCCATCTGAGGACTATCAAGGCTGTTTCTCCCCAAGAAACATTGATTTTCAGATTGACCTAACCTGTGATGCTCAACCCATTTTCAGATCCTCTATGATATGACCCCTAACAGAGTTCAAAGAACTAAAGATTTAGTAAGATGAGTTGTTTATTTGTCTCATCTTCAAAACTTGATGTTATCCAATATTGTTTAATCTCCCTTGCATTTCAACCTGATATTTTCAATCAACGTGATCTTCCATATCTTTGCAAACCCATTGTTAAATGTGCAATGCATTTTTGTTTGGCCTTATATAGTTGTCATCATTCCAGTGCTCTCGACCTTCACCATCTTTATTTCATGACCATGAATTGTAGTTTATTCCGCTGAGAGCCGATTCACACATCTACCTTACATCTAATTTATTTGTATGAGTTGTTCTGAGTTCATAATGTAATTCAACTCCCATTGGTGTGGGCACTTGTGATTGTCATGATCCCCTTACTCTCTTTACTTTGAAATTCAACTCCAGCACACATATTTTACATTATGATAGATGAACTTCCACATTCTCCATTTAATCTTATTGTTGTGCTCGAATTGGCTTCATATGAGCAAAGGCATGTTCCTCTTATAGCTCGCTCAATCTATTTATCTATCCATTGGCACTTTGCTCGTCCAATCCATTTATCTATCCATTACACCTTGCTTGTCCAATCTATTTGTCTATCTATTGCACTTGGCTTATCTAACCTATCTATCTATTTATTGCACATTGCTTATCCCATCTATCTATTGCACTTATCTCGTTGCTTGTGGCTATAAAGTTACCTAGTTGAAGCTCAGTTGCTTGTCATCTTCTTTCCAATTCATCAGTTAAACTTGAGTATAACCGCGCCATCTTTGGTTGATTATTTGTTGGACCCTTTATGATCCAAATTTATAAACCACAATTCTTGGGGCATTATATTTCAGAATTCATGATACACTTATGGTTATCTTTATTTTAACCACCCCATGATAATCTCCCTTTATTAGCTTTTTTTAGTCTCATTGTTCATTTCTTTTGTATGCAATGATTCGCTTGGCTAAGAATTTCATCACTCTCATTCTTGACCATGGTCATTTCATTGCCCATTATCGACCAGGAGTACCTTTTCACTAGTAACAAGGTTCTTTTCTTTCGAAGAGAATATCAATTTTGAATAAAAGTAATTGAGTTCATTAAGGCTGTTGTGTGAGAAGTATCAGGATCTACTGCTGAAACATGGGATTAAGTAGTTATACAATACGTAGACACCCTTGGGCGGAGTACATTGATCAAATTATACCTCTTCAGAGGGAAGCAATGGGAACCAATGGCACACATGTTTTTAAAGCAGCATTGCGCACATTTGGCAAGCGTCATAAGTTTTGAGGACAAAACTCTTTAAGAGAAAAAGACTGTAATAACCTGACTCTAACCCATATTTATTTATTTAAATCATATTTATTTATTTAATTGATCATGTTTATTCATTTAATTGATCATGTTTATGGATTTAATCACTTATGGTTATTTGTTTAACTAAATCATGTTTATTAATTCAATTACACTCAATTTAAATATTTACCGAATTACCTTATGTCATTTAAATTTTCCGCTTTTATTTATCGTATTTAATAATCCCGGTTCGGGGATATTTCCTTTGGGTCCCATTTTGCAATTCAAGTTTCATTGATTGTTAATTCAAGTTTTATTGATTAATTAAATATCGGGTGAATCAATAGTAGGCCTCGATAATTATGGTTTAAGAAATTATTATTATTATCATTATTATTATGATTATTATTGTTATTATTATTATTATTATTATTATTATTATTATTATTATTATTATT
>JACYFF010031954.1:16687449-16710835 GCA_017589665.1 Selenicereus undatus | reverse complement strand
TTATTATTATTATTATTATTATTATTATTATTATTATTATTATTATTTTGCAAAAATTTAATTTTGAATTATGCAAAAATGTTATCGTTACGAAGCGCTTTATTCCCGAATCCAAGTTTTTTTGGCCCAATTTGAAGCCCAACAAGTGTGCTTATTAACCTAACTAATTATCATGATTAAAATTAACCATGGTTAGCTAAATAGTCACTTTTTTAGATAAAATTTCAGCCAAGTGTTTGATAAGTCAAAAATTCACAACCCAAAACTCAAACATCGTATTTCTCCTCTCTCCTCTCTCTTCTCTCCCTCTACCCCACAGCCCCCCTTTCCCCCAAGCTATGTTTCCTTCTCCTGGTGTTTTTCGACCAGCCAGGGGGCTGTCTCCGACCACCACAACCACCACCAATCATTCCCCACACCTCACACCACATACACATCTTGTTAGCAATCAACAAAGTCAGTAATCTTGAACCGGATCTTGTTGGTTTTGATTTTTATTTTAGTTTTGATTTTTGTCTTGATAGTTATGATCATTGATCATGATGTTTTGATTAGAAATAAGAATTACTTTGGATGTTTTAACTGTTGGATGAGTTTGAAAGTAAGTAATGGTTGAAGTTGACCATGTTTTGATTTTGTAATCCTTAGTTTTATTGATGATTATGATGGTATTTTTTGGTGATTTGGAATGATTTCAAGTGATGATTTATGTGAAAAGAGAGGGAAAAGCTAAAATAGTGAGGACTCGAAATTTTAGGAAAACGGGGCAGACTTCGAGATTAAACTAATAATGATCGGCATATGATAAAATTATGATTTTTGGTGGATAGATATATCAGTATGTCAGATTTCAAATGAATTTTGAATCGCCATAATCTGATGTCCGTGGAAAAAGTTATGGTCATTTTACCAAAACTGTGCAGAAGTGACCAAGAACTGACACACTTGTGTTTTAGCCCCATTTTGGGAACCCTATTGTGGGAATCGTGTCTTGTGTTGTGAATAAAAGTTTTTTAGGACTTCTTTATATTTTCATATTGGGGTTTTAGGTCTCTATTTGATGTCAAGGGTGAACGTTATGAATTTTTGAACTGAACTAACCCGCGTTGGTGCAATTGGGCTGTTATTTCAATTTTTGTGCAGCATATGCTTGGAGGAAAATTCTAAAAATTTTACTGTAGATTTTCCATATTATTTTTGAAAGTCCTATAATATTTCATGAATTTTGGTTGGCTATTTTGAATTTGGTGATTTTGGAAGCATTTTGAGTAATTGTGTAAAGAGCAATAATAAAGATTAAGTGAGATTGATCATGCACTCATTTTGTGTATTTTGGGCCAAGTAAGGTCATTTAAGGGGAAAAACAAATATTCATGAACTTCCATGGAGTTTTTAGCTTGATTAATGAGAAAAAAAAAAAGACAAGTATATAATTTGAAAGCTTATCTATGAGCTTTGAATCAATTATAGTTTTTACAAAGAAAATATCACGTTTAGTGAGCTTAATAGCTTCTATTGAGTTCAATGATTCATTTGAGGTGGAATTCTATGTCTAATAGATTTATGAATAAAATATGAAAAGTGGGGAGAGTTGTGACTCAGAAATCATATCTATCAGACCAAGTTATTGCAGTTTATGCTATTTTGAACCAAGATATATCTCTCTAGGCTCCAAACCTTTATTACTTACTCAATTTAGAATGTATCAAATGTATTTATCAAGCCAATCTAGTACACTAGCTATTATCTTGAACCAAGCTATACATCAGCGAGCCTTCAACCTGTATTAGCAACCTATATCAGAAAAGGCCATAACCACTCTCTCATTTGTCACCATCAAGGCTTTTTCCTTTGTAATCTCATTTATCTCATTGTGGTCTATTTTACTTTCATTTACTTTATATCAGATTTAATTACTTTTATTAATTCAGTTTGAAGTTATATTGAAATACCCAAGTTATGTATACTATTTAATTACTCAATTTCTATTACACATACTTACTCAATTATGTGAGTAAGGATCATTTACTAACTACACATACCTACAATGACATTTATGAAATAGAATCGTGGCCTAGTTATCATTCCCCATTATGCATAAGTGTTACCAAGTCAAAATATATTTATCAAGTCAGATGACATTTATGAAACATCTGACTTGGTAAATGAAACATCTGACTTTTACCAAGTCAGATGATATTTTTAAAGACTCAAGGTACGTTCATTGCCTATATCTTCAGAAAGCAGAACATGTTTATCAAGTTACAACTCTGAATGAGTTTATCAATGAATTAGTTTATATAGTGATTTGCCATATAATTTGTGACCCTGTCAGTTATCATCTATAGAGCGTCAGCCCATCATTTACCCGCGCGGTTTCAGGCCAACTCTTGATCGGATTGGCAGGTGTACACCTATGTATAGATCATATCATTGCAAGGGGTTCACATCCAGATAATAATGAACAATTCAATTTCATATTACTTTCATTTTCATTGTTATTGCCAACTAAATGAATTGCAAAGACGGGTACCCATCAACAGTGTTTCTATGCTCATTTTACAATACAGGAATGCATGTACTGAGTTTTTGCTCACATTTTCAAATTGTTTTTATGTTTTCCATTTTAGGTGATGAAGTATTACATGTTTCTCCATTTAGCAAGCCCTTTTCGAAGTCATCAGATGCTCACAGTGAATTCAGCATAGCATGAATGTTGGGATTGACCTCATGGTCAAGTTGGGTCTATATTCAATATACTTGTGTAGTGTGGAGTTCGAGTTAGCACATGGTATGATTAAGTCGATGGTATTGAAGTTGAACTATTATGGACTTTGGTCTTAAAGTGTTTCAGTTTAATAGATTTTGTGATTGTGAACATGACTTGCAAGATTAAATGGTTTCAGTGGGCCTTGTCTTTGTCAGGACGGCGGTAGCGCCTTCTATTATTAAGTTTCCCGCTACAGTTTTTTGTAAATCATGTCATTAGCATTTTGGTGGCGTTACAGTTTAGGAGCTTAATGTATTAACAAATTAAGGATAATAAAGTTTTAGGAACTTGTCATATATCGATCCAACTCGCACTCCATCGGTACCGACAATTTTATAAGCACTGTTGGCGTATGCTTCTCAAATCACATAAGGGTCATCCCACTTGGAAGTGAACTTGCTTCCAGTCTTGTGAGGGGATAATGATTGGCCTTCTTACGGCGAGCACTTGATCTCTAATTTGAAATGAACGCGGTCGTACCTTTTTGTTGAACGCTTGTGATAAGCGAGCTTGATAGCGTCCTAACTTTTGTTGCGCTAGAGGTCTTTTTTCATCAAGGGCCTCGAGCTCTGCCAGACGAAGCTTGTGATTTTATTCTTCGGTTAAGCCTTCCTGTATGGAAATACTGAGTGAAGGGATTTAAAGTTCCAAAGACAATACTGCTTCAACCCCATACAACAGAGCGAAAGGAGTTGATTGGGTTGACGTCTTATACGTGGTTTTGTATGGCTAAAGAGCCTCCCCTAACCTCTCATGCCAATTGCGTTTTGACTTTGCCACCACTTTGCTTAGTAAGTTGCAAAGTGTCTTATTGAAAGCTTCTGCCAACCCATTTGCAGGCACATTGTACATTGGAGATTTGCACTGGCAAACTTAAACTTTTCGCCGAGGGGGGTCACCAACTTGTTGACAAATGGTTTGCCATTGTCAGTGATAATATGTCGAGGCACACCGTATCAGTAGATGATATGGGTTTGAATAAAATCAACGATATTTTCTTTTTTCGCTTCTCTCAGTGGGATTGCTTCTGCCCATTTGGAAAAGTAGTCAGTTGCCGCCAAGATGTACGAGTGGCCAGCGGAAGATTTTGGAGTGATAGGGCCCACAACATCAAGCCCCCAAGCTTCAAATGGCCAAGATGCTACAGTTGGATGAAGCGGTTCGGGAGGCTGATGAATAAAATTGGCATAAAACTGGCAAGGCTCGCACCTCTTTGCGTAGTTAATGCAATCTTACACCTTGGTAAGCCAATAATAACCTATCCTCTTGATTTGATCATATAATTTGGGTCCTGCTTAATGCGCACCACATACTCCGGAATGTGCTTCCTCTATTATTTGTCTAACCTCTTCTTTATCTAAGCAACGCAACCAAAGGCCAATGGTAGAGCGTCGATAAAGCGTCCCATTAAAATAAACGAAGTGGGGAGCTCTTCACTGAATTTCTGTCTGATGCTTTAGGTCATTAAGGAGCTTTCCATGTTGTAAATAATCAACAAGTGGCTAGCGCCAGTCTTCTTCCTCTACTTCCTAGGCACTAACCGCATTGACCTCTTCCTCAAGCTCTTCAATAAGGGGTACAACAACCCACCGGTTGCAAACAGGGACATTCGTGCTCTCTTCTGCCCTCAGTGCCAAAGTGGCTGTGAGGTTTGCAAGTGCGTTAGCCATCTTGTTGGCACTCATAGGAACATGTTGTAACTTGATGGTTTCAAGTGTATCGAGCAGTCGTAAGGCATAGTTATGGTATGACACGAGGTTGTCCTTTTTGACTTCAAATTCCTCGAGATGTTGCTTGATGACTAATTAAGAGTCACCATAGATGTCAAGGTTTTTGATTCCTATTTCAAAGGCCATTCGAAGGCCTAGAATCAATGCCTGATATTTTGTCGTATTATTGGAACATAATTGAGTTAGCACAAATGAATAAGTGAGGACAAGTTTTTCTGGGGAGACAAAGGCTACTCATGCACCAGCAACATCATGTCTCGCAGCTCCGTCAAAATACATCTTCCAGGGTGGGAGGATATCAACGAAGAACACATCTTCTCTAGGCAAGTAATCATTTAGCTCCCAAGCATTAGGGATTGGGTGATCAGCCAAGAAATCTGCCAGTGCTTGTCCTTTAATGGCCTTTTATGGCACGTAAACAAGGTCATATTGCTTCAAGATTACGGCCCACTTTACCAGTTGCCTGCTTCGAATTGGCCTTGACAAGATATAATTGATGGGTCAGCTTCAGAAAACACCCACACTGTATGAGTTTGCATGTAATGCCTTAACTTTTGAATAGTGAACATGAGAGCCAAACACATCTTTTCAATCGGGGAGTAACTCAGTTTAGCCACAACCAAAGTGCGACTTAGGTAATACAGGGGCCTTCCTTTGCCTTCCTCATTTTCCTGAGCGCACAATGCCCCCAAAGACTTCTCTTGAGCTACAACGTAGAGTATAAGAGGTTTCCCCGGAATTGGTGCCCCCAGAACTGATGGATTTGACAGGTACTTCTTAATGTTGTCGAAGGCTTTCTGGCATGACTGGTCCCATTCGAATTGCACACCCTTCTTCATCCGATGATGGACTCGGTGGCAATGGTTGGCCAGGTTGGATATGAACCTTCTAATATAAGCCAAATGACCTTGAAGACCCTGTATTTCTTTGAGGTTTTTTGGGGCAGGCATCTCTTGGATTGCCTTGATTTCGGCTTGGTCAATCTCGATGCCTCTGTGCCAAATTATAAAGCCTAGGAACTTCCCTGAAGTGACATCGAATGCGCATTTAAGTGGATTCATCTTTAGTTGACGTCTCCTCAACCTATCAAAAATTCCACAAAGGTCTTGTAGGTGGTCTGCTCTCCTTTTTGACTTAATCACCAGATCGTCAACATAGCACTCCACTATTTAATGCAACATGTCGTCAAAGATAGTTTGTATTTGTCTTTGGTATGTCGCTTCGGCATTCTTCAAACCTTGTAGCAGAAGATGGCTTTGGGAGTGCGAAATGCTGTGGTTTCTTGGTCTTCTAGCGCCATTTGGATTTGATTGTATGCTGCAGTACAATCCATAAAGGACAAGGTTTCATGTCCCATGGTTGAATTGATCATGAGCTCAGTGACAGGTAACGGGAAATCATCTTTTGGGCAAGCGCTGTTAAGATCTCGGAAGTCTACGCAAATGCGAAGTTGTCCGTTCTTCTTCCTTACGGGGACAACACTTGCGATCCAAGTCCGGTATTTTATCTCACGAATGAATCCTATCTCTATGAGTTTGTACTCCAAGAGGAGATTGAAGTACTCCTTTTCTTCCTCGGGTGTAAGCAATGAACTTACATTTATGAGGCGGGGTTACTCAACAGTTCCGAGATCCAATTCCTTCAAATCATCAAATGTAGCTTGCCCCCCGTCTTCAAGAGTTTTAGGAGTCTCTGCGAGTTCTATCTCTGACTCCAAGTCTTGAAATTCTTAGACTGTGATGCGATTAGAAGAAGTTACTTCTTCTTGCTCATCTCCTTTGTCGATGTCAAAACTACTTGGCTGACCAGCAAAGACCATAATGTATCTCCTCACCCTTAGTGAACCATCTGTCTTCACATTAAGAGTTAAAAACCATTTCATACGAAAAGGGATAGAACTTTGCATTTCGTTTCCGTCACCAAGTCGATTGAACACTAAATCCTTTTGTTCTTGGGGTAATGGATTTGATGGTTCTTTTGTTTTCGTGATTCTGTTGAACACCGAAGGCCTTGGTTGTGCATGATTCTTTATTCTCCAGAGCATTGAAGACTTAGGGTTTTGACCACTCTTAATTCTAGTGAAGACGAATGAGTGTTTCCTTGAGGTGGATGGTTGTAACCTATCAAATACAGAAGACTTTATAGGAGGTTGAGCATTTTCATCCCCACTCTCATCCATTTCTTCAACAGAGATATGTTGAACCACATTTTGTTTGGCTCTGCGTCGCCCTGATATCTTAATCGGCTGTAATGGTGCATAACCAAGGCCCACTTTTGGAACCTCTACTAGACCTCCTTGTTCTTAAATCTTCTTCTGCGTTTTGTTGAGGTCGTAGGTTTCCACCTCCACTACCTTTCCTAACGCAACAAGATTGTTAAAATTATAACCCGCTTTCTCCATAAGTTTATATGCATTCGGCTCAAATCCTTCCTTTGTTCGCATATTTGGCAAGTTCTCCTCTTTGTCTAATAAGGTCTTGGAACAAGAAACAAATCCAAGCAGAGGGGGTCTACTCACCTGCAGTTGGTACATGTTTCGCATTGGCAACGTGACACTTTCTTTAAGCGTGTTCAAGTTGGCCCCGTTATCTTTCTTGATAGCCATGCCCCCAGTATTTCCACTTATGAACCCACTGAAGGGTGTTTCCCCTTCCTTGCGACGAGTTTTGGGAACATATCTTAAGACCAGTGGCATATGATTTGTAGAGATAACCATTTGCTTAGCAGCTTGTTTAACAGGTCGGATGATAATCTCTTGTTCCACGTCCACCTTGCAATACTCTTGTTGTTTCACACCGTCATGCCTTGGTATTATCTTGGAATTATGGTTAGTCTTCGGCTCGACGCTTCCTGTGGAGGAAATTATGGAGGGCATGGTCTCCTTAAGTGCAGTGCCCTCTTCAAAGAATTTAGAATCGGCAAAATGCGATTCTAACTTTGTGAATGGCTTGACATCACCGTTGATCTTCTTCTTGCCCCTATGATAATACTTAAGACATTGATAAAGAGTAGAAGCCACTATTCCACGTTCATGGAGCCATGTGCATCCTAGTAACAATTTGTATGAGGTTTTGGAGTCAATTACATGGAAGATTGAAGATGTTGATAGATCTCCCATTGTTATCTTTAGGCGAATCATGCCGATTGCACGCTAACTCTCCAAGGTAAACCCTTGAATCACCATACGACTCTTAGAAAGCTCTTCTACTGTGATTCCTAGCTCATTCATTGTTGACTTAGGCATGATGTTAACAACAGAACCTCCATCTATCAATATGCGCTTGACTTTTTGGTCCTTGACATAACCGGTCACAAACAAAGGACGGTTGTGAGGTTTGGAGCCTAACAATAAGTCATCGTCCATAAAAGTGATAGCCGTGTTGTAAGTGGCATATTGGGCAAGGCCTTTTGAGGACTCTCCAATGTTCCCGACCTTGTCAACATAAAGCTCTGGGTGGTGAAGGATGGTGGCAACACACTAACACTTATCTTTTGGTAGGCGAAAGATTTGCCTCCAACCCATGCGTGCTGGTAAAGCCTCTAAGATAATCAGAGTTTTATCATCTCCTTTTGGTGAATCTTCCTGTTTTTCCTCTTCTTCGTCTTCTTCATCCTCCAGTTCAGTACATGAAGTCATATTAACAGTGACTCTATCAAAAAGGTCCACTGGGAAGAATTCTTTCAACGTGACAGAAGTAAGCTCCTCCTGCTCAAGTAGGTCTATAGGTTGAATGTCATGCTTCTTGTTTGTTCTCAAGCTCTTCCTACCTCTTGCATGCTGAGGTTTCTTTTTCCTCCCTTGTCTCTTCCTTCGCGTAGGGGCAGTTGTTGGTCCCACTTTTGGTTCCTGGGCCTTCGCCGAGTGACAAGGGTCCACCATTCTTCATCATCCTCTGGGATATCGACAATGAGTTTGATTTCTAGAGGAGGCGTTTGTACCATCAGTGGCACAAGAACCGGCTCTAAACTTCCAAACTGAATTATGAATCACTCCATCCTTGGCGAAGGAGTCGAATCATATTCTTCCTCTTGGTAGAGTTAGGTGTGACTTTCTCGTCATAAAGGTGATTACTCTAATTGAGTGTCGATACAATTGGCTTTAGCAGTTTTGTCCAAGTCTAGTATGATCCCCCCATCCTTGGCCAGTTGCATGATATGCTCCTTGAGAGTAATGCACTTCTCTAAACGGTGACTGATGACCCTGTGATAACGACAGTACTTCGGGTCATTTGTCCTTTCAGCCTCTTCTGGTCGCTTAGGTTCAAAGAGTTCAATGATATTGTTTTCAATCAAGTCATCCAACATTCCTGACAAGTCTGAATCAGGGAATGGGTACTTCCTCTCTTGAAGCTCCTTCAATGTGGGGAACTTCCTCGTTGTCTCTTTAGAGAATGAAGTTTTCTTCTCCTCTGACCTAGACTTCCCTGAAATCCTCACAGGCTCTTCAATGGAAATAGTCATAGTTTCCTTCGTTGAGGCCTTTGGAGGCTTAGGACTCTTCTTAGAATCACCTTTGTCCTTCTTGAACTCATATGAAGAAGACTGTTTGCTACGACTGTTGTGATCGTCATTTCCATGTCATGTGCCTTCATAGTTAGCTCTTAAAAGGTCCTAGGATTGCTCATCTGCAAAACATAAAGCAAGTCCCACTCCATGCCCTAAGTTCACATTTCGACAACAGAGGCCTCAGATAAACGATCATTGCACCAAAGGCTAAGAGATCTCCAATGATTGATGTAGTCAAGGACTGGTTCATCATTCCACTGCTTAGTATTTGTCAGCTCCATCATACTAACAGTGCGCTGAGTACTATAGAACCTGTTACGGAATTCATGTTCCATTTGTTCCCAGCTATTAATAGACTCGGGCTCCAAGTCTGTATGCCAACTGAAGTCAATCCCTTTAAGAGATCGAACAAACTGTCTCACCAACCTGTCACCCTCAATGCCAGCATTGCTGCATATCTCAATAAAGTGAGCAATGTGCTACTTGGGGTTTCCCTTACCATCAAATTGGTTGAATTTAGGGGGCTGGTAACCATGGGGCATACAAAGGGCATCAATCCTTTTCGTATAAGGCTTTGTGTATAAATGGGTCTTGCGAGGTCCTCCCCCCAATTGAGCCTTAACAGCATTTGCAAATAGGCTTTCAATATGTTCAACAGACATCGAGCCCAACGAGGATTCCTTCTTTTTTATGCGTTCATCATTAGAGTCTTCGTTGTGGTTAGACTCCTTGTCAAACTCTTTGTCATCCGAGCCTTTGCTAGAGGATTCGAATAGTCGCTTTTCCAGCTTCCTTATTAAAGTAGCAATTTGCTCACTTTGACGCTTGATTTGAGTGTCTTTCTCTAGACTCTCATTAGCGAGCTTCTCTAATGTTGCTTTCATATTTGCGAGCTATTCTTCTACGTTGGTCGCCTCCGTCACCATGGTTAGCGTAATGACAGAATTTGAGGATTCGGTCTTCGATTGAGTGACCAACTCTCTTAGCGATGCCGGTGAGGAGCCACTGCTACTATAGCCATGATCTTCTACACCGAAAGGTTGGAATGTGGGGTTGGCCTGAGTTTGGAGCTTATCCATCCCTTAAGGAATTCTTTGATGCATTTTGATGCCAGCAACAGATCTTTGTGTCAAGGGATGCGAAGTGATTTTGTTGAATCCTTTAAGCAGATTGGAGTTAAGGCTTGGGATCTTACGAGACTGTGACGGGACAGTCCCAATTGATTTTTTTTATGACAATTGCAGCAGCCGCTTTTGCCATACTTCTATTCATAACTCCGATAGATGTAACGTTAGCGGTTGTCGATCCTTGACATGTGGATCGGATAGCTTTCCTTGAAGGTTGAGGGATGGCGGTCTTAGGGGTCGTGTCGTTTTCGAGGGAATATAGAGTTTGTGGTTTTGAGAAAGAGATGAGAGGCAGAGAATGTCCCACCGGTTGTGCCAAAAATTTGTAAACACAAATTTCGAGCATAAAATAAATTACGCAAGAAGTTGAGTAACAAAATGAATTTTTGTATTTATATCAAAGAATGGGTACAATCTCTATATAATTGTTACAAGAACAAGTGTAATAAATCCTCTGATTCAATCTCCTTGAGTAGACTTAAATGAATTTGATCATGAGAGAGGACCTAAGAGGCTTAATCTTAATCAAGATATGAGTTTAATCTCTACGCGTAGACGGCACGTATTTGGAGTGCTTGTTAGCTTCACCAGAGAAAAGTCTTGAGCTCTTGTGAGTTCCTCTAAAATGTCGACCCCTGAATGAGGGGGGTAACTCCCTTTTTTATAGAGAAGTCAGAGTTAGGGTTTTCCTTCTTGTCTCCATTAAAATGAATAATAATTTATTTTCTGCATCATTCATACCACGTAGCACTTTTTAATTGGTCGCGTATATTTTCATTAAGTATTTAATATTTAATAAAATGCTGTAATTAATTTAACACGTGGCGTGCTGCAATTAGCTAAAAATAAAAGTATTTATTTTCTTCCACGTGGCAGGTCTTGCTTGGCTAGCAAAAATTTGCATTCTACAGTGAGATCTAGTCAATCAAATATTACAAAACACCTTCCATAACTCTATACTCAGAGAGACCTAGAAGTCTATCCATCCGTCAGAGTCAAAGAGGTTCGTGAAAGACAACGAGTATGAATACCCTTAGCAGTATGCATATGAAACATACCAATGAGATGTTAGACATATTTTTGCTGGGTCGATGACCTTAGAAGTTCGTACCACTTGAACACCTAAGAAATAATGCAAATCACTTAAGTCGTTTATAACAAACTAACTAGAGAGAAGATAAATAAAATTATGAAGAACCATTGAGCAACTACTAGTGAGAATAACCTCATCCACATGAAGAAGCAAAATCATAGTGGTAGTTCCATGGTGATAGAAAAAATGGGTTGTATTAGCATGGCTACAAACAAAACCATGAGATAGAAGAAAATTGCTAAATTTATGGAACCAAGCATGAGGAGCTTTTTGAGCCCATAAATAGCCTTTTGGAGTTGCAAACATGATGGGGATAGTCAGGATGCACAAACCCAGAAGGTTATTTCATGTAGACTTCTTCTATAAGAACACCATGGAGAAAGATATTTTTGACATCTAGTTGTCAAATGGCCCAACTAAAAGTGAGAGCTAAAGACAAAACAAAACGAATAGTGAGGGCTTCATAACTGGGCCAAATGTCTCATGGTAGTTAATATCTGCCTGTTAATGTGGCCAAAAGCAACCAATTGTACCTTATGTCCTTCCACAAAGCCATCTAAATTAAACTTGACTATATAAACTTGGGGTGGGGCCCTTCCCCGAACCCTGCGTGAACACAGGATGCTTGTGCACTAGGCTACTCTTCTTATGTAAACCCATTTACAACCTACCAAATTTTGTCCTGATCGTGATGGTATCAAGTCACAGGTCTTATTAGCAATTAATGCATTATATTCTTTGGCTAGAGCCTCTCTCCATTGTGGATCTTTAGCTGTGTATTTAAAAGAAATTGGTTTAAGACCCGCAATGTTTGTGTTATGTTAAAAAATTTATTTTAGCTTGCAAATTCCACTATTAGTCCCCAGTTTGCAGAGGATGGATATTAGAAGAGGAAGCAACATGTAGGTTATCACAAGAAGAGGAGGAGAATTGGGTTGTAAAGAAGGTGGACTGAGACTTGGAGAGAGACACAACAACTGCAACAAATAGGGTGTGGCCATTTGGGTTTGTGAGACCCAGTCCATATGGGGAAATAGATGGCAGATCAAAAGCAATGGGAAAACAAGCAGGCAACTTAGGTGGACTAGATGGTTCCCTTATAGGCTGAGATAGATTGGGCAGAGATGCTGAACACGAGGACACACTTAGGTAAGAAGGCATACTTAGTTGACTAACTAAGCTAGGCCACATTGAGGAGACCACTAATGTCAGGGACATGTGGGATTCAGCTAGCTTAAAAAAAGGGGCACTTGTGAAAGTGCAGCCAGAGAGACTAACAAAGCAATTAGGAAAAGGCAAGGAGACTCCAAACAGCATGGAGGAAGTTTTATCTAACAAGTTAGGGTAAGAAAAATAATTTTTGTGAAAAATGACATGCCGACTTAGCACTGTAACAATCAAGTCAACTCGTCAAGCACTCGGGTTTTGCTCGAGCTTAAGGCAAACCAAACTCAAGCTGAGTCTGAGTTGGCTCGAGTCGAGTTCAAGAGGGAGTCTTCAAACCTACGAGGAAAGAAGACCTAGGATTATAGTAACAATGACGGAGACTGGGACAAGTCTTGTATGCAAGACAAGCCAATGACATTCAAGGACAAGGGAAAGGACAAGAATGATTAGACGTTGAAGAAGATCTCATGCTTCCTTTGCAATGGGCCTCATCGGGTTTTGAAGTGTCCGAAGCGTGGTAAGCTTGCCACTCTTGTGATGGAAGAAGAGAGGCAAGAAGAGGAAAAGAAGCTTGTATCAATATTGCTCCTAAGTGTCATCTAAACTAAGGTAGGGGAGCAACGCAGTGGCAATATGCGTGTAGAGACCGAAGTTGGAGGCAAGAAACTCCATACTACGGTTGACACTAAAGCGGACACAGTGTACATGGCGAAGGAGCTCGGGATGAGATTAGCCTACCTTACAAAAAGGATAAGAGCTACATAAAAGAAGTTAATGCGAAGAGCCTTCAAATCTATGGAGTTACTTGAGGTGCTGACATACAAGTTGGGCCATGTAGAGGTAAGGTCGACATAACCATCGCTCCTCTTGATGATCGAAAGTTCTATCTAGGAATTAATTCCCTCAATAGGACAAAGGCTTTTATAGTCCCCCTATGCTAGTACCTTGTTCATCAAGAATGAGGGGCAAGGTCATGTGATACCCAGGAGAAGGGTGGCTGAGAAGGAAACGGTACTACCTGCCCTTTGATTCACGAAGAATAGGGAGGTAGGTTACTTAGCCGTCCTCAAGAAGGATAAGGGCCTAAGTGTGTTGTAATAACCCAACCATATCCTATATTTATTTATTTAAATTATATTTATTTATTTAATTAATCATGTTTATTCATTTAATTAATCATGTTTATCGATTTAATCACTCATGGTTATTTGTTTAACCAAATCATATTCATTAATTCAGTTACACTCAATTTATATATTTACTGAATTACCTTATGTCATTTAATTTTTTTTTTTCATTTATCGTATTTAATTGTCCCGGTTGGGGGATATTTTATTTAGGTCCCATTTTTCACTTTAAGTTTTAGTGATTGTTATTTCAAGTTTCATTGATTGATTAAATATCGGGTGAATCGATAGTAGGCCTCGATAATTATGGTTTAAGAAATTATTATTATTATTATTATTATTATTATTATTATTATTATTATTATTATTATTATTATTATTATTATTATTATTATTATTATAAACTTGCAAAAATTTAATTTTGAGCTACGAAAATTCGATCACACATGGTTTACTTCCCTTCCCGGACCCCAACCGTATAAGCCAATCATAGCCCAAGAAGCTTGAATTGTTCACCATGATTTAAATCTAACCTTAAACTTAACCATGGTTAGCCAAAAAGCTCCTTTATGGGAGGTTAAATACTAGCCAAGTTATGTTGATTTATTTCTAACCAAGTAAAACCCACACACACTCATCTTCTCTCCTCTTTCTCTCTCTTTTTAAGCTCCAAGTAAGTGATCTCAACTTGGATTCTTTTCATTTTGATTTTTGTTTTTGTGATTTGGGCTTTGATAATGTTCTTTGGAAGGAAACAAGAGTTATTTTGATATTTTTAATTGTGGATTGAGCTTGAAGCATGCTAGGGTTTAGGGGTTTACCATGATCATTTTAGCTTAAGTCAAGTGATGGATTTGGATTGTTATATGATTTTGTAATCTTTAGTTTTATTGATGATTATGATGGTGTTTTTGGTAATTTGGAATGATTTGAAGGTGAGTTCAAGTTGGCCACAAACTAGGGTTCTAATGATATTGCAAGGTTTAACTCTTCTTTAATGGCAAGCATGTTATTTGTATAGATTTGATTGACAAATGAATCTTTGATGTATATTATTATGAAGTAAAATTGAGTATTATGGCTTAATATGGTGATGGGAAGGACCAAATCTTTATTATATGATTTTAAGGAGTGATTTTAGATGAGGATTTATATGAAAAGAAAGGAGAAAACAGTGATAGTGTGGCTGTGAACTGACAGAAAACAGGGGACACTTTGCCAATACACTGGTAATGATCGGCCTAACTACAAATTATGATTTTTGGGGGGTAGATAGATCAGCGAGTTACCTTTCGAATACCTTTTGAATCGCCTTAGTCCAAGTTCTACAGAAAATGGTATGGCTGTTTTGCTAGAACTACATAGGCTCGATCAAAACTTACACACTTGTGTTCTAGCCCCATTTTGGGAACCCTATTGTGGGAATCATATTTTGTGTTGTAAATGAAAGTTTTTTGGCACTTCTTAATATTTCCATATTGGGTTTTAGGTCTCTATTTGACCCCAAGGGTGAAAGTTATGAATTTTTGAAGTGAACAGACCTGCTTTGGTGCAAATTGCGCTATTATTGAAATTTCTGTGCAGCGTATACTTGGAGGAAAATTCTAAAAATTTTACTGTAGATTTTTCATATTATTTTCGAATTTTCTGTACAATTTCATGAATTTTGGTTGAGTATTTTGAGTTTGGTGATTTTTGGAAGCATTTTGAGTAATTGTATAAAAAACAATAATAAAGATTGAATGAGATTGATCATGCATTCATTTTGTGTATTTTGGACCAATTAAGGTCATTTGAGGGGGGGGGGAAACAAATGTTATGGGGTTTAATAGGGCATTTAACTCAATTATGGAGAGAAAGGAAGACAAGTATGTATTGTGGAGTATATTTATGAGTTATGGACTTTACAAAGGAAAATACCAAGTTTAATGAGTTTAATAGATTCTATGGTTTTCAATGACTCATTTGGGGTGGAAAACTACATTTAATAGATTCAGGAAACAGTGTTTATCAGATCAAGTTAGTGTTATATATGCCATTTTGAACCAAGATACATCTCTCTTAGCCTTAAATCCATATTATCAGTTCATTTCAGATGTATCCAAAAAAAACAAATCAATCTTTCATTATAACCATCATGAAGGCCTATTGCCAAGAATCATTTACTCTTATTGTCAATCCATTTATAACCATCAAGGCCTTTTCCTTTTTAATCTCATCTATCTTATTGTGGTTTATTTTACTTTCATTTAATTTTATATTAGACTAATTACTTTCAATTATCCAGTTTTCGGGTTATTTTAGCATAACCTATCTTACAAGTTATGTGAGTTACTTACTGAATTTCTATCAAAGTTACAAGTTATGTGAGTATCATTTACTGACTACACATATCTACCATTACATTTGTGAAACAAAGTCAAGGCCTAATTTATCATTCCCCATTATGCATAAGTTTTATAAATTCGGAACATATTTATCAAGTCTGAATCCATTTTAAAGACTTAAGGAACGTTCATTGCCTGTATCTTTAAGATTCAGCACCATTTTATCAAGTTATAATATCATTTGATAAGTATACAAATGAATCAGTTTAATAAGATATTTATCACATAATTAGTGTTCCTGTTAGTGGTACGGCGATGACCCTTCAATTAGTGATACATTGCGATGTCAAACTAGGGTTCCCGATTGACCTAGCAGGTGTGCACCTATTATTAGATCGTCATATCTATCAAGGGATTCACTTACAGATAATAATGAGCTATTCAGCTTTACGTTACTTATTTCCATTACTATTGCGAACTAAATGAATTGCAAAGGCAGGTACCCATTAACAGTGTTTTTACGCTCATTTTACAGTAGAGGAATGCATGTACTGAGTTCTAGCTCACATTTTCAAATTGTTTTCATGTTTTTCATTTTAGGTGATGAAGTATCACATGTTTCTCTATTTAGCAAGCCCTTTTGGAAGTCATCATATGCTCACAGTGGATTCAGCATAGCATGGAAGTTGAGATCAACCTCAAGGTCAAGTTGGGTCTATATTCGATATACTTGTGTAGTGTGGAGTGCTAGTTAGCACATGGTACGATTAAGTCGATTGTACTAAGGTTGAATTATTATGGACTTTGGACTTCGAGTGTTTCAGTTGAATAGATATTGTGATTGTCAACATGAGTTGCAAGATTGAATAGTTTTAGTGGGCCTTGTCCTTATCAGGACAGAGGTAGCGCCTTCCATCATTAAATCTTCTGTTGCGGTTAGCTATGAATCAAGTAATTAGCAATTTGGGGGCGTTAGAGATTTGGTATCAGAGCTAAGGTTTTAAGGGCCACTATGAGCTATCAAGTGTTTATCAGTTAGCTATCAAGGTGTATATGAGTTATGTTGCACCAGTTAAATGAGCTATTGACTATAAGTTCATATGTATGGGCATAAATGGAGGAACCATTTCAATTTGCGTAACTTATTCATTTGGTAACATCATGAGATTCTAGCATTAGCAAAGTGGAGTGTGGAACCATTTGGGTCACCTGTTAGTGAGGCATGCTCTCATTTATCTGGGAGTTTATTGTATGTTTCATTTCTCTCAGTTGTTAAAATTTTTGTAATCGTGCACTCCGAGTGTTTGACCCGTTTAGTTATGAACTCTGGCATGTGACCGTTGAGCTATTGAAGTGTTTCTCTCCATTTCAGGAATCTATTGTAAGGTTTTAAGCCGGGTTTTAGTCACTTTTTAGGCAGAACTCTGTTTGTTTTGCCCTAGGATTTGAGAGTTTTATTGAGGTATGTGAATATACCTGATCTTGATTACAGTGATGGTTGAAACTCGATGTGGGGATGTCATTCGCAACTTCTTAAGGGATTAATACATTGTCAAGTTAGATGTAAACCTCTAGATGAGAAAATGCCTTGTGGGGCAATATCTTTAAGGTGAACCAGTATGAGATGAACATTACAATGAGTGCTTATGTATGGTGATAACAATTAGTAGCTTATGGTGTGCTACTTGGCATTATATGGGTGGTACAAGTAAGATTAAGATGTCATGTATAGGAATTATCTGGTCTTAATGCTAAGACCTTACATCAGCAATGCTCTCTTTACTTCCTGTCATTGACTTATTTATGCCCTAGTTACCTTGAATTGTTCAGAGACATCATTTCTTTGCCACTAACACACTCTTAATTTGTAACGGAGTGTTTATGAAAAATCTTACATGTGGCCTGTGGGCAGTCCTTTAAACACATATGAGAAACCTTTCTTTTAGGCGATTCAAACCCTAACAATCATAATCATTTAATTCTCTGTTTCCATAATGGAGCCTATAATGACCCTCGGTATGCATTACTATGTGATTTGCAGTTCTTCCTAAGCATATTTGATCCATTCTACTTACAGTTCAGTCATGACTATGTTCATATTTTTACTGTCACCTACTTTAACTCCTTGCTTCTATTTGGGCACTATTTATTTATTGCTTGCAAAGCCTTTGGTTGCTTCAGACCCAGTCATTACTATGTTCATATTGTTCGTATTTCTATAGCACCACAACGTCATGTTGGCATACTACTTTATGGTCGTGACCGCATGTCGTTACTCAAGTTATTTTGGCAATCCTTTCTTTACTAGTACAACCTATCTTATTAATGATAAACAATGATTTGTGATATTTCCATCTGCCAGCAGTTTCGGAGTTTATATGCCTACCCGAGACTTCCATTTACTGCAGAATGTGTTATTAATGGATGCTATCATGTTCAGTCATAAGACTAACTGCTTTATCTTGACGTATTGGCTTTTCAAACAACAGATGAATAAAATTTTCCTTCTGGTGGTGTTGACCTTCATCTTCATCAATTTACTCACATGCGGGTACCGTATGACTTTTCAAATGCCTCTTTGGTAATCTGTTAGATTTCTTCACCTTCAGTACTTAATACTCCCTTTCAACTTTATAACATCTTTCATTTACTTTGTTATCATGACCATCATGAATAAACTGCATATCTTGTATATGCAGGTCATTTATATGTCTTACCTCTTTCATTACAAATCTTCGTCCTTTCATTCATTCAGCTTACATGCCGATCCTTTATAACCAATAAAGAAATATCTTTGCAAGAGTTTATGGTGTGGTTACATCTCTTTACACTTTAGATCGTCCCCCTGTCTTTTAAATTTACTAAGACCAGTAGGCAGTTGAATATGTTATCTTTTATAAATATACTTCTATTAGTATTGCTGGAACCATATTCATTAGGCATTCAATCCAGTTTGATTGCCATACCTTGTTATCGTTATGGGGATGAACTGATTATTTACTTATAGAAGATGACTTGTAAAGATCTTAAGGCTAGTTTGAGAAATGAGGAAAGACTAGATGTGTGTTTCTATGGATCGAGGGAAGAAAAACCCTATTTTCGCCCTAATTACACTGTGCAAGCAAGTGAGTTATCATGTCGGTAATGCATTGAATATTAGTGACATGCCAACCACACTTGGTATATACGTATCCATAACTATAGTTGTGAATTTAGAGATGTTTCATCTGAAGACTTTTAGGACTGTTTTCCCCTAAGAAACATTGATTTCATATCAACCTAGTTCTAGGTGCTCAATCCATTTTCAGAGCCCCTATCATATGACCCCCAGCAGAGTTCAAGGAACTAAAGATTTAGTCATATGAGTTGTTACAGAAGGGAGTTATTTGACCAAGTGTGTCACTGTGGGAAACCCTAATTTTATATGTGTGAAGAAGGAAGGCATAACCTATGGTTGTGTACTGTGTACAGAAAGTTGAACAAGATCACTATAAAAAATAAGTGCCCTATACCTTGAACAAATGATTTATGGGATTAACTGCCAACAACAGAAGTCTTTTTCAGGAATGATTTGAGGTTCGGATATCACACCTAAACCATGCAACTACAGTTTATCGTTTGTAAAAATGCCCTTTTATAGTAATTCTTGAAATTGTTTGCTTGTCTCATATTCAAAACTTGATACTATCCAATATTGTTTACTCTCCCTTTGCATTTCAACCCGATATTTCCTATTAGCGTGATCTTCCATGTCTTTGCAAATCCATTGTTAAATGTGCAATACATTTTGTTCGACCTTACATGGTTGTCAACATTCCAGTGCTCTCGACCTTCACCATCTTTATTTCATGATCATGAATTGTACTTCATTCCGTTGAGAGCCGATTTACACATCTACCTTACATCTCATTTATTTATGATGATAAGCTCGTATAATTTATTCTGAATTCATAACGTAATTCAACTTTCATTGGTGTGGGTGATTGCGATTGTCATAATCCCCTTACTCTCTTTATTTTGAACTTCAACTCCCACATATATGTCTTACATTCTGATAAATAAACTTCCGCATTCTTTATTTAATCTTATTGTTGTACTCGAATTGGCTTCATATGAGCAAAGGCATGCTCCTATTGTAACTTGCTCAATCTATTTATCTATCCATTGGCACTTTGCTTGTCCAATCCATTTCTCTATCCATTACACTTTGCTTGTCCAATCTATTTGTCTAAATATTGCACTTTCTTATCCAATCTATCTATCTATTTATTGCACATTACTTGTCTCATCTATCTATTACACTTATCTTGTTGCTTGGGGCTATGAAGCCACCTCGTTGAAGCTCAGTCGCTTGTCATCTTGTTTTCAATTAATCAATTAAACACGAGTATAACCGGACCATCTTTCTCCTCGGTTGATTACTTATTGGACCCTTTATGATCCATATTTATAAATCACAATTCTTGTGTCATTATATTTTAGAATTCATGATACACCTATGGTTATCTTTATTCTAATGACCCTATGTTAATCCATCATTTTCATCTCTGACCATGTTTATTCTAATGTCTAATTCGAACTTAGAAGAGAACTTAGACTAGTCTGATGAGGGAAGATCATGTGGTGCTTTAAGAAAATCAGATGAGGACATTTTTATAAGGGCATAATCTCAAACAATATCTAGCGGTATTAGAGTAAGCTAGAAGAAGCATCGAGAATAATGAGACAATTCAAGTACATCTGTACATGCTAAGGTGACACAAGGACTACACATGAGTCATTTGGTCATTTTGACCAAAGAAGGAGCCAATCAAAGTTAAGATGAGATATAAAGTATTCCAAAGGGCTTCTCCAGTCAAGGGTGTCAAGAGGCTGGATATCAGAGATAATTGAGTCATCGTTACATTGGGCTTTATGAGTTAGTATTAGAGTATTTGTTAGGAAATGCAATTGTTTTCATACTTATTAGTGGTGAAGATAGAGAACCAGTAGAGTAGAATACCTGTTTTGTAGTAACAAATTTTTCTTTTGAAGAGAATATTAATTTTGAACCAAAGTAATTGAGTCAGTTAAGTCACTGAGGATCTAGATACAAGACCACAGGATTAAACAGCTGTGTACTTTAGGCTAATCATACCTTTTTGGAGGGAAATAGTGAAAACCAACTATCCATACTTGAGGTGACATTACATACATGATCAAAATCATAAGTTTTGAGGACGAAACATTTTAAGAGGGGAAGGCTATAATAACCCAACCCTAACCCATATTTATTTATTTAAATCATATTTATTTATTTAATTAATCATGTTTATTTATTTAATTAATCATGTTTATATATTTAATTAATCATGTTTATTGATTTAATCACTCATGGTTATTTGTTTAACCAAATCATGTTTATTAATTCAGTTACACTCAATTTATATATTTATCGAATTACCTTATATCATTTAAATTTTTCGCTTTCATTTACCGTATTTAATCATCCCGGTTGAGGAATATTTCATTTGGGTCCCACTGTGCAATTCAAGTTTCATTGACTGTTAATTCAAGTTTCATTGATTGATTAAATATCAGGTGAATCGATAGTAGGCCTCGATAATTATGGTTTAAGAAATTATAATTATAATAATAATAATAATAATAATAATAATAATAATAATAATAATAATAAGTATTATTATTATTATTATTATTATTATTATTATTATTATTATTATTATTGTAACCTCACAAAAATTTAATTTCGAATTACGAAAATTCAATCATACATGGTTTACTTCCCATCCCGGGCCCAAACCGTATAAGCCAATCATAACCCAAGAAGCTTGCATTGTTAACCATGATTTAAATCTAACCTTAAACGTTAGCCAAAAAGCTCCTTTATGGGAGGTTAAATACTAGCCAAGTTATGTTGATTCATTTCTAACTAAGTAAAACCCACACACACTCATCTTCTATCCTCTTTCTCTCTCTTTTTAAGCTCCAAGTGAGTGATCTCAACTTGGATTCTTTTCATTTTGATTTTTGGTTTTGTGATTTGGGTTTTGATCATGTTCTTTGGAATGAAACAAGAGTTATTTTGATGTTTTTAATTGTGGATTGAGCTTGAAGCATGCTAGGGTTTAGGAGTTTGCCAAGATCATTTTAGCTTAAGTCAAGTGATGAATTTGGATTGTTTTGTATATAATTTTGTAATCTTTAGTCTTATTGATGATTATGATGGTGTTTTTGGTAATCTGGAATGAGTTGAAGTTGAGTTCAAGTTGGCCATAAACTAGGGTTCTAATGATATTGCAAGGTTTAGCTCTCCTTTAATGGCAAGCATGTTGTTTGTGTATATTTGATTGAGAAATGTATCTTTGATGTATATGATTATGAAGTGAAATTGAGTATTATGGCTTAATATGGTGATGGGAAGGACCAAAGCTTTGTTACATGATTTTAAAGAGTGATTTTATGTGAAAAGAAAGGAGAAAGTAGTGACAGTGTGGCTGTGAACTAACAGAAAATAGGGGACACTTTGCCAATAAAATGGTAATGATCGGCCTAACTAAAAATTATATTTTTGGTGGGTAGATAGATCAACGAGTTATCTTTCAAATACCTTTTGAATCACCTTAATCCGAGCTCTATGGGAAAAGTTATGGTTATTTTGCTAGAACTGCGCAGGTTCAATCAAAACTGACACACTTGTGTTCTAACCCCATTTTTGGAACCCTATTGTGGGAATCATATTTTGTATTGTAAATGAAAATTTTTTGGGACTTCTTAATATTTCCATATTGGGTTTTAGGTCTCCATTTGAGGTCAAGGGTGAAAGTTATAAATTTTTGAAGTGAACAGACCTGCTTTGGTGCAAATTGGGCTATTATTGAAATTTCTGTGTAGTGTATACTTGGAGAAAAATTCTGAAAATTTTACTGTATATTTTCCATATTATTTGCGAATTTTCTGTGCAATTTCATGAATTTGGGTTGAGTATTTTGAGTTTGGTGATTTTTGGAAGCATTTTGAGTAATTGTGTAAAGAGCAATAATAAAGATTGAGTGAGATTGATCATGCACTCATTTTGTGTATTTTAGGTCAATTAAGGTCATTTGATGGGGGAAACAAATGTTATGGGGTTTAATAGGGCATTTAACTCAATCACGGAGAGAAAGGAAGACAAGTATATTTTGTGGGAGTATATTTATGAGTTATGGACTTTACAAAGGAAAATACCAAGTTTAATGAGTTTAATAGCTTCTATGGTTTTCAATGACTCATATGGGGTGAAAAACTACATTTATTGGGCTTATGAATGAAACATGAGAAGTGGGGAGAGTAATGATTCAAGAAACAGTGTTTATCGAATCAAGTTAGTGTTATATATGCCATTTTGAACCAAGATACATCTCTCTTAGCCTTAAATCCATATTATCAGTTCATTTCAGAGGTATCCAAAAAAAACAAATCAATATTTCATTATAACCATCATGAAGGCCTTTTGCCAAGAATCATTTACTCTTATTGTCAATCCATTTATAACCATCA
>JACYFF010031954.1:16675278-16687049 GCA_017589665.1 Selenicereus undatus | reverse complement strand
ATATATATATATATATATATATTGAGGGGCTCATTTGTACACCAAACCATTGAAAGCTTTTCCGAGTGCAATACAAGACATTCTCTCAATTTGCGTCCACTTTCTCTCTGAATGTGAGTGTGCTTACTTTGCTTCTCACGTTTAAGTTAAGCATCACTTATAGCTTACTAGCAAAATAAGAAAGGGTTTTGCATAAGTTAGTTAGCGCGGCATGGATTTGAGTTTGAGTGAATTATCAACCAGTGGCACCTAGCAAGACCGGCAGTATTAAACCTATTCACCAACCTTTTCCAAATTTGACGAGAATGCATCAATTCATGCACCTCAGCGAGAAGATCAGGGGCACAATAGGGGCATGCAACCATGAGCGAATAAGTTAATCTACACGTAATGACGCCCAAGTAAGTAGGATTAAAGTGTTGAATCCCATGATGATCAAGAATAAAAGGTGGAGTAACAATCATACCATCAAAAAAAATCCGTAAAGTTGTTGGGTGACTAAAAATGCTATAAATTGAATATGTCAAAAAGTCCTCAACTTTTGTCCAAAGACTGTATTGGAACTCTTGATATTGATAGAGATGATAACCGGGTCAAGAGGAGGAAGCCATGAACCAGCGGAAAGACACGATGATTCAACTATGGGGAAGCTCGGAGTATAATCACGTGAATGTCATTATTATTTCAAAATCACGTGAAGCCGCTACATTACACATAATCAGTTTTTAGGCAATTAAATTTAAGGTCCCTCCCCATCAAGACAATTCTACCACATCTAAAGCAAACAACAGTTTTTAAGTAACATCACTACAACTAAATTGGCAAGGACGAACTGCACAGAAACAGATGAGCTCCTGAAGTAACAAAACTTTGTCAGCATGGAACTGCAGGGAAAAGATACAACAGAAAAACTGCATCCACCAGGATCAGGTACAGATTACCTGTAATTGTGGCTACCAAGATATTACTCTTCAAATATCAATCACAATGCTGTAACTTTTTCAATTAGGTGGAATCTCATTCCCATCTTCTAAGTGCCCGCAGTAATAGAGAGATTATTACATGCTCAAGAAGCAATTATTTTCTTTCCTTCTGATCACGTTTTCAGGTTTACCACACTCCACTCCAGCCCTTGGCACCCCAAGAGACATCACTTGAGAGAATTCTCAATGTCAATGACAAACCGGTATTTGACGTCTCTCTTGATCATCCTCTCAAGAGCTTCATTCGCGTATTGAATTGGAACCACCTCTACTTTTGGGTATATCTTATGCGCAGCGCAGAAATCTAACATTTCTTGGGTAAGTTTGGTGCCACCAGTTATGCTACCCGAGAAGGTTTTCATCCCTGTCAGAGATCATAAGGGGCAATTTAGTACAACTATGACTAATTGGGAAACAAGGACCCTTATAATGAATGTAAAAGAAACAAACCAAACTTTTTAAAATCTCTCAATTGAACTATATGTGTTCACTACGCCTGTATCGATATGAAAATAAGTTCATGATATACAAGGACACCAAACTGAATTCAAATTTAACTCGAAATAAAATGCAAAAGTTTAATCGAAATATTTCTTAAGATATTTGAATGTAACAGAACTTCATAATTTAATCTGCAAAGAAATAATAAATAGGAAAAAACCATAGACACTATAAATTGGAATTTAAGGAGAAAACCCAACTAGAACGGAATTCAGTGGTTTGCTAGGACATGTATACATACCTATCAAAAGGCTTGCAGGACCGAATTTCACTTCTTTTGGGAAGCTCAACAGAACATAAACACCAAACGTCTTGAGAAGCCACAGGTATGGCTCAAAATGGTGATCTCCAGATGCAGTATCAATGATAAAGTCGAGTGATTTATTAAGGGCCTGAAGAAAAAATTTTAAGTTTAGAACTCATCAACCAAGAAGTCCACGACTCACAAGGACAGAGCAACTTTTCAGTCTCATTCAATGTTTGATATACCTTCATTTGCAGTTCATCAGAAGAAAGAACAAAATTGTCCGCCCCAAGAACAGTCAAGGCCTCCTCTTTCTTTGATATACTTGTGCTAAAGACAGTGACTTTTAGACCAAAGGCCTTTCCAAACAATACAGCCATATGACCAAGGCCACCTAGCCCGATCACCCCCAGACTCTTACCAGGCTGCTTCATATTGTGGCGAATCATCGGAGAGTAAACAGTAATACCAGCACATAATAAAGGTGCTGCTAGATGTGAGGGATAATTTTCGGGTATCTTGTAGCAGTACCTGCAAATTAAGCAGTAACAAATTCTAAGTTTTTCCATACTCTTCCCTCCCCCAACGGGTGGGGCAAGTTTTCAACCAGAATATCAGACGATTCGACCACTCTCTCTAACCTCAAGTTCCTAAGTTCTTCTCTACAAACAAAACAGGATCAAAATAATATCAACTATTAAATTACAGGGTGTTCACTAGATCCAGTAGCCTCATGTCAAAAGATGTTCAAGATCTCAAATTTAAGCATGTAAGTATACTACATTCCGATGTAAGTGATCTTAGCTGAAAAGTGACATGGTAATTAACATTATCAATTAGACATCTTCATCTCTCAGGTCTCAAGGTGAGCAATTACTGGAAACAAGTGCATATGTAACCCACTAACCCTGACAGACTGGAATGGATAAGTCATCATACAGCGAAAAAGCATACAATAAACTCGTGGCCAATGCGATTCCCAATTGCTGACATTAAGGAAGCTAACATTGTCACTATTAAAACTGTACCTTAACACATGCAATTAGAGTACGCTTTCTGAAGCAATCATCCTACATGCAAATTTCCCTCATAAACAAACATCCTCACATCCAATGGGGAAATGTTAAATGACAACCCAAAATATTCAAATGCCCAACCTAAGGAATGAGTACATTACCCATCAAGTACCAGAGAAATTAACTTGACAAATGAACCATATTGCAAGGTAGGCCATATAGGCCTCGGTTACATAAGTTCAAATCAATTTAGGATACTATGCACATTATGGGTTTACTGAATGAATCCATCACTACATGTACTCACATATCAGAATCAAGCCAACAAAGCCACAAAGAAATATTTATGCTAGCCATCAACTATCCATGAGGACTCATCATAGTCAATTGGAAATAAATCACATGAAGGAATGTGAAAAACAAAGTACCCAAGGAGTGGCAAAAGTGGCTACAAATGAAGATCCAGGACCGTTAATAATTGCAATTTGGCATGTAATGATGCGAAAAACTTCAAAATGTTCATATTGTGATTCATTTATATAACGTAGCTTCTAATGATAACGACCATAAGGGGTGGTCTATCCATACATCTCTCCAAATAGGAGTTGTGAGTTCAAATGCCAATATGGTAGAGGTTTCCACGGTTCCACCTCATCCCTCCACTTTCTAAGCCCCCAGCATGAGGTGATGGGGTCCTCAGCTGGGTCACCTTACCAGTTACCACAAAGTGGAGGAGGACCTGCTTCTTCTGGGTTCTGACACATGACAAAAGCAAATCTGGTGCAACCCTCCCCCCTCGGTTTTCTTGGGGTTGTAATCAGTTCAACCATCTCAGCAGAATTGGCCAAATGGATTAAATTCCGTCAAGAAGGAAAACGGAATAGGAAATATATCGGCCGCTCACTGGCAGTCATACTGCGTGGGTTTTATGATCAATGTCTATCCTCTAAACACAGAAAGAGTGGCCAAAGAGCTAATGAGTAATGACATGATAGCATCTGGACCACCTTCCCTAAGAGGTCCTAACTTCAAGTTCTGAGATATCACACATCCTCCCTAGGAGTCAAATATAGAGCATCCAGTCAACGGGTAGGTCTTTGTTGCTTTGATCCAGCCTTGACCCCATTTTTCCTTAGTCTACTCCTAGGCTCGAGGCCTACCTTCCCCTTGACAAATCTAAGCGCCCAGTTATTATAAAATAAAATGAAATAAAAAAGGATAGAGAAAAGGAACAGAAAAATGAAGAATTAATAATACCCACCTTTCATGGACAACAATGAAGCCTGAGTAACCTCCTTTTGTGACTGTACCATCAACATCCACCCCATTGAATGTAAAGACTGATCCTTTAACACAACAAACTTCCATCCCTTCATCACAGAACTCACAATCTTGGCATGAGTTGACGTATGTTCCAACTCCAACATGGTCCCCTACTTTGAAGCGATTAACATTTGGCCCAACCTCTTTAACTATTCCAACGATCTCATGCCTTTACACGCACATACCCCCCCCCCCCAAAAAAAGGACAAGATCCAATGAGAATCAAAAACTGACATTAGTTCTAGGCAGTCTAGTAAATGAGTCATATTTGACTATGAAGCCACATACCCAGGCACAAGAGGATACTTGGAATCTCCATGTAAGTTCCTTGTCCAGACAACATCAGCATAACACATTCCACAGTGCGTAATCTTAATGGAAACATCATCACTTGCTACAGCCCTGTTTTCATTTTTCAACTAACAGGTTAACACATTGGATAACCTCACTAGAGGTAAAGGCCACACAAAGTGCAGAGTGCTTAAAAATAAAAAATCATTGGACTAATAAATTCATCAAATTTGGTCAATAATTTGTCCCAAAATGCATAAACATATCATATTGAAAAAAGAAATCAACTTCATCATACCTGCGGTCGAATCTGTAAGGTGACATCACTCCAGATGGATCTCTGGCTGCCCATCCAAGGCAATTCCCTGACTCATTTTCAGAGCACATGTTTAGTAGTCTGTCAAGAGTACACCACTAGTCAGGTAAGGCAACTCAGCTTGAACAAAAGACATGGTAACATTGACTAGCAACTCCTTATAAATCACCATGTTATCTCTTTCCTTTTTTCCTTTTTTTTTTCTTTTTAGGAACTCCATCACTCACTCTATCAGAGCAACAGTTTGGAGTGGGGATGAGGGGTAGAGAGGATAATCTTGTCCTCCTAAACGCCTCTAGAGGGATTTGATCCTGACACCTAGAGAGAAGATGTCAAATTCCACTAGACCACCCCTTCGGCCCTTCATATACTCATGTGGCACAAGCTTGAATTATAAATGAAGAAAAGCAAGGAACAAATTTGAGCAGCAAAGCTCAGCATCCAATTTCAAGTACAATAAACCACCAAATACTTCCCTAAAGTAACCATTAACCAACATACCAATCAAACGCTCACCTATGACCCACCCAGCATATCAAATGTCAATCACAACCAATAAACAATGAAATACCCACCATGGAAGGAAATCCATTGATTCTCTCCTAAAATATAGACAAAGCCCGAAAAACTTATTTGACCAGACATCAATCAAAACTCAAGATTAGATACTCAGATTTAAATCTGGCAACTGAAGCCTATTCCCATCAATCCCAAGTCCCTATACCAGGGAACGAATCAACAAAACCTACAACAAAAAAAAAAAGGTCTTGAATATGGGATTAAGGAGAGTTAGCCAAACTATGCTCAGAAAGAACTAAACCTCTTACCTATACAGCCTACACACTAAATTTGACACTCAAACTTCACGTCACATTCCATATACACAAAGTAAACATTCAGAAAATCCAAAAACGGGCCCCTTAAACCCAGAATTATTGCAGCAAATAGGCAGTGAACAAAAATGTGGAATTATTATCAGAAGAAGAGAACTGTACCTACTGCTGGGATTTCGACGTATCTTGGCGGGATAGAGGAGACAGAACTTTAGATAGCGAGGAAGCGAGAGAGAAAGTGAGAGAGAGGTAGAGAAGCAGAGGCTGTTGCTTTTACGTCGTAGGAACAAATTTCCAAAATGATGTGCTGAAGGTCTTGACTAGGAAAAAGCGGTAAAAAAGAAAATATTTGTGTTCTACGGATGGACTAGTGAACCAAATTTAGACCTTTTAATTTGAACGAACGGATTAAATATAGAACAGATATATTTAAATTTAAATAAAATATAGATCGGGTTAGTTTGGATTTGAGTAAAATACGGACGAGTGTATTTCAATTTTACAGGTTTTGGATCAATCCAACGGGTTTAGAGTGTCTTTTTTGTGAGTTATTTTTCTTTTTTCAAAATCAAAAATTCTGCATATTTATTACTTAAAATTGTCAATATTTAATGAAAATGCATAATAATAGTAATTTTTCAAAAGAATATTAAAAATATTTAAACTTTTTATTATAATATATGAACATTTTGTATGGTCAGACAAAGAATCAAGCCCTATTTGATTTTAGGCAGATCGACTTGTACATTAAAAGAAGGTCAATAGCGAGTAGCCATTTATGGGGTAGCCCGCCTAGGGTATTTTTAATGGGTTGTAATCTATTTAATATTTTAACATTTTAATTAACTAACCCACCGATGTCGAATCAGGTAAAACTTAATTAATTGGCCGACTCTTATATGAATATGACTAGCTATTTTCCTGCCACTAGTTTCATAGTTCAAAACTAGCTAGAATGAAAACCAAATAAAATTGAATAAAGAAGCACGAGATGTTATCTTGCAGTTATAACATCAAAATTTTAAATTATTATAAATTAAATAATTGAAAAAATAATTAGACATATTTGTTTAACTAAGTGCATAATGGTGTAACTTGCACATCTTTAATGGTTGTTTTCTTTTAAATTAACATTGTTTAAAAGATTATATAGTTATTTCATGCAATGTTGTACCCTTTTTTAATGTTTTTTTCATTTAAAAGTTGTGTACGATATTATTTTTAGAGAAGGGAGAAGAAAAAATAAGGTTATTATTTCTTAATTTGTAAATAGATGCAATAGTTATAAAATGTCTTTTTAAACTATTATTATTAAGAGAGATAAATTAGAGAAAAATCAAAAACTAAGGATATAATATTCTGATCAAGTGGTCGGGTTCGGGTTCGACCCATAAATTTGCGAATTTTTTAGGTTCAGTTTATTTCAGATTCAAGTCAAAAAAATCATGTTCAAAATTCAAAATTTTCAAACAGGTTCGGAACGGATCAATTTTTGCCAGATCTAAAACCAATTGATAATTTATGCGTAGGAGATTCGCTTGGGCATCCGATCTTCAGATCTGAGCCCTTGTTTTTGATAATTGTCATGAAGATTTGTACTAACATGTTTTATTGGAACAGAGTAGCTTTAAGTTGCTTTTGAGAAAGCATTTCATTACCCTTCTAGAAAAATTGAGATATGTAATTGAGTAATTTGTTGACCTGTAATAATAAGTCAGTCTCCTAATTTTAAATTTTTATTCCAAAACATGGTCTAAATTAGGAATTTAGAATAGTCCATTGAAAGCCAAAAAACAAAATTGAAAAGAAATGGCTACTCAAACCCTTGAACTGTTAAATGCTAAAATTTTATATTTTTTTTATTTTACAATGGTAAACGGGCCTAATCCATCAGACTCCTATCTCAGGGGTACTCAATGGGTCTTAACAGACCTAAAGATAAGGGGCACCAAAGCCCAAGCAACTGCTCAAGAACCCAACCCAACCGCAAAGTTTTGTACACAAAGCAAAGCAATCGCGTCCCCCCCCCCCCCAGTCCAACCACATGGGAAGGCAGCAGTGACCAACTACGCCAACTGCTCTTCGGTATGCTAAAATTTTATATATTCTTTTCTTATCCTCTATAAATGTCAAAAGTTCTCTTCTAATAGTGTTAAAGTACTTTTACCAAAACGGGAAAAAAATAAAAGTGACCTCCTATAGCGGGTTAACAGGTCACAGAATAGTGCCGTAGACAAAATTGTTAAACACAGTGATATAAAGGGAAGAGGACACGACTTAGTGGCAAATGGTATAAAAATTGAAAACGTGGCGGTAAAATGATCCGTGAACTTGTACAAGAGATCATGGTAATGTTTAGATTAATGCAGGTGTATCATTAACGAGGATGGAGCTCAACCTATTTTATCTTATACTGCTTTTGTCTCATTATTGTCTTCATGAATTAAAATATATATATATATATTAAAATATTGAATTGTTGACCAATAAAAGTTTAGTGGAGATATTGAAATACAATTAATTGAAAATGTATTTAGTGAGCTTTTAGGAAAGTCAACTTGGGATTAAAAATTAATTGTTTAAAAAAGAAAAAAAATGAGATGGAGGAAGCAATAATTGATAAAATGAGAAACTCATAAATCAATGCATCATGTAACCCCCCCCCCCCCCCAATTAGATAGTTAGAATTTATTTTGAACTTTCTCCATCTCATGACATTCGTCCTAAGTAACGTAAGTTTTGAAGGGAATATTATTTAATATTTTATTTTCTATTATTTTTAGAAGAAAGAGAAAAGTTTTAGTTTCAATAAGAATAACACGTTATTTTATTTTGAGACTTTTATAAAAAAAATGGACTAATATTTTGGAGCCGAGGGAGTAGAAATAAGAATCAATACAATAACAGAGACTCTTAGATTATTTTTTTTTCGGGGGTCAAAATTAGTCCATTCATATTGTGTCATACTCTTATAGGGAAAAATAATTACAAGAACAAGCATTATATTGAAGCAATTGTACTAATGGTTGCAATTAAGGGTTGTAAGACATTAGCCCACATGACACATAATTAAGGAGTTGCAAAGGAATAAAGCCCACAGAACATGCAAGTTTTATTACTTTGAACCTAACAAAAGATGCCATCTACCCTATGATGATTCATTGATTTTCAATTATGAAATTGCAATGCGAAGGAGCCCCTATTAATCTAGAATAAGGGTTATAGCTTATAAGAAGAGTTATTACTTATGTTCATTGCTCATTTTTGATTCACAAATATACTACTTATATCGATCAGAAAATAAGCTATTCGAAATAAGTATGATTTGGTCAATTTTAGATTAGATTAGGTCTGAGTTAAATTGAAATAGCACAAATTGATGTTTTCAAGTTAAGCTAACTTTTAGTACGTAAGATTGCATATCAAGTTACTTTTTTGTTTAAGTTGATTTACTGATTAGGTCAGTTATGAGTTTTGAGCTTAAATTTTTAATGTTCTATTAGAAGGTTGTTATAATTTTATTTAGATATGGTATTTTAGAATTGATTTTAATTACTGTCCATGTGTTAATTTAAGCTATTTGAATCATATTGACGCCTTATCATTAGCCAAAATAATTAAGGTTTTCATATTTTTGAGTCAAATTTTCAAGTGATCTTTCACCATGCAAGTGCTTATGGGATACACTTGGGAGGAGCCTTTACTCATTTAGTCATTTGTTCTACATTTTGCAACACTTACCAAATGGTGGTAATATCTTGGATCCAACTTAGATCCACTATATCCGCCCCATTTTGATTAGTCTAGATTCATTATTTTTGGATCCAATGGATCTTAAAAAGATCCAAATCTTAAAAGAATCTAAATATTGATTCATTTATGAGATCCATATCGGACTATTGGACCCATTGAACTCATTACTCTTGTAACCTATAAATCCAACAAACAATTCGTTTGGACTTCCCTTCTTTCTATTTCTCCTCGAAATATCATAAGCTGAAAGTCCATTTTTAGAGATTAACTCGTGTACCGTGTGAATAGATACCTACTCTTTCCCGCTCAAATTGAGTGGGCAATACTTGATGACGATTGATGATGGGTGGGGCGGATACATTTAACTATAATTACTACAGGTATTTATTAAATATATAATATCTATGTACTCATTAGTAGTATTAAAAGATGATAATACCCTTGTATAATAAATAAAATTACAATGTGCCACTTTTCACTCTTTTCCTTGACAACAAGCTTGGCCAGAACTGAGGAGCAAAATCCAAATTCGACAATTCGAATCGAAACTTGAGATTAAAAGACTTGCAAATCTGAATTTTGAGCTCAAGATGTCTTCATTTGATTAACATTTATCTCTAGTATGATAATTCAATTGACATTTATCTCCACTGCGACAATCATCGTAATGGAAGTGAATGTTAATCAAATGAAAAAATTTTGAACTCAAAATTCAAATTTGAACTTCTTTAAGTCCTTCCTATCGAATGATCAAGTTTCGATCAAAACCATTGAAGTTGTGTTACTAGCAAAAGACGTCAACTGAATTGTTTTAGTGACGAAAAATATTAATGAAATAGTCATAGTAGAAATAAATGTTTATCAAATGAAAAAAATTTGAACTCAAAATTTAGATTTGAGTTTCTTTCAATCTTTCGCATTATATAGTCAAGTTTTGATCTAAACTGTTAAAGTTAAATTCTCCTCCTAAATTCATGTGGACCCCGTCATTACTCTCTTGCTTGTAGTTTGAAGTATTGGGTAATAAACATATGTATAAGCCCCCTATAAAAGTCTTAATTGGCTAATGTAAGTTTTATGGATTTTAGGAACTATCGTGGAACTTCTTTGAGTGTTTTGGTTAGTGGAATATGGTTTTAAGGAGACTTCGTTCTATGAGATTGTATTGCAGTTGCAACTTCCCACTAGTGGGCACATCGAAGTTGTTATTATCTTATATCCCATTTTTTTCTATTGTCTTTGTTTAAAATTTTGTTAATATATTTGTTGAATAGCTATTACATGTTTTAAACTCTTAATATATTTTTATCAGGTTCTATATTTATTTGGGATACCCAATGGATATGGGAATAAATCTCAATTTTCAAGATCGAATAAATCTAGATTGGATCTAAACCCAAATCCAAAAAATTAGAATGGATTTGAATTTGAGTGCATCTGATCCATATCCAACCAATTACTATCCCTACTACAAGAATGAGGCCACAAATCTCATACAAGAATTTGTGTTTCTGCTTTTAAAAATATCTGTATTCCAAAACCTTTTTATCTACGTGTTTTTTTTTTAAAAAATTTATGGAGGCTTCAGTCACGTGCATACCTAGGGAGACTTCTCACACTACAAAGTCATCCTATTCTACTCTTCTATATTTGTTGCAGCAGTTTAGCTCTCTGATTACCCCCCCCCCCCTTATTATTAGTTGGGCATTACCTAAAAAAGAAAACACCAAAGTAAAGTATGAACAGCCACTTAGCATTCTTCTAATTTCTCTGCTGATACAAACTACAAATAAATTAAACACTGCTAAATTCTTGAAAAACGGCCACTGAAAGTCTCCTATTTTTCACCCGACTTCAAATAGCATATTATCATCATGTTTACTCTCTTTTTGATCTTTTGACTTCTTAGATGTTTAACACGAAGTTAAGCCTTAATCAAGCGTATCTATTAGACGTTGTTGTATTTATGAGGTTACTCACACAAGAGGGGGGGGTGAATTGTGTGTGACAAATTTTCGCACTTTTGAAAACACTCGTGGGGAACTGTTTCTGAACAACGTATGGATAGCAGGGAACTGTTCCTGCCAAGCTTTCGCAATGTGTTCGGGTAAGAATGAATGCAAAAATAAGAATGAAGACACAAGATTTTTACGTGGAAAACCACCTCTAGCCCATCTGAGGTGGGAAAACCACGACCTACCTCTGTAGGATTTTCACAAAAATTCTACTAACGGGCTGAACACGTTACAAAAGTAACCCCACGTTACAACTTGCAACAATACGTAATTGTCTACCCTAGACAATCACCCTACGTCCTTAGTTACCTTAAACTTAGGACAACTCTATTCGTTTATACAAACAAAACGAAGACACCTTACTTATCAACTTCTAATAAAGCAAGTGTAAGGTACAATGAAGCGCCTAGTATGCCAATGAGGAAGACTCAATTTTTGCTCTCTTTTACAGGTTTTTCACTCTGGAAATTTTGCTCACTAAAAACTCACACAATCT
>JACYFF010031954.1:16646491-16669866 GCA_017589665.1 Selenicereus undatus | reverse complement strand
ATATATATATATATATATATATATATGCTGCGAGCTATCTCAAGGACAAGAGTATCAACTTGAGCATTAGATGAAGACGAACAGGGGCGAATTGATATCTAATGTGTATTTTCCAACTTTACTTGCTCTATATAACCGAAATCAATAACCATCAAATACGTAACGAAATGATATGCTTTGAAGTGCCAAGAGATTCAGTGCTCTCCAGAGTAATTCGAACAAAAGAAAAATTACTCACATATACAGAATACAAGGCCGCAATATAGCTCATAAGTAAATACAGATACATGCCCAGGAAAAACATACACAAAAGAACAAGCATCATCTTTTCTCTTTCCCACCCAAGGCTCATCGGAACTTCGGAAGCAGTGCCCTGTAAACTGAAAAGGAAGGTAAACCTCATTTAATTATATACCATATCCTCTAGCAAGTGCGTCAAAGAGCAGTCGTAGAAATAGTCTTGTAGTCCATGTATACTGCACATCAGCTGGGGCACCAAATCAATGCGGCCAAAGATGGGTATTACATGCTAAATGCCTGAGTTCCATCAACACTTGGTCAAGAGTTACACATCCGGCATGGCAAGCTGCCGAGACAAATCAGTCTGTTGATGACTACAAAAATTGTACATGCAGCCGATGGACTAATGGTGATCTAAACCACTGTGCTGCTGGACCGAATTTGTCTGTGGGCTTCTTCAAGGTCCTTCAAGAACCTGCATTTTGCAATCAAAACCAAAATTAATAAGCACATCATTATCAGTGCAAGCTATGGCAATATTTCTTTTTTACTGCTCTCAGCAGACAAATGAGGCTAAGGAAGTCCAAGCAGGGGCAAGTATGAGAGAACGGAACCACATTTCCTCACTAGTGAAGGGCTCTTGCAGTTGGAAGGTGCCTTGAAGACAAGAGCCACTTTGGCACTACTACCATAACAACGAAATCATTTCAATGGTGAAGTAGTCAATTCTTAAGCTATGAGTGGGAGGAGAATAAGGCAATAGATTTCTATTTTCTAACACCATCATACAGGAATTGGTTTTAGCAGGTCAGCTTTAGAAGCTTCAACCAGGTGTAGACCGCCCTTCTTTTCTCATGTACACCGTAGTAATTCCTTCTCCTTTTTCTTTCTTTTTTTCTTTTTGGGGGGGGGGGGGGGGCCGCGGGCAGTCAACGCCTCCAGTAATATGGAAAAAGTGCTCTCTGTCCTTGTTGGGATGTTCATAAAGAGGGGAATGAAGCAGGATAGACAGATAAAACTATAAGACCTCTCCTCTTTCAAGCCACTGATTATTCCAAAGATTATAATCTTCAAACTGATTTATTTTTCAATTTTGTGAAGGAAGATCAAATTGATAAACTTCGAGTAAAATGAGCTCCTCCTACCTTATCAATAAGGGTGTTCATATTTCTGTCTAGACAAGACGCTGGGCTATAAGACGATCCTAAGCTTTCGAGTTCTGTAGTTATTCAGATTGTGAAAGAAGTTCCAGAGCCAACATCTCAAAGACAAGTCAAGGAAGGAATCAGGCCAAAGTTCTTACAGAAAGCAAGTCTTCATAGTATTCTACCATCATGACCCTTTCCTCATAAAAAATGCCTTCGAGAGCAAGTCTTCGTAATTCTCCTCGTAAGGGAATGAAGGGATTCACACTGATCCAGTATAGGGATTACTATTTTCAATTAAACAGAAAAGGAGCAAACTTACCCACAATAAGGTCCAAACTCGTCCTATCCAGGCTCTAACTGGGTTACTCTATGTGACTCAGTCTTGTCCAGTTTTTGGCCAATCAACAAACTCTACCTGCTGTCCGGCACTATTTAGGATTTTTTTTTTTTTAAAAAGCGAGAGAACAATCAGCAGGAAGGATAGGGAACTTTCTGCCTGAAGAGTTCCTTTTCTACCCCAACACCCTCATCCAAATATGATGCCATTGAAAAAGTGAAAAGCAAGTATCGTAATGATTTTGAACGCTGAATGTACCAGTTTCCGCACCAATATGCATTTCCCATGTGCCCCCTAGATGTAAACTACCTACAACAACAAAGCAACACTAACCAGCATGCATCCTGCTGGCAAGGGCTGGGGAAGTAAAGATGTGAATTATCTTGCCCCTGACAAGTTGAAATTACAAGAGGGATCTGGAGTTCATGCTCTCCATATGTGAAAATTGTAATGGCAATAACTGATGTACCTCTTCGAATTCAAAATTGTCGTGCCCCCAAGTATAAAACGAATGCCGGAATTGGTGGCATTTAGCAGAGCTACAGAACGCGCTTCCTCATAGGTTGTTCCGCCAACAATAAAAATGACAACATCTTGTGGCCTGTTCAGAACAATTATGTTGGCTATTTAGTTAATGGAGATTGTTTCATTATGACTACTACATGCCATGAAATTCTCTTGGTAGTGTTCTGTCACTCTTTGAACAGCCAAAATCTTCAATAGAGCGTAAGCGGCTATAAAATTTTCTATTTCTAAACTTTGAAACAAAACTTCAAGATTTTTAGCAAAGCTCTGACAATAGCAACAGGATGATATGAAAATATGTTGACAAATAAGGATAAGCCCAAAGTTTTACTCTAAGAGAACAGAGTCTAGTGAAGCATACTAAACACATGAACACACACCGCAAGAAAGATGCACTGCAAACAGCCATGTAGACACAGGGCAGGGGATCACAGTTCAGAGTTTAAGCATTTATTAGAAATCTGCCCTCTCAAGCTCCAAATGGATACGATATAGCAAGAAAAATTATCTTTGAAACCATTCCCATGCTATCACAGGGGCACATGGGAGACCACTCAGTATCCTCACAGTTCATAACTCACATGATATTACTAAATACTAAGCATGAGATATCAGTTGAGAACAAACCAATAATCCCTGTACTGCTTTGGCAGCAACCTCAAGTCTTCCTTTATCTAATGATCACAGAAACAAATCTAGAGTAGCGAAGGATAAACTAGTACCTGGCCTGCTGGTAGTGATTTCCTACATATGGATAGTCAACATCCCTCAGCCGCCCCTTAGTAATGCTCTCCATCGTCTGGAATAGAAGTGGCTGGTGTTGTGTGTACACATTCTCAACACCCTAAACAGTTTCCCCATGATATGTAAGTCACACGGTATCATATGCCAAACAGCAATGGAGAAAAAAATATATATATTATATTTTTTTGTCTGACAAAGTTCCCGTACCTTCAGTCCACGAGCCATGTTACGAGCAATATTTAGCAAATCCCGATTTCCATATAAATCCCCAGTTCGTTTGTCAACACCAGCTTGCTTCAAGAGAAACTGCACAAGCTGTCATCTCAAAGAAGCCGAGATAAATAATGTTTAGATACTGACATACATCAGCAAACATCAATAGCGGACTATTATACAAAACCACTGAACAACAGATGCTCCACCCCCCCCCCCCCAAAAAAAGCATTCAACAAGGGAGGAGCATAGCTTGTGTACTTTGTCATGCTGAGATGCACGGTGGTATTTTTAGCACTCTCCAATTGACATCTTTGACCCAATTTTTCTCCACAAGTTACATCATAAAATATTATCAAGGACGGCAAAAACTTAGAAATCTTACGATACATACTTGTTTTCACAACTTGTGAAAAACTCAAATAATTGTATTTAAATTCAAAGTTTACAAAATTAGACCCAAAAAAGCCAAGTATGACAAACACAATGGAACAAAGTATCTTATTCAGATGAAATCACCAAAAGAGAGGGGGGCAAAAACAAGCACCAGTTCTATATAAGTACAGTATTAAATTCTTGAGTGAAGGACTAACTTCATTGAGGGCTAATATCAAACAGAGCAACTATAACAGCCATCAAAACATACAACAACAACTCTCAGTATGGGTCCCGCTTACATGGGGTCTGGGGAGATTCATATATAGGCAGCCTTATCTCTATACACATAACTGCATATAGAGAGACCGTTTCCAATAGACCCACAGAAAAAGATTTTAAAAAAAATATTTTTTGAAGTTGAAAATCGATTGGCAAACAAAGTTAACAAACACAAGGCCCAATCACTTTAATAACATAAATCAAAAAGAATAACAGCCATCAGAGTATAAAAGTTCTAAATTTCAAAAGGATAAATCAGACAGGAACTCTACAAATAAACGTAATAACTACAAAATACGCAATAAGTTTCTTTTAGCTCCATTACCCCAGGCTTATACTTTGCAGATTTAGCGGCCAGCTTGTTGAAAAGTTGCATCAGCTGGACAGGACTTTCTTTCTCATAGCGCAAAGCATAAAGCATCACCAACCGTAGACGATCGATATCAGATACATTCTCATTGTTTAGAAGATTTGTCACAGCCTACACAGGCACAAAAAGCATCAGACACATACCATTTGATGGATTATCTGATATTTCACTCGGTTTCAAGTCTAAAAGCATTCTCATTCTAACATCATTTGAAAAAGTGAGGCAAATACAAATCAGGGTCATTCAACCATGTTACACAGATTTAACGAACAGAAACAAAAGTCAAAATTAGGTTTTCCGCATCATCCACTGGGGTAGAAAAAAAAATGACCAACCCAGAATACAATATTGCAAATAAGAAAAACAAAAACAAGAAACCTGTCTATAGACGCATATTCCTTAGCAATGTAAATCATCAACAGTTAAAAAAATGAAATATGAGGAAAATCATAAACCTAAGTGTTGAGCTACTCCTAGATTATGCATCACAATTACAAATTTTTTTTTGCTCATTTTCAAAAAAAGAAAAAGAAAAAAAAACTGTGTCCTTCTGGACCTTAACAACGAACAGTCACGAGATAGATACACAAGTTCACAAGCACCTTAAATATAGATTGACTATGATCAATCATCTCAGTTAGCTGCTTCGAATACAGAAAACAAGCATTGGTCTCTTTTCCAGAAACAGGCCAGGATTCAAACTCTTTTCTTCAGATCGCAAACAGTTACCACGTAGTTACAACCACCCCCCCCCCCCAAACACAAAAAAATACTATTGTGGCATAAATAATATTTTACTATATAATTAATTTCTAAACCATCTACCTAGATATAAGTTTTACAACATTAAGTAACTCATGTCATATTTCTGATTAATCTCTTCCTTCTAATTGCAGAAAAAACAAGTATGAAAAGTCAACTACTTCACAACCTCAAATGCTGCCACTTGTCCACCATTGCAAGCCAACTCTTGCTCTGTTTGAGAAACTAACATAAGCTTTCTCTCCTCAACTATCTTGCTCATTTCTGTCACCAGTGTCACATGCTTTGAGACATTCCCATGCATTTTTCTGTACTCAGGGTAATTGTCAACAAATTTCGCCATGTCCTCTGCAAAGCATTCAAATGTGTTAAGCGTATAAAGATTAGAAGCATGTCAACAAAGTTGCAGAGCATAAGCAAAGACTTCAGTGAACCATCACGCAAGTAAGGAAGACAGATGAGAAGTAAGAACTTTTGATTGGACAATCAATTACGTCAGACCCACCTACTGTCTGTATGTTCTGGTTACTTTTTGCAATCTGCTGGAACTCATCCACCATTTTTTTGATATTCATTCCAATATCTCCAAAATTCTCATACATGTTAGCTTTGAAGAAGGCATCTTGCTCTGAGGATAGTACAACCTCCTATAAAAGCAAGTTAGTTGAGACCCAAGGCTTACACAAAACAACATCCAGAATGTAAACTCACCTGCTGATCTTTTGGAATACTTCCAATGGTCCGCAAATCCACTTTGTTGTCCTGGATGCCTAACAACTCATGAACCATTGCCTATGGAAAGTAATATAGTGGATAAGCTGCAATAATTCCAGATCTTCTATTATGTAATGATATCGAGACGGATTTGAACAGCCAGATAGCAATGGCGTACACAAACAAGGTTCCATATGCTGATATGCAGCTTGTAAGTACCTGATATGTCCATTGATTTAGCAAAGGAGTAACAGGATCATCCCTTCTGTCTAATATAAGCAACAATGGAGAGATTTCTGCCCTCCGAAAGTCAAATAGACCACTCTCTTGCTGATACATCAGTTTCTGTAATGAAATGGTGTAAAAGGTTCATTAGTGTCAAAATAGCTAAGGGAGATACAAAAACCTTGGCCAAAGTCAAGAAAATACAAAGGATAGCCATAAAATAATGCAGAACTACAAAGAAATTGGATGAAAACAGGCTTCTTTTCCCCTTTCTTGAACATCTGTTAAGATTATACATGAAAGAGAATAGAGGACTATAGCAACAGATTCGTTCTCTAACGGCACTCACCCCACTTTCCTGTGCTATTCTTTTCGCAATATCAGATGTTCGCTGGTATCTAATAATGGGCCGGCGTTTTAGTGCCAGAAAAACTGCTGAAATTCCATCAACAATTCGATCGCAAAAATGTTGCAGATTTGACGGGTCCATTGCCACTGGAAGCATGTAGAGGTGATTCGAAAAGATGTTGAGGGTGAAATGGCAAGGATCAACAGCGACGAAATCTGCATAAAATTCCTGCAGAGTAGAAGGAAACAACATTTCAACTACCAGGAGACAAGGACAGCAGCAACAAATATCTACACATTGCAAACAAATTGTGTATTGAAAAGAAAATAGTCGACAACCAGAACATACAAGTTGTAGTCCTGATGATCAAGAAACGCAACGATTAACAGATATTAATGGCTCCATACAAGTGCAAAGATACACAATCTTTTTTTCTTTTTTTCTTTTTTTTTTGGTAAGGCAAAGATACACAATCTATTTGCATGGAACTTTATAGAGGTTAACAGAGACTAAAGCACATACACACACATACACAAAAAAGACAGGCGGACAGCAACAGAAACAGGGAGATAGGTCCCTCTCAGTTTCCAATAATGCTTTGATATGTATCACATGTGTCCATTATTATATAGCCAACTATCTGTCATGGGAAGAAGGAATGAAACATTCTCTTGGGTGGGTGAACTTGTTTTAGATCTAGCCATCTAGATAGTATCCATTTAAAATGTTCCTTTTGTGAGAAAATGCTATATAGCATTCCTAGGAAAGGGACATACACAGGATGGTTGTGGTGTTGGCATCCAGTCCTGCTCCCGTGCACTCTTTCTGTCAGTGTCCATTTCCTTACCTAACAATGTGTCATTTCTTGTAAATGGGCCTCCAGCCTCACTAAAACTGAGATGCAAGCAGATCACATCATCCTCAGGTAGGCCCAATAAGATAAATCATCACCTTGTGCCAGTGTATTCTTCCTTGTTGTAATCTTGAATAATTTACGGTGGTCAACCAAATAAGCTTCTTCTTTAGAGAAATTTATCTTTACTAGAAAATTGACTTGGAAGAAGGAAAGTAGTAAGGAACAGTTATTTTTTGCAACTGCCTGATATATTCAATCTAGGGCCTTTAAGAGGAATCTGTAATGTTCAGCAAATGGTAGAACAATAAGACTTTGCAGCTCAAAATTTCAGTGTTTTCTGATTACTTTAAAGGATCAACCTCTCCTAACCCATTCCAAGTTGAAACCAGAAGGCTCTGTGAAGTCTTCCATGCACTGCTGTTGTTAAGGAATTTTTTCCCCATTCAACAAGCAAATTAATTGTGTTTCTCCCAATAAAATTTCTATCTTAAATAATGAACTAAAGTTGGAACTGCAAATGAAATTGAGAGCTATCGTAATCACCTTTTGAGACATAACTTCCAAGCTTAAAGGAATTAGCTAAATATAGGATAAAAATAAGAAATAACATCCATGATGAACACAAACAAAGACAAGCAATTGACGACATTGTTAGATGCTAGTCATCATAATATTCCAAAAACTAGTTGATCCTCACCAGAACCACAAATGTAACAGATACAGGAAATCAAACAAATAAATACCAAGTTAGCAAGATTTTGGGACTGCAACATTGGATCTTAGTACCTGCACTTGCTGCACAGCTTCATGCTCATCAGAATCTGCTAAAATGTGAATCTGCGTGTCCTTCAATATGTTGGAAAAAACTGAAAACCAACATAAATGAGGAGAATGATAAGATTGCTTGATCAAATAGACATCACAATTAGCTTTTAACCCCAAAGGGATGCTGCAGGAAGACAAAATAAACTCAAGCAAATCTTTGGGGGAAGGGGCGGATCAGATAGTGCAACTTACAAAGGTGATTCTCTCCAAATCTAGGGTTAGCGAGCTGACGCCTCAACAGCTGAATATTTTCTGATGTAGGTCTAAGGAAATACACTGCTTTAAGATGAGACATTGATTCCTTGGACTTGGAAATTGACTCTATCAATTCTACCAAAAATACTTCCTTCTTCAGTAGATCTGACTGGCTGTAGACAACACTTACAATACTAACCTGCGCAAAAGTTAAATGTGTTAGTCATCTGAATACTTGTGAATAACAATGTCACGGTTGAGGCCATCCATCAATTGTAAAGTGCCCACATTTTTCACCCTTATCCATTCAAAACAAATGAGCACATTGAGCCTAAAATTGGCACAAACTAGCCAGATCACTCCAACACAAACAAGGTAGTTCAAGACTAGAGATCTAGATGCCTCTAGAAAGGCTGACACTAAGCACATTGATAAAAGGGGCGTCATTCCTTAAAGAAAGCAATCCTTCCACAAAGCAAAGCACACAGACAAAGGTTTTAAGAGCCCCCACCCAAAATCCATCAACAAAATTTTCCATTACACGTCTGAAGGCCATCTTATACAACATAACACCGTTGTCTTTTTAGCACCTTTTGCAACCCAAAGCATATGTGCCTGTTTCCTAGTCTCATAATGTGTTTGTTTACCTGATTTGGATGTGAAATTTCTGACATTCCTTTTTTCTTCTATTCTAGAATAAGCAAATTAGCAGACCCGGGGGGGGGGGATTTCCTCGACTAAAACCACGTCTGGAGCTACAGTTCACCAAACTTGAAAAGGTGAAGAGAAATAAAAAGATACTAATCCAACTGATACTGAGTCTTTCCCTTTTGATAATTGAGTACCCATCCATAAATATCAGGAAGGTTTCACAAGTATCTACAAATCCAACCTGGCAACTCATTAGTAAGGTTGCCTTCAGCCTTCGAGTTCTATTCTTCAACCCCTGATGGGGGGTGTTGGGGGGAGGCTGCATCCTAATTACATCTGCCTTAGTCAAAAGCACTTCAAATATTAGAGATGGGAACCCCAAGAAGCATCATTCAACTTATTGGAAGTCCCTCCATTTTCTGTAGTAGTCGTGCAACTGGAGTCAAGCTGGAGTCAAGTACTTGAGTATAAGCATCGGCGCAGTGCACCACTCATCTTTTCTTGAGTGTGTGTACAATGGCATAAAGGCCTTCTGTGCTCCACCCTTCTTTTTTAAATGGTTGACATGCCAGTTATATCCTTCTAATATCATTCTTTGTGACTTCCAAACACAGGCTGTTGCAAAGATACTAGTGACTAACCTAAGAAGAAGACCCCCCCCCCAAGGGAAGGGCGGACCTCGGAAGACAGGTGATAAAGTAGAGCTCAGAAATTTTTGGAAATGCCTCTAGATAGAATTTTGACAAATAGCCTACATTTCTTCGTCTTTTACCCCCTTTTTCCCCGGTGGCAGTGACCAGCATTTCAGTAGCAGGAAGTTCAATCCCCTTCCATATTTAAATTCCCCCAATAACAACTATTTTTTAATCTTTTTTTTTTATCAAAAACCCAATCACAATGTGTAACCAAAAACTGTAATGATATGACACAATGTAACCAGAATAAGGAAAGCCACAGTAGTGACATCAACGTAACAAGAAATAGCAAGACCCTATCCTACTAAAGAACTTTTTCTTTCCACAACAATAACCGAGTGCAAACCCCCCCCCCCCCCGCACACACACAAAAAAAGACCTGCAAACACAAACAAAATGAAGATGCAACAAAAAGATCGGAAAAATCGATGCAAATAATGAGGCTTAAGAGGCCAAGAGGTACATACTCTTGCCAAATAACCAGTCTTTGCTGACAAAGATGTTTCCGAAAGATCCCATGAAGAGCGCAAGCGAGTGAGAGGAGGAGCGGAGGGGAGAGAGAGCATAAGTAAAGCTTGAGAATAGCAGAAATCAGATTCCAACAATTTAAACCTAATAGTATAAAAATAAAGTTAATGGAACAACAGGACAAGTATAACAAGAAGCTAAAAGAGGAATGTTTAAAATTCAACCACCCTGTACGGATCTCATTGAAGCAGGTCTACTGTGGGCAGATACACAGTAGCACTATCACTGACAAGCCGAGCTTACAAAACTACATGTAAATAATATAAATTCTAAGTACCAAGTACCAACAATGAGGCAATATGGGAAGGAGCAAAAAAGTAGCACCGCAGAGATTCAAAACACGACGACAAAACGGACACATGGGAAAGGTTTCGAAGTTGAGAGAATTGCATTTTCAACCTGCAACAACCGTGATATACGACGCGATTGCACATTAGAGTGATTTTGTGGTGCCATGACCGAAATTGCATTTTGAATCCACAAGCAATGTGGTTCGGGCGGACCTGGGAAATACTACAAAAGAATATTAGGATAAAATGCCTTCCTGAGTCTATGACACCAAAGCGGAAAGGCTATGTCCTCATCTACACATAAAAGAGACAAATCTGGCCCAAACATTTCTCCCAATTCTTCTTTGGCCTGCCTCTCTTTCTTTTGCAATCTGCCTAAGTATTCCATTCACATCTTGTCAATATAACATTTAGGCCACTCTCAATATCCTTGAACTACCAGAGCCTTGCTTCTTGCATCTGAATGTCAATAGTTGTATCACAACTTATGAAATTATATAATTCTTAACAAGTAGAATAACCTTAATATTATAATTTGATTAAGAGACTGGCATCACAAAGCATTACAGTCTGCCAATCTGTAGAACTTTTTCTTGCAATCCTGCTCCAGTCTCCAAAAATTCTGGTGCCTTTCATAACACTTAATCCAAAAATAGTTCATGAGTATACTCATTTTCCAGCGAATTAACAAGCCAAGACAACACCTTACTAGATTCTGGTGCATTGAGGGAGACTTTTACTCATCAAATTCTCAATTTCAGTGATCCATAGAAACATCGACCAGACTTTCAGGAGAGATAGGACCATTTCCCACATACATGGAGACGAGAGCCCGAATCAAGATAAGAGCCTGAATCATTATAAAATCCTTCTAGAAGACTAGAACTCACTGTACTTCATTTTCATTTATGCACACTGAACATTGCTTTAGTGGATATAGCTATGCAGATTATAGAAATTATTTTATGAGAAAATATATTCTCCCAACACTACCAGAAACCACAGAAAAGTGTCCTTCATAACCTACTTCAATTGTTTCCAAACTTGGGGCATATTTGGAGGTGAACATAATCTTCATTCTTTGAAATCTAGGTCATTTTAGCATAAGTCAATCAGTTACCAGCAAAAAATGGGTGTGGCTTCAAGAACTCTGACCAGATCATCATTTACAAAGATCACTTTACTCAAAATATCCATGCTCCCTAAGTGTGCATAAAATTCCTCTCCACCTTTCCATCCAAACAACCTCATCTCTAACCAGAACGAGGATGGAAATAAACAGGTCCAAAATTACAAGCTCAATAGGGGGTTTCCAGCCCCTGCTAAAACAAGGAATAACATTCTCCTCTTGATCTCATATGAAATCCTCGAATTAACGCTCCACATCTCAAATCCCTATACAAACACCTCGGTCAAGAAGCAAACAGCACAGTACAAACGTAATGAACAAAACATTTCCACTTCACCTAGATGGAGACTTCGTTCCAACCCAAACCACACGTAGTCACCATCAAATCACAAGTAAAATATGCTACGAGCAAATTAGAACAAAACAACAAATATATGTCCCTGAAATTAGCCACGTTTGACACTTGTATCTGTACTCCTATTGAACCGTTGTGCCAAGTTCCGTGGTTCTCCTTTCAAGAACTCCAATTGAATCTAGTCGAGATGGCAGGTCAGTGCCCTTAGCGTGAATAAATCATGGATGCATTCAAGACCCTTGCGGTTACTAGATGCAATAGCTGAAGAAACGCAATTGTTCTTCCCCCCCCCCCCCCCCCAAAATGAAGGATTCTGAATAAAACCCAACAATGTGATCCTGTCCTGCAACCCTAGATCTTCTTTATGCAATTTGGACCCATTACAGAAACTAACTCATCCTGAGATTCAAATTGGACCATAACTTTCATGTCCCAACAAGTTCCAAAATGATGTGATTGACGTGATTCCTAGGTGTAGCTCTCCAAAATTCCCTCATCTTAAACCACCACGTATCAATTGTGTAAACCGGCATAATTCTCAGTTGCTCCGCAATGATAAAATTTCCGCACATTTAAACACTCTCAATTTACCAGCGGCAATTACTTCCAAATCACAATAAAATATAAACCCTTTTCTTTCCCCGTTGTGATCAAAATGAATTGCCATTGGTCATTGACATCTGTCTAAACCACAACATAGTACTAACACAACCAGCAAATTCAGAACCACAGAAAAATGCGATTAAAAACCTGATGTAACACATAGGAAATCATAAGAAGAGACAGAAAATTCATCGGAGAAATGGAATACCGTTTGCGAATCGAGGATGAGTACTTTCATGCCGGAAATGTCTAGGAGCATCCGATTGATGTAATCTCGAACTGCAGTTACCAGCACCATTTCTTCAGATCTACAGACGAATCAAATGATCTACAATTTCAACTTGAGATTCAGATTATAATGATGGCAACAAAGATGAACACTCGTGGATTCTCCGATCAATTTTGAGGCGGAAGAGAGAGAAACAGGGCCGCGAGAGAGAAGCTGGAGATGGAACGGGACAAGACCGTGATGACAGAGAAACCAAGTTGGGCATGGGATGCTGCAACTCACAGCAACTTAAATTACCATTGGCTCTGTTCTTTTTGTGAATAAATTGGATCGATAAAATGGTGAAGTAAATTGAATTAGATTGAAGTGAATTGAGATAGGTTAAATTTAGTATTTTTTTTTAGGTGGATTAAAATAAATTAAAGTGGGTTAAAGTTGATTGAAGTTAGTATATTTTTTATGTGCTGCGTTGAATTGGATTAAAATAATAAGAATGTAACGAATGTGTCATAATTTATGAAGTTATGAAAATTTTGTGGAATTTTTGTTTATTCTTTTTTATTTTTTATTTTTTATTTTTTTTATTTTGTAATTTTTAATTTTGATTTTTGATTTTTGATTTTTTATGTTTTATTTTTTATTTTTAAATTTTTTGTTTCTTTATTTTTTATTTTTTTACTTTTTATTTTTTTATTTTTAATTTTAATTTTTTTTATTTTTTATTTTTTTAATTTGTTTGTTTCATCTTTTAATTTTTTTTTGTTTGTTCTTTTTTATTTTTTATTTTTTTATTTTTTATTTTTTATTTTTTATTTTGTATTTTGTATTTTTGTATTTTTTATATTTTATATTTTATTTTTTCAATTTCTTTTAAGTTTTTAGTTTTTATTATTCAATTTTTTATTTTTTTATTTTTTATTTTTTTAATTTTTATTTTCTTTTTTCAATTTTTTAATTTGTAATTTTAATTTTTTAATTTTTTTAATTTTTAATTTTGTATTTTTTAAATTTTTTTATTTTTTAATTTGTAATATTATTTTTTATTTTGTATTCTTTGTTTATTATTTTGTCTTTTTTATTTTGTATTTTTTTATTTTTTATTTTTTATTTGTAATTTTTTTATTTGTTTTATTGTCTATTGCATTTTTTTATTTTTTTATTTTGTATTATTTTTTTATTGTCTATTTTGTATTTTTATTTTTTATTTTTTATTTTACATTTTTTATTTTTTATTTTTTATTTTTTACTATTGTTTTTATTATTTTATTTTTTATATTTAATTTTTTAATTTTTGGCATGTTTTTTTAATGGAATAATTTTTTTATTTCAAAAATTGTACAATTTGTAATTTCTGAATTTTGTAATTTATAAATTTCTGAAATTTAAATTTCTTTAATTTTGGAATTTATTTCATTTTGTAATTTTTGAATTTTTCTAATTTTTTAAATTTGTACTTTTTTAAGTCTTTAAGTTTTTATTTTCGTAATTTCTTAATTTTTTAATTTTGTGATTTTGTGATTTTTCAATTTTTTTATTGTCAATTTTTTTTTTACGGATGGGTTATATTCCATTCGAAATGGACAAGGGCAACTTCGAAATCTTCACATCTGCTTCCTCTGTCTGCCTTGCCCAGCGAAGCCCCATTCCAGCTGCCATTGCCGTTTGGTGCTTCTAGATCTAACCGGCGGAGAGCTCGACATCCACGGACTGACAACGCAGTCGGCGTCAACATCTTCGACTGGGACCGCCGCGACAGACACCCTTAGGCTCGGGAGCAGCAATTCGCATGAGGCACAGCTTGGTTACGATTTTGAGAACGACTGTCGTTGCTCCCACGCTGCTTCCACAGCTCACCGGTGGACGACAGAGGAGCAGCCGCCGACGTCTGCGGCCGGTACCGGGGCCAGAGACCGCCACCGTGCCGCCACCACCACACTTTGCTGTAAGTTCGAGTTCCACTCTTTTTACTTCGATTGTGGATTTGAAAATTAGGGCTAGTTTAATCAGTTGTAGTTGTATTCGTTTGTTCTCTAATGATGCTCTGCACATATGATTGAAGTGATTAGTGAATTGTTGAGCCAACTCCAACCATTGTTGTGATAAATTGGAGTCAATGAATCAGCTTTTTGGTATGAGTTGCGTAGGGAATACTGTTGGAAAATGGGGCCTCAAATTTGGTGGTTTCCGTTGTGGGGTGGATTTGTAATGTGTGGTACTTGACTGTTGAAAACCAGGGCCTCAAATTTTGTGGTTTGAGTTGTGTGCAGGATTTGTCATGCTTGGTAGTTGGTTCCCAGGTCTCCTATGTTATGTTTCAGTGGTTTGGTGCACTGCTGGTTAAATTTGCTGTTTTATGGAGTGAATGATTGGGTACACCTTGCAATTTCTGCTTTGTTCTTGTGTGGTGTTGCAAATGTGGTTTACAAAATAGACAGTGATGATCCATTATCGTTGTGTATGTGTTTTGTGGCCTAACCATGGAATGTTGAAAGGTATAGCAAATTGAATGTGATGGCGGCTTCTGGGAAAAAATCTGCTAATTGGACAAACAGGGACGATGAGAAGTTATTGGATGTTCTAATTGAACAAAGAGCGCAATGAGCTGTTAAATTTGAGTGGAGTTTAGTGAGGGTGATGTTGAAAAATGAAGTGATTCATAAGGAGAACGCCCAAATCAAAAACCGTTGTAATGATTTAAGAAAAAAAGTTGGGCGCTTGGGAATTTCTTATTGGCAGAACAAGGGCGGGTGTTGATTACACAACTGGGGCTGTGGATGTGTCTGACTCAGCTTGGCAAGAATTCCTCGAGGTAAATGGTGTATACTTGTAGAAGTTTTTTGATATTACGTAACATCGTTGTTGGGAATTGTAATTATAAACATTGATTTGTATTATGGTGTGTAGAGATATGGTGGCAAGTATAAATCCTTCCGAAAGAAGGTGCCAGCGAACTTGAAGAAGATGAAATCCGCCTTCCACGGGACGCAGGCGATAGGGGAAATGAGCTTTGCTCCTGCGATAAGTGGTTCCCCTAGTAACCAAACCCAACGGTCGAAAGGAAAGGTGATTGATGTCGTCAAACATGTCGGTGGCAGTGACGAAACGAATGAGGATGGATCTGATGACGATATCGAATGCATTCGTGCGGAGGAAAGTCGATCTCCACCAAAGACTGATCACAGCTCTCGCAAGCGAAAAAGTGAAGGGGGGACTTCCAGCGATGGCAAACGGCAAGCGCTTGTGAACTGGTCATCGAGAGAAGAGGAGGTCAACCAAGCCCTTGCTTTTCTCCGCATGAGGGAAAAGGGAAAGCAACAACCATCCCTCACGAAGCAGGTGCAGGCACGCCTTAAGCAACATCCTGAAGTTTCTGCCATGGAAACGGATTTCATATGGAGTGTGATGGACTACACCCATCAAAAGAGGAAGAAAATCTTTTCTTGGATTTGGATGATGAGTTTGTGGTTAGATACATCAAGTCAAGAGGGTTTTGCATGTGACTGTGTAAACGGATTGGAGTATGTATGCCTTTATCGTCTTGTGCGGTGTTATGTTTGGAGTTTCTCTACGTTAGGAGTAGGTACTCATAGACATGTTCCTTGCTTCGCTTCGGATGACCTTGTTGTTGTCTTTCCATTTTTTGTTGTTGTTGTATGTGTACTTGATTTTATCGTTGTATGCAAAGGAACAACATGTTCTGTGCCAAGTATTATTTACGTGTGGTTCAGGTCGCTTATTGTTGTGTGCTGATATGATGTAGAATGGATGAGGATGACTGTAGAATGGATGTCGTGGATTGTACGATGGATGAGGTGAAAGACCAAACTATTGTAACTGTTATTGGTTACACCCTAGAACGTTATCTTGCGGGCCAACCTCGCTCCACGTTCAAAGCAAGGCTGCCAAGAGCAATTGGTGAGGAGAGTGGGGCGCAGTACGTAAATAGATTGTTGTGCGAGAATCGTCCAGACTTGTGTCGTAAAGTTCTTCGACTCGAAAAAGATGCTTTCACACATCTGGTTAGGTTATTCATAGAGAGAGGTTTATTGGAAGAGAGTCGTTTTGTTAAAGCTACCGAAATAGTTGCAATGACGTTGTAACACCCCGTTATTTCATTTCGTTTAATTAGATTTAATCTCAATTAACTTCATTTATTTTAGCTGATAATCTGATTAAGGTAAGTCAGAGCAGTGAGTCGCGCATTTTATTGTGAGTTTATAGTAGTTCGATAATACAATATGCCTTCAAATTTATAAAAAGATAATATACATGTATTTACAAATATATATATATATATATATATATATATATATATATATATATAAATTTCTACACCCGATAAAATCATACGGTTTTTATTAACGCACATTTACACCGGAATGAGGTCGAAAAATTATCCGCCTCTATAATTTCTTAGCAATTAAGGAAAGATTGGGAGGACGAGTTTTAAGCGGTCAAATGTGCGGTCCGTAGTAAGCCAAGCGGAAAGTTGTTTAGATGAGATAAGTTAGCATTAATTATAGCCATTATCCACACACACACACACACACACATACACAAAAGAGAAGGGAGGAAGGCACGTATACATTTATATATACAAGTGTATCAGTAAGCACATTTTCAAGGCAAGCTCAAACATCAGACTTGCCCTGCTCTTCACCCACGCACGACCCCCCTACTTCTCTGCACCCTCTCGCCAGTTGCTCTGCTGGCCACCTCCGCCCCTGTTGCCGCCCACCGACCCCAACGCCGGTCGACCAATAGCACAGGCAGACACGACACCCCCTTCCCCCTTCTGCTTCTGCCGTGTCTCTGCCAACCCAGAAGCAGGGCCCTCGCCGCCCAGAGTCGACGGCCACCATCGAAATCCTACTGTACAGAAGTTCCGCCGCCACCCACTGCCGTCACCTTCACTGTTCTCCACCTTCGACCTCCTTGCCAGTCAGCAAGGTGAACTCACAATACCCTCCCTTCACTTCCCTTTTTCAATTCAAGTTGAAGATCAATTGGTAGTATAATTTTGGTGTATAAGGAGTTCTTGGTGCTGTAAATTGAGTAATTGGTGAGTAGATAAACAAGATTCTGTGTGGAAATTGTATGGGTTGAACCTTGATGAGTTTAATTTGACCTTATGTATGTATGAATGTAGTAATTATGAATTTATAGGTTGATTATGGATGGTTCAAGTGCAGAAGAATGAGGAAGTGAGTAAATTGTGAAATTTGTGAATGATTAATTATGAGGTTGATTATGGATGAAATCCACTTGGATTTATGTATGTGTGGATTTAGGGAGATATGATAAGGGATGAGGAGGTGAATTTGGTGAAACAAGGAAGTAAGTTTGTGGAGTTTATTTAAGTTAGTTATGGCAAGTTAATTAGACAATCAATTTTGAATTATTCGTATAATGTTGATTTTGGGGATTAATCGGAACAATGATGAAATTGGATTTTTGGATGATAATGGTTCCCTTTAATGATGGTCATAGCTTGTGGGGATGATGTTGGAATTTAAGTTATTTAGATAATTGTGGGATTAAGTTGCTTAATGATCATTTAGGAAGGTCGACTAGACTAGTCCATATCTAAATAAGGATAAATAGTGTCTATTTGTAAATATATTATAATTCATTGACCAACGTAAGGGACCTTGAACGCAGGCTTTGCAATCGAGGCGCCCAAAAGGGGAAAGAATAATAATTGACCTTCAGGTACGTTATTCCTCATACCTTTCGAAGAAAACGTGTATACTTACATTGATTAATGTTTACGAATTTTTTTATTCAGCCTATGGATCCATGTAATAGGCCATGTTCAATGTTCAGTGTTCGATGTTCATTATCGATAATCACTGCTAGCAGAACTCATTGTTGGGCCCTTCCCGTTTAACGGGAAATTTTCATAGTTCAATGTTATCATGGCAACCATTCATATTTACAGAGTTGAGATCCTGGCTGAAGAAAACAGTTATTAATTAGTTCATGACATCAATGCTTTCTAAGAAATAACGTTTTACTATAGCGCGCGCTCACTGACTACTAAAGAAAAGTTATTCTTTTGTACAGGGGTAACGTACTAAGCCATCGCTCACATTTCCATTGTTTTGTGTTGTTTTTAAACTTGTTTTAGGGAAGGTGAATCGGGTGAAGACTAAGTATGAGGCTACCAAAACCAAGGACCCAAAAGATACGGGTCGAAACAATGGTGGATAGCTATGTATATAATGGTTATTTTGAGGCTTGACAAGTCTGACTGTCATGTATGCTGCCTGAGGGACGTGGTTAAACTTATGTAAGATGTATGTTTTGGAATGACTAATGACATCGTTGAACCTTTTGAAGCCTGTATAACGTATGCTGATCAATGAGAATTTTGCTTTTGATCGTTTTATTGTTTAAAGTAGCCTTGTCCTTGTGGGACGGCAGTAACGTCGCAACTTAGTAAGTTTTTCTTATAAATCGTTTGGTCCTAAGTAGAATTTGCTAGTAAGGGATTAAGTTGGGGCGTTACAGACGTTGTTTAGGTTGGCAAGAGGGGCTAGCTATCGGGAGGCTGAAGATCGCTTTCAGCATTCCCCATCAACAATAGGCAAATATCATAAACAAGTACTCCACGGTCGAGTGCAATTGTCTTCTGATATTGTTAGGTCGTACCAAAGTCAAGATGAAGTGCCCGCTGAAATTCTCCAGAAGAGAGGCTTCTATTGGCCATTTTTTAAGGTACGCTGTCAACCTTCGCACACGGTTTAACTATTTCTTCTCATTCAACATAAAGGTCAAAACATGCTTAAGTTGTTATTTTCTGCTGCAGGACTACATTGGGGTGTTAGATGAGACGCATATTCAATGCCTAGTAGGAGATGATAGTGACCAACGATTTCGAAATCGTAAAGGCTGAAAAACTTGGAACATTTTGTGTGTTGTTTCTTTCGACATAATATTTACATATGTGAATGTTGGCTGGGAAGGAAGCTCCCACGATCTACGTGTGTTGAAGGATAGTTTGAGTCAGCGTAAATTTCATTTCCCTCATCCTGAACCAGGTAGTCACATATTCGTTGTCGTGTTTTTAAGTTATTCGATTAATTATAAACTGAAATTCATGTGGTGTCTTTCTCTTACATACTCCAACAGGAAAATATTATTTGGTGGATTCTGCGTATCCAAATACGACAAGGTACTTGGCTCCTTATTTAGGAAAGAGTGTTCGCTACCACATTCCTGAATTCATAAGCGGTTGGCGATGCGGCCATGGGCCACAAGGCATTCAATAAGAGTTTAACTATCGGCATTCCTCTTTACGTGGAGTAGTGGAGCGAACATTTGGTGTTTTGAAGAAGACTTGGAAGATTTTGGGTGACAGGATGCCTCAAATGAGTTTAGAATCACAAATAGAAATTGTGATTGCAGCATGTACACCCCACAATTTCATCCGTTTCCATGAGAAGGGGATGCTAATCTCACCACGGTCGTTCTGCGTTGCTCCGACGCCAGCTGTTAACCTATTTGATCAAGATGCTAAGAACGCCATGAATGAAATTAGGAATCAAATAGCGAATGAAATTTGGGCTTCTCATTCCACCAGAAATTAAATGCTTTTGAAGGTAGCACTGACAGGTAGGGCTGAGCAAAAAAACCGGGTACCCGGACCCAGACCCGGAACCGGTTTGGACCCGGCGGGTCCGGATCCGGATCCGGTCCAACCGGGACCGGGACCGGTTCCAAAATTCAGGATCCGGTGGCAACCGGTTCCAGGTCTGGTTCCTAAAAGTTTGGAACCGGTACCGGTCCCGGTACCCGGTTACCCAGTCTAATTACCCAATGATCTTTTACATGCATAGTTATTAGTTAATGTCGGAGCCTTTTTCTTGCTTTTTTGTGATGTTTGCTTAGAAATAGAAGTACTAACGTCTTTAGTGCTTAGTAGTTGTTGGGTTGGTGGTGTACTTAATAGCTTAAATTCTGATAAAAGTTAATTTAAAAAAAAAAAATAAAAATTCAAAAAAGGGCACCGGGTACCCCGTTACGGAACCGATCCTGACCGGTTCTGGGACCGGGTCCAGAAATTTTGGAACCGGTTCAACCGGGACCGGGACCGGTTCCAAAATTATTGGACCCGGTCCAATCGGGACCGGGACCGGTTCCAAGAAATTGGACCGGGTACCCGGTCTTGCTCACCCCTACTGATAGGTGCTCGTATGTTTGCGTCGCTTAATATGTGCAATGCGTTGATTTAATCATTTCCATATCTATGTGCATTTCGTCATCGTTCAGTCACGTTTGCAAATTGCACTTAATTATTGATTGCTAGAGCTATTAATTGTGTACGTCACGTACAAAGTTAAAAAAAACTTATGGATAGTGTAAACAGTACGAACAATTGAAGTAAATAAAAAATACAACATGAAAACTAAAAAATAAGAAATAAAAATAAAAATTAAAAATAAAAAAAATAAAAATAATCAAATTTGATATACAAAATATAAAAACACAAAATATTACACAAAAATAAAAAACAAAAACATAAAAAAGTAAAAAATAGAAATAAAAATATAAAATAAAATATAAAATACAAAAAATACTAAATAAAATATTAAAAATTAAAATAAAAAATAAAATAAAATAAAAACATAAAAACATAAAAAAATAAAAAAAATGAAAAACAGAAAACAAAACCTAAAAATAAAACTAAAAAATTAAAAAAATTAAAAAATTACAAATTACAAATTACAAATTACAAATTTAAAAAATGAAACATAAAAATAAAAAATAAAAATAAAAAAAATTAATAAAACATTAAAAATTAAAAATTAAAAAATTAAAAAATAATAAAAAAATTAAAAAATCAAATATCAAAAATCAAAAATCGAAAAATCAAAAATAAAAAAATAAAAACAAAAAACAAAAAAAAAAAATTAAAAATTAAAACTAAAAAATAAAAAAATAAAAAATTAAAACATTAAAAATAAAAAATAAAAAAATAAAAAATAAAAAAACAAAAAGTTGAAAAATAATTAAAAAAACATAAAAATTACAAAAATAAAAAAGAAAATAATTAAAAAATTAAAAATTAAAAAATTAAAAAAAATTCCAATTTACGATAATATACAAAAAAGTAGTACAGTGAACTTTTTGGTGTAAGAATGATTAAATCTCAAATGATACTTTACAAATTATTAAAATTATGAAGGGGTGGGTTGAAGTTGGTTGAAGTTGATTGAGGTAGGTTGAAGTTGGTTGAGGTAGGTTGAAATTGGTATATTTTTTTCAAGTGGGTTGAAGTAGGTTGAAATAGGTTGAAGTAGGTTGAAGTGGGTTGAGATTGATAAATACCAATTGACCCACGAAAAGAACAGTACCTAAGACCCAGTTCTTTTCGTAGGTCATTTTAGATTATTAACCTCAATCCACTTCAACTTACTTCAACCCATTTCAACCCACCTGAAAAAAAATATCAACATCAACTCACTTCAACCAACCTCAACCAACATTAACTCACTTCAACCCACCCATTCATAAATTTAACAATTTATAAAGTGCCATGTGAGATTTAATGATTTTTGCAAAGTAGTATGTTTTGAAAATTGTGAAAATTTATAAGTAACTTGGGGTGGGTAAAAGGTTAAAATAGGTTGAGTTAGGTTGAAGCAGGTTGAGGTGGGTTAAAGTACATTGAAATTGGTTGAATTTGTTGATGTCATCAATTAAACTTGGTTAAACTAATGAAAGAAAATTGAAGTGGGTTGAGGTTGGTATTTTTGAATTAACTAGATACGATTCCATTTTGTTGATTATCATGAAGCATCAGGCAATATTGATTAGATACAATTCTATTTTAATTTTCAAATTATCATCATCATATTTTGTTGTCACACGCTTTCCAAATTACATCATATTTTTATTATTTTCCACAACCTAATTTTTTGTGTTTTATAAAATTAGAAAAAGGCTAATATTATATTTTCAACCAACTCCTACATTTAAAAATTAACAACAAATCTATATTGCTGATATACTTTTTAATGCTTATAATCATACTATTTTCTTTTGTTACATCTGAATTTTTCGAATACGAGTCTTTATTGTCGTCGGTAAATTGGGGCGGGTAAAAGGTTGAGGTGGGTTGAAGTAGGTTGAGGTCAGTTGAAGTAGGTTGAATTTTTTGAATGTTATAAATTGAACTTTAGTTGATAGTGGAAGTGGGTTGAAGTGGGTTTAGGTTGGTATTTTCAAATTTACCCATGAAAAAAAAGACACATATATAAAAAGTTGTCATCAATAAATTTTATAACCTAAATCGTTAAAAATAATTGACAAGTTGTGCCGGCCTCCAACTTCTAAAAAAATAGTTACAGAATTGTGAAATTACCATTTAGCGAAAAAATGCACTAAAAAATTACAATAACTTCATAAATTATCACACACAATTACATTTTCATTATTTTAACCAACTTCAACCCACCACCAAAAAAATATACCAACTTCAACCAACTTCAACCTACTTCAACCCACCTCAAAAAAAAAAAAATACAAATTTCAATCCATCTCAACCACAAAAAGAATAGGTCCTAAGAGTTGCAGACTTGCAGTGATACCGATGGGTCCATACGTTCGTAGTGGAGCATTTGAATACAAATAAAGAGATCACTGGTTCGAATCCGATTGGGCCGTTTCTTGTCTTCTTTCCCCTAATCTTTTTTTTTTCTCTTCCTCATCAATATCATATATATATATA
>JACYFF010031954.1:16634682-16646391 GCA_017589665.1 Selenicereus undatus | reverse complement strand
AAAAAAAAAAAACAAAATTAGTTGGAAGGCATCAGACCATAAAACAAGCCCAATAGTTGCAATCTAACACATTACATGACATACTAATTGAAATCGAACAAAAATCAGGCACGAAAGTGCTAGATTTCAAATCAAACAAAGAGCAAACGAAAAAGTCACAAAACAATATTTGGATTATTAAGAACACCCATAGAGTATTATTGAGTGAAATCAAACAAAGATGAAAGATAACTTTGATTTCAAAGCAACAAGCTTCGAGCAAGCAGCAAGCTTTGAGCAACTGGCAACTGGCAACTGGCAACCACCGTTGAGAGTCGGGGGGTGATGCACTGATGCGTCTGCGAGGGCAAGGCACATAGAGAGGGCTCGACTGGGACTTGGAGCCGACTGGAGTCTGGGACAGCCGGACTGGGAAGTCCAGCAGTCGACTGGAGTCTGTGACTTACGAATGTGAGTCAGTCTGAATTCGGGACTCGACTCGGAGAGACAGAGAGTGGGAGGGATGAGGATGAGGAAGCAACACCATCCACCAGTAGGGAAATTAAGTATCAGACTTTCAGTGGGCAGTACCATTACTAGCACACGCGCGGCTTTGAGGCTCTCCTACAGTCCTATTTCTGGGCTTTGAGGCTCTCCTATAGTCCTATTTCTGAAAACAAAAAAAAATAAAAAAAATATTTTCGGATTTTCGGGTACCTGAATTCGGAAAATTGGCCGACCCGTACCTGAACCAAAAAACCAAAAAAAATAACGGTTCGGGTACCCCAACCGAATTTTTAGCACATTTCAGTTCAGATACCCGAATTTTCGGATCGGGTATCGGGTTTTCGGGTTGGGTATTGGATATTTTTTAACACCCCTACTTGTAGCGGTGGCTATTTTCACATTAACATGATAAATAACTAACAATGTGGACTGTGTCATTGCCTCTTTTTCTCATCACTAGTATACCGGGCCCATGGAAGGCATAGGCGTAGTGCATGAAATACCAACTAATAATCTGATATTAATTTTATCGTTTGTCTAATTTAAATTATAATTAGTAAGTGTTAGATTTAAGATAGAATTTATGTAAATGATGATGTATTTATCCAAATGTAAAGATCACAAAAAGTGGTCAGGAAAATATATATTAAAATAAATAAATTTATCAATTTAAATCTAATTAGTTTTTCTCATAGGATTAACATTCAGAAATTACAATTATTTCGGTATGAATTAATCTAAATAAATAAGTATTGAATAGAAATATATTTAAGTCTTAAATTTAAGAAAAGATTCAAAAATCTATACACATGCTTTAGGCTGCATACCCATGTACCTTACTGGGGCCCTATTTTTTTTTCGTGAGTATATTGCAGGTGTGGAATGGAAATGGATGGAAAGGAGTGGGAATACATGGGTACAAGTGGTTTGTTGTATATAAGAGTGGGAATGAGTAGAATGAGTAGAATGGAGTGGGAGTATTGATATTAGTTATGTTAACGATCTATGTAGCATAATAATAATTACTAATAATTATTATAGTAAAAATTATTACAAATTAATGATAAAAATAATAATTAACCATAACAAAAACTATTAACATAATAACAATAACAATTATAATAATAATTCTTATTAATATCAATGATAATAATCATAACAATTGTTAATATCAATAATAATTAATAATCATAATATTCATATTAATATTAATAATTATTATTCATTGATAATATTAATAGTAATAATAATTATTATTATTATTAATTACTATTACTAATAACAATAATAATAAATATTAGTATTGGTGATAATAAAATTACTAATTACTAATATTAATAACAATTAATAATAAAAAATAAATTAATAGTACTAAACATAATGAGTATTATTATTAATAATTAATATTAATAATTATTAATAATTAATTAATTAAGTAATATTATTAAAATTAATATTAAAACTAATTACTTTAAATATTATTATTAATTGAACATAAATATTTTAATCATAATTAATAATTAATAATTATTACACTTATTATTATTGCTTAATAATACAAATAATAATGAATCATTAATAATAATAACTATCAATATTATTAATAATAATTAAGAATAATAATTATAATAAAAATTCTTAATAATATTAATAATAACCATAGTAATGGTTAATAGTAATAATAATAATAATAAATAATATTAGTATAAATATTAATATTAATATTAATATTAATATTAATAATTATAAATATTAATAACAATAATTATTATAATTATAATTATTATAATGTTATTTATTATTAATGAATATTATTAATAATTATAATAATTATTATTAATGCTAATAATAATTATTATCATTGCTATTAATAGTATTAATATTAATACTAATACAAATTGCTAGTTGCTAAAATTAAAAATAATAATTAATAACATTAAGAATAATTATTAATAACAATAATAAATATTAATAACCGCTATAGAAAAATTAATTAATTGAAAATAGCAATTAATAATAATAATTATTATTATTAAATTTAATAACTATTACTGCTATTATTAATTAATAATTATTAATGATATTAATTAATAATTAATAATTATTGTTATAATAATTATTATTATTAATTAATAAACAAAAATGACAATTAATCATTAATAATTATTATTATTAATATTAAAATTAATATTACCAGTAACAATAATTATTATTAATGCGGTACCTGATAGGCGATAATTCAATGTGCATGGCGATGTGTACGATGCAATGTACATGCGGTCATATGGTAAATATTTCCTGGAGCACATGCTTTAGGGTATATACCCATGTACCTTACTAGATGCATACATATAAATATAGGCATTTCAATATAATTAGGTACGTGCCAAGCAGCCTACCGTATTTCCTTAACTCAGTTAGTTAAAAATTTTTTATGTCCACATCCAGTGAACCTTTTCCACATGGCAATGATTCTTTTCAGAGAATTAATGCATCTTTTTTATTAGCTTATGGTCTTAACAGTCGTGTCTCTGAGAAAACATTAATTATAAGTTAATGAGTGTAATTATTACTAACATTACTATTATATTGTAGGTCCCAACATCAAGAACCTAATAAACAAGAATATGTTGATAATGATGAACATGAACCGACTCATCCTCAGGCACAATTACAATGAGAAGCTATAGATGTGTATGATTTATATTACAAAATTTCAATACAAAATGTAGATAGGAAAATTTTACAATTAAAGGATGCAACATTGTTGACGCATGGGGCATGCACCATCCTTAGGTACAATTACAGTACAACCTATTCACAAACTGTTATAACAAAATAATGCGTTAACATGAGGTCTTTCAACCTTAGACTTTGCCTTGTAATGTGAGCACCTTCTTTCAAGTTCTAGAACTGAGAACCACCAGTCTCCCCCTCTTTCCTAATGCTATTATGATAAGCTTTAACCATATCAACAATCTTAGCAGCAATTTTATTTTCCAAACTAGTGATAATGTTGTAGCAATATTTCGCCCCAAGTTTCTTCAACAAGGGTGCAGACAAGAAAAGGTACATTGCAGACAAGAGGGCAAAAAAGAAACTGCAGACAAGAAAAGATACACAATGGGAAACAAAAGGTACACAGCAGGCAAGAAAAAATATACTGTAGAAAACAAAAGGTACATTGCAGCTTGTAAGGAAGACACCCTTTGGGTTCGATGGGTTTACCATGTGTATTTGAAAAAAACGTACTTAGTGGGACTATAAGTGTCCTGTAGATTCAAGTTGGATTTGGATACACATTGTGAAAGTGACAGAAATTTTGAGACCTGGCTTTGATGGTAACAATGGTACATGAAGGGTAGCAAAATCTTGTATTTATTCTGTGGCCTCAGGATATAACTGGGTAGTTGGTAGTTTGCCTGCTCAGCATTGGACTAAGGTTACATGGGCTAAATGGAACATCCTAAGACATCTTTTATTACCTGGTTAGCAATTCCAAACAAATTGAAAGCCAAGGATAGATTGAAAAATTGGAATATTGTTCAAGATTCTGGCTGTATGTTTAGTGGAGATCAAGAAACTGTTAGCCATCTTTTCTTTACATGTCCATATAGATCAAGAAACTGTTCAAGATTCTGGCTGTACGGTTAGGCTGCCTACAATTCACCCCTTGGGGTGCGGCTCTTCTTCGGACCCTGCGTGAATGCGGGATGCTTGTGCACCGGGCTGCCATTCCATACAGTGCAGTTTTGTTAAGAACGGTCAAAGATGTATTGAATATTCAGATTCCTCAAAATGGTCCCCAAGCCCGGTTAAGGAGCAGATGCAAAGGCAACTTGAACAAGAAGAAGCTGATTTACGTACTTGTGTCCCACGCACATTCTGTTATATGTATATATTTTTTTGGGGTTATGTTATATGGAAAGAGGGGAATTGTGGACTTTTCAAAGGGAAGCAACATAATGAAGAGCAATTATGGAAGCAAATGATTTATTAATAGAAATCAGGTTATGTATAAAACAAAAGGTGTAGGTAGGGAGTATGCATTATCTGCTCCAAATAGCTTGATATAGCACCTAGGGTATGCCTGGGGATTTTTGTAATGTGTTTAATTTGGTGATTAATACATCAACTTAGTTACCAAAAAAAATTATCGGCAAGAAAAGGTACACTATATAAAACAAAATGTGCACTGCATGCAAGAAAAGGTCAAATGTAGGAAACAATTTCTCATTAAGGCACAAACTTCAGCCAAATGTCCTCTTCTCAATTCATAATTCCAAATTAACCCCAAATTTCAAAAATTCCACAACAAATTCCACATAAACAGTCAAATTACTCAACGGCACCATATTGAAGCTGAAACCCGAGCAACAACTAAAACTGAATATTGAAAACCAATAAAACCAATAAACAACATAATTGAACAAAAATTAGAAACAAAACTTACCTATTTGCAGCACTCTTTACGAATTCTTCTATAGCAACCTATAAATATAGGCATTTCAATATAATTAGTTGGTGTTTCATGTGTGCATGGACCCAACATACTAGTCATGAGAAAAGGGGGAAGAAGGAGTGAAACCGAACATGTTGTTAGTTATTTATCATGTTAATGTGAAAATAGCCACCACCGCAAACATAATTCTACGTTGATGAGGAAGAAAAAAAAAGATTAGGGGAAAGAAGACGAAAAAGGGCCCAACTAGGGTTAAATCGGTGGCCTCTTGATCTGCAGTCAAATGCTCTACCACTGAGCTATGGACCCATACATTGCTGTCACTATGAATTAGCAACTTTATAGTATTAATTTAATCTTGTATTAGTTGCAGCATCCCGGACCCAACTTCGTTTCTCTGACATCGCGGTCTTCTCCTGTTCCATCCTGGACCCATTGCTGGTTGAGTGGTGTGACATGTGGCTTTTAGACTGTAGGTGCAAGGTTTGAATCTAAGTAGAGTTTTTTGCCCCATTCTTTTCATTTATGTCCCCTTGTTTCTCTCCTTTAGCCTTCCAATCCTTTAATTCTTTTGTTATGTTGTTATTTATTTTGAACTTCTTTTAATGATGTTAGATCAAATTTTATTAATAAACGTATGTTGAAGAATCTACTTTTTTTCATTTTTCTCTATTCTCCTAATAATTTACGAATGTTTTTACCACATGTGAATATGGATCTTTAGTACCACATATTGAACTTTTTGTATGTATTTAATGAATTCTTAGTTAAACATGATGAATCTTTTATCTTTTTTAAAGGATTTTAGTTTCAAATAATTAATTCAATCAATTCGTTTAAAAAATGAATCGTTTTAGGGAGATTTTTTCTCAACCGATAAAAATGTTAATTTTGTGTGACCAATCCTTTTAGATTAAATGAATTTAGCTCACTATTCTCTTCAACCAAGGCAATTTTCGATTTTTTTCAGCAAATCTATCATTGTTCAACCTTTTTTATGCATTTTTTGCTTGAATTTTTCAAATTGTGTTGATCGTAATTACAGGTTCTTTGAAAGAGTATGGTTGCTACAGAAGAATTTGTAAAGAGTGCTGCAAATAGGTAAGTTTTGTTTCTAATTTTTGTTCAATTATGTTGTTTATTGGTTTTATTGGTTTTTAATATTCAGCTTTAGTTGTTGCTCGGGTTTAAGATTCAATATGGTGTAGCTGAGTTTTTGATTGTTTGAGTGGAATTTGTTGTGGGATTTTTGAAACTTGGGGTTATTTTGGAATTATGAATTGAGACGAGGATATTTGGCCGAAATTTGTGCCTCAACGAGAAATTGTTTCATACAATAAATCTTTTTTTGCCTGCAGTCCACCTTTTCTACCATGTATTTTTCTTGATGATAATTTTTTGTGGTAACGGCCTGTTCTTTTCGTGGGTCAATCCATATTTACTCACTTCAACCTACTAGTTTGGGCCCGTGCTTTGCACAGAATATATTCAAATAGATATTCTGTAGATATGTTATCGAAATAATAAACAAATAGTTATGGTAGACATGATTAATATTATAATTTAGAGGAGATAATGAAAAAATTCAATAAAAAAGTTAAGTATACAGCAATTTCGTGTATAACTAATTAGATTAATAATTAAAAAGTATATGATTGCGACAAAAGTCTATATAAGTATGATGGAGACAGTAAATAATGAATTTGTCATAAATCACACTAACACCATGTTCTTTTCGTTGCAAAATCAACCCAATTCACACTCACCTACTCTTCCCCCCCTCTTCCCACTCCTTCCCATACTTAAAAAAAATATCACTCCTTCCCACACTCACTCATTCCTTCCTACACCTACATAAAACAACCATTTCTCATATTCAGAAATTTTTTATAATTTATGTAATTGTGTATACAAATAATCTGAGAGCAATTATGAACAGTTTTAATTTTTCGAATGTTATGAAACAGTTTTATTTTCTTGTTTTTCATTATTTTTTTAATCTTTCATTAATTTTTTATTTTTTATTTTTATTTTTTTGTATTTTTTGTATTTTTGTATTTTTGTATTTTTGTATTTTTTATTTTCTTGTATTTAAATTTATTTTTTATTTTTTTTATTTTTAAATTTTCAAATTTTTGTGTTTGTTTTTTTATTTTTTATTTTTTTGTATTTATTTATTTATTATTTTTCATTTTTTTATTCCAAAAAAACAACCAACGAAAAATTCCTAAAAAATAAAAAAAAATAAATACAAAAAAAATTAAAAATAAATACAAAAAAAATTAAAAATAAATACTGAAAAAATTTAAAAAATTTAATAAAAATTAAAATTAAAATTAAAATTTTAAAAATTTAAAAAATTTTAAAAATTTAAAAAATTAAAAATTAAAAATCAAAAAATAAAAATTTGAAAATTTAAAAAATTTAAAAAATTTAAAATTTAAAATTTAAAAATTTAAAAATTAAAATTTAAAATTTAAAAATTTAAAATTTAAAATTTAAAATTTAAAATTTAAAATTTAAAAATTTAAAAATAAAAATTTAAAAATTTAAAAATTTAAAATTTAAAAATATAAAATGAAATAATAAAAATACAAAAATAAAAAATAAAAAAAATAAAAAAGAACAAAAAGGAATAAACAAAAATAAAAAAAGTTCATCGTCATTAATTACTATGACAGTAAAATTATTACATTATAAAACAAAAAATTATTAATAACCAATATTTCAATTTCATTCAACTACATTCAGCTTTCACCCACACTCAGTCACTCACCCACTCATTCCCACACTTAAAAAAAAAATACAACACTTTCACTCCTTCCACCCCTTTCCCATACTCACCCATCTCACACCCCTCATTTCCCACTGAAAAGAACATGGCCTAAATTGGGTGATGATAAGTCAATCTATGATGCCAATGATGAAAAATCCACCTTCTCCTCTTGTTGTTGAGCAAAAATTTATGAAGTGGCTAATTGTCTAGTAAATTTGGGTATAAACTACTTTGAAATCGGTTTAGCTTCAGTTTTACATGTAACAAAAATAAAATTTGTCTTTCAACAAAAATAGTTTGAACATTATATTTATGCTAATACATAACTTTTTTGGCTATTTAAAGTGGCTCTTTAGGGGGCGCGAATATAATTAAGTGTTCATACTTTATACATTTGGTTTTCATGTCAACTGAATAGTTTCATGGGTTTTGATATAAACTTCCCATGCCCTTATGTTGTCTTGCAAGAGATGTGTTGAGTTCATATTTGTGGGTTGAGATGTTTCTTAGTTTGAAGTGTTATGGCGATTTGGGGTATTTTATTTTAAACGGTAAAAAATTAATTATAATTTTAGGTGTTTTATGAAGAGAATTTGATTATTGAATTTGTATGGTTTAAAAGAAAACAAAAATGATTTCAATTTTTCTTGTGTATTAAATAGATTAGATTTTGGTCAATTTATTTGAAATGTTAAAAAATTAATTATACGTTTAAGATTTAAATGAATTAAATTTAATTGTAAGATATGTATGCTTTGAAACAAAAAGAAAAATAGTTCGTTTATTTCCTTCTGTTAAATAGATCATATTAAATGTGAAAGAAATTCAGCTTCATGGGCCTAATATGATGATTGTGTTTTATTTTTAATTTTTTTTATATTTCATATTCAACCCTTGCAATATGTTATATCATGCTTACAATATGTAATTTTTTAGCACAACCCTTACATCTATATGAACATAATTAATATTGATTATGTTATCAAATTCATAGAAAAAAATAACCGCGACGATAACTACAATGATAAAAACAACAATAGTAAGAATGGAAATAATCATGGAAATCACAGTTATATTTATATTATCTCTAATAATACATGCTCAAATGTATATTTGTATTGAAAAAGACAAAATAATAATAATAATAATCATGAAAATAAAAAATATTTATTATTTCTATATAAATTTGTATATTATATTATGTGTTAATAATAAGGTGTCATATAAGGTTTTACGGCTTGTTCAGTAATTACAATTCGGTTTCCTTAAGTTAAAACTTCTCAAACATGAACTTATTCTATAATAATGAAATAATAAAAAGTTTTATATCCATTATAATCCCTTAATCTCTCTTTGATAATTAGATGATCATAATTAATATTGACCATGTTATCAAATTCAAGGAGAAAGATAAAATCGCCGACAACGATAATGATGATAATAACAACAACAATAATAATGGAAATAATAATGGAAATCATATTTATTTTTCTATTATCTCTAATAGTACATGCTCAAATTTATATTTGTATCAAAAATACAAAATATTAATAATAATAATAATGGAAATAAAAAATGTTTATTGTTTCTTTATAATTGTGTATATTATATTATGTGTTAATAATAAGGTGTCATATAAGGTTTTATAACTTGTTCAATAATTATAATTTCGTTTCATTAAGTTAAAACTTCTAAATTATTAATGTATTTTATAATAATGAACTAATAAATTTTTTTATATCTATTATAATCTCTTAATATCTCTTTGATAATTTGATGATCATTATTAATATTGACTATATTATCAAATTCAAACGGAAAGATAATAACGACGACAACGATAATGATGATAACAACGACAATAGTAATAATAGAAATAATCATAGAAATCGTTTTTATTATTTTATTATCTCTAATAACACATCCAAGGGTTAAGATTGTTCAAGATTTGGATCCAACGGTTGTGAAGCAACATATACCTTATATTTACTCCCATGTTAGCATTTTCCATTTTATGGAATCAACCTCTCTATGGGTAGGAATACCGGTAGAGGTAAGGTTGCCTACAGCTGGATCTCCCCAGACCCCGCGAAAGTGGGACCCACTTCGGGAGTTTGTTGTTGTTGTTGTTGTTAGCATTTTCCATTTCCTCAACACTCAACCCCTTACACATTCTAGCATTTATAATATAAAGATTTCAACCTACTTAAACCTATTTCAACCTACTTCAACCCACTTTAAAAAAAATACCAACTTCAACCCACTTCAACCTATCTCAACCTACTTCAACCCACCCCCTTCATAATTTTAATAATTTATAAAGTGCCATGTGAGATTTAGGGCCTGTTGTTTTCGTGGGTAAATTGGGTGGGTAAAAAGGTGAAGTAGGTTGAAGTAGGCTGAGGTGGGTTGAGGTAGGTTGAAGTTGGTATTTTTTTTTGAGGTGGGTTGAAATAAGTTGAATTAGATTGAAGTGGATTGATGTAGGTTAAAGTGCGTTGAAGTTGGTATATTTTTTATGTGGTGGGTTGAAGCGAGTTAAAATAGTGAGAATGTAATTCATGTGTGATAATTTATGAAGTTATCGAAATTTTATGGAATTTTTGTTCATTCTTTCTTATTTTTTAGTTTTTGTATTTTTTATCTTTTATATTTTATATTTTTTTAATTTCTTATTTCTTATTTTTATAATTTATAATTTATAATTTTTATTCTTTATTTTTTTATTTCTTTTTTTTTATTTTTTATTTACCTATTTTTTATTTATTTTAATTTCAATTTTCAATTTTTTAATTTTCAATTTTTAATTTTTAGTTTTAAATTTTAAATTTTAATTTTTTTTAATTTTTAATTTTTATTTTTCATTTTTCATTTTTGATTTTTGATTTTTTACTTTTTTACTTTTTTCATTTTTCATTTTTCATTTTTATTTATTATTATTTTTTTATTTTTTATTTTTATTTTTCCATGATTTTATGTTTTTTATGTTTTTACTTTTTCATTTCTTATTTCTTATTTTTTATTTTTCATTTTTTATTTTCAATTTTTAATGTTTAATGTTTAATTTTTATTTTTCATTTTTTTATTTTTTTATGTTTTATGTTTTATGTTTTTTGTTTTATTTTTTATTTTTAATGTTTTTTTATGTTTATGTTTTTATGTTTTTATTTTTTTATTTTGTTATTTTTTATTTCTTATTTTTTATATTTAATTTTTTACATGTTAATTTTAATTTTTTATTTTTTATTTTGTATTTTTTATTTCTTATTTTTTTATGTTTTTATTTTTTATTTTTTATTTCTTATTTTTATTTTTTTATTTTTTATTTTTTATTTTTTTGGAATTTAAAATAAATAAAAAAAACTAAAAAAATAAAAAATGCAACCAAAAAAATTATAAAATTAAAAAAAATAAAAAATAAAAAATAAGAAATAAAAAAATATGAAATAAGGAATAAAAATTGAAAATTAAAAAATTTAAGTTAAAATGTAAAAAAAAAAGAAATAAAAAATAAAAAATATAAAATATAAAAACATAAAAACAGAAAAATGAAAAATAAAAAATAAAGTATAAAAACATCAAAAATAAAAAATAAGAAATAAGAAATAGAAAAATAAAAACATAAAAAACATAAAATTATAGAAAATTAAAAAATAAAGGACTAAAAAACTAAAAAAATAAAAAATAAAAATCAAAACTTAAAAAATACGAAAGAAAAAATAAAATTAAAAAATTAAAAATTAAAATAGGAAATTAAAAAAATAAAAAATAGAAATAAAAAAATAAAAAAATAGAAACATAAAAAATAAGAAAATAAAAAAATAAAAAAATAAACGAAAATTAAAAAGTAAAAAATGAAAAATAAAACTAAAAAAATAAAACATAAAAAATAAAAAATAAACACATAAAAAAATACAAATTAAAAAATAAGCAAAAATATTAGGAAATAAAAAATATAAAATAAAAAAGTGTAAAATAAGAAATT
>JACYFF010031954.1:16532364-16611743 GCA_017589665.1 Selenicereus undatus | reverse complement strand
TTGTTTGTAGTCTGCCTGCTTAGCATTGGACTAAATATGCAATTCATTATTCGAAAACAATCTCAAATTTAAAAAATTCCACAACAAATTCCAGTCAAACAGCCAAAAACTCAACTATACCACATTGAATCTTAGACCCGAACAACAACTAAAACTAACTATTAAAAACCAATAAAACCAATAAATGACATAGTTGAAGAAAAAAGTGGGAACAAAGCTTCCCTATTTGCAGCACTCTTTTGGAAAACCAATAAAACCAATTATTTTGGAATAAAACCAATAAACGACATAGTCCGACCCTAGATTCTGGTTATTAATTTCATTTCATTCACATCATTTCTTTTCATATTTCCATCTCTTTATTATTCTCATTTGGACATTTCTAACAGGGCCCTTACTTTGCAATTCAGAGATTTCTTCTCGTCAATTTTGGAAATTGAGTTAGGCCTTGATATTTAAGAATTTAGTATTGAAAATCCTTTTTCATGGCATCACAACCATTTATTTCAAATTTGTTTAAAAAATAAAAAAAATAAAAAAAATAAAAAAAAATTCAGAAACGCGCTCGGTTCCCATTTTTCGCTAAACCCGAGCTCGTTTAAAGCCGATTTCGATGCAACAAGACTTGACCTTTATTTGATTAACTAATCCTCTTAATTAAGCCTAATCCAAGCATGACAACATTGACTTTTCTACTTAAATTTGCAGCCAAGTAATTTTGGTATAAAAAAGTCAAATTTTTCCTTTTAACTCATTTTATCACCAAGTAATTTCTAGTCACTTTCTCTCTCCTATTTCTCTCCCCCTTCTCTCTAGCCCACGGCAGCCCTCTCCCACCACCATAACCACCATCTTTCCACCACCAAAACTTCACAAAACAACCCCCTCTCACCACCCCCAAACACCTCTTCCACTTTCAAAAGCATCAAGGATCATTTTTAACCTCTCTTGCTAGTTCAAAGTGAGTGTTCTTTCACCTTTATGCTGATTTTGTTTTTGATCTTTGATTTTGTTGGGTTTTGTTCTTTATTTTGGTTGTTTTAATGGTGGATTAAGTTGTTTTTGTGGTGTTAAGAATCATCTTGTTGAGGGTTTATGGTGGGGTTGATTTTGGATGAAGTTAGGGTTAGGGTTTCATGTTGAGGTATGCAAGTTTCTTGTTCAAGTGATAATTATGGCTTGATTTCTCCATGTTTTTGCCTATCTCTTAATGTATTGAAGTTTAATATGGCTTTTATGATGTGTTGGAATGTTGTGATGGGATTCAAGTTGACCCAAAGTTAGGGTTTTGTCCATAAATGCATGGTTTGGACCAAGGTTGTGTTAACCTTGGGGTATGTGTTTATGTGCTTGGAAAGTAAGCTTTGTTGGATATATATATGAATTGAAGTTGAGTGTGGTGATGTTGTATGTGATTGGGATGTACCAAAGTGTGTTATACACTCTTGAGAAAGAGTTTGAGTTGAGGTTTGGTGTTAAAAAGGGAATTATCAACTAAAAGAAGTGCTGCTGGAATTTTCAGTGAAACAGGACAAGCTTTGAAACAAAACTGGTAATGATCGGCAAGGCCAAAAATTCTGATGTTTGGTGGGTAGATAGGTCTGGATGTTAGCTTTAAAATGACTCTTGAATCGCCTTAATCTGAGGTCTGTGGAGGAAGTTATGACTATTTTACTGGAACCTGTGCAGGGTGGACAGAATGGTTGTTTTTTTTACCAAAACCTGACATGTTGCTGTTCTGACCCTATTTTATGAAACCTGTCATAGGAATCTGATTATGTGACCTTCAAGAGAGTTTTAGAGGACTTCCTAAGCTATTTATATTGGGGTCTTACGTCTCGGTTGGAGGTCGGGAGTATAAGTTGTGGATTATTCATTCCGTACCTTGTCATCAACCCTACCCTCTAAACTCGCCGCCGTGCTTTACCTTAGCATTTTCATACTTTATTTAACTTTACCAGTTTCATAAGCCTTTTCTTTTAACTGATTCACACAAATTCTTTATAAGTCTTTTTCCATTTAAGAGTATTCATTATACTAATTTTATGCCTATAATGATTTTTTAACAGCATCAAGGCCTAAGCTCTCATCCTCTCCATTCTAGTCATCTATTTAATTTGTGTACTAACTTTTAAAGACCCCAGGTACGTTCATTGACTGTATCTTTAGAAATCAGCACGTATTTATCAAAATTATAATGTTTTGGTAAGTACATCAATGAATCAATTGAACCAGTGATTTATCACATAATTAGTGACCCCATCAGTTATCAGTTACAGGGCTTTGCCCTTCAGTTACCCGCGCGGCTTCAGGTCAGGTCTTCCGGTCGGCTTGGCAGGTGTACACCTATACATAGATCGTAACAGTTACTAAGGGGTGCACTAACAGATAATAATTGGCAAGTTAGTTTTATATACATCTCATTCCCTGTTTTAAAATCAAAATGAATTACAAAGCGGGCCCTCATACTTTCTTTCCCCATTGAATCTTTATCAGTACAGGGATGCACGTATTGAGCTTTGGCTCACAGTTCGAAATGCTTTTATGTTTTGTTTTAGGAAGATGCTCAGTAAACCGCTCACAGGCGGGCAGGGAGGCGGAAGGTGATAATTAAATCAGGACCGTCCCTTTGATTGGCGGATAGAAGCGCTAAGACGTTTTCATGCCTTTTTGTGGTGTTTTTTGGAGCCCCAGCTGTACATCTGAACTGCAATATGTATTTTAATGTTATATTTGTAAGCTTAAGTTGTGCTATGTTTGATGTAACCCTGGGATTTTAGAATCGATCCCGTGTTGTTATTAAAGGTTTCAAACTGCTCGTGAATGACCTCTAAGGTTGTACTTTGATTCTATGGTTCAACTTTCATATTTTAGAGATGCCTTGTCCTTGCGGACGACGGTAACGCCCATCCATGGATTTCTTGATGTTCAGCTATGATTTGTTTGTTATTGGGGCGTTACACCTACACCTACAATGTAACAGCCACACGCTACACCACTCAACCAACGCATCTCTTACATGATTTTTGGGCAGAAGTCGTATGGCAAATTTGTTACCTGATAGACAATAGCTCAACGCGCATGACTCCACCACTACCGGTGTGGACGATGCAATGTACATGCGGCCGTATGGTAAATATTTCCTGGAGATGGAACGGGAGAAGACCGTGATTTTAGAGAAACCAAGTTGGGTCTGGAATGCTGCAACTCATAAAAGATTAAATTAATACTATATAATGACAGCAATGGGTCCATAGCTCAGTGGTATCGCACTTTACTGCAAATCAAGAGGTCATAGGTTCGAACCTGATTGGAGCCATTTTTGTCTTCTACCCCCTAATCTCTCTTTTTTTTTTTGGATCCTCATCAATAAAGAACTATGTTTGTGGTGGTGGCTATTTTCACATTAACATGATAAATAAGTAGCAACATTTGGCGTTTCACTGCTTCTTCCCCTTTTTATCATCACTAGTATTTCGGGACCACGCAAGGCCCAGACACAGTGCATAAAACACCAACTAATAATTTGACGTTAATTTTATCATTTATCTAATTTAAATTATAATTAGTAAGTGTTAGATCTAAGATATAATTTTTGTAAGTGGAGATGTGCTTATCCAAAAGTAAAGATGATAAAAATAGGTCAGAAAAATATATATTAAAACAAATAGATTTGTCTATTTAAATCTAATTGGTTTTTCTCGTCAGATTAACATTCAGAAATTACAATTATTTCAGTATGAATTAATCTAAATAATTAAGTGTTGAATAGAAAAATATTTTAGTGTTAAATTTAAGAAAGATTCAAAAATCTACGCACATGCTTTTGGATACATACCCATGTACCTTACTACAATGGGTCCATAGCTGAGTGGTATTGCACTTTATTGCAAATCAAGAGGTCACAGGTTCGAACCCGATTGGACCCATTTTTGTCTTCTTTCCCCTAATCTCTTTTTTTTTGGATCATCATCAATAAAGAACTATGTTCGTGGTGGTGGCTATTTTCACATTAACATGATAAATAAGTAGCAACATTTGGCGTTTCACTGCTTCTTCCCCTTTTTATCATCACTAGTATTTCGGGACCACGCAAGGCACAGACGCAGTGCATAAAACACCAACTAATAATTTGACGTTAATTTTATCATTTATCTAATTTAAATTATAATTAGTAAGTGTTAGATCTAAGATATAATTTTTGTAAGTGGAGATGTGCTTATCCAAAAGTAAAGATGATAAAAATAGGTCAGAAAAATATATATTAAAACAAATAGATTTGTCTATTTAAATCTAATTGGTTTTTCTCGTCGGATTAACATTCAGAAATTACAATTATTTCGGTATGAATTAATCTAAATAATTAAGTGTTGAATAGAAAAATATTTTAGTGTTAAATTTAAGAAAGATTCAAAAATCTACGCACATGCTTTCGGATACATACCCATGTACCTTACTAGGTGCAAACCGATAAATATAGGCATTTTAAAATAACTAGGCCCGTGCCTAGCATTTTGCCATATTTTTGTAGCCCAATTAGTTGATAATTTTTTATGTCCACATCCAGCGAACCTTTTCCACATGGCAATGAATCTTTTCAGAAAACTAATGTATGTGTTTAATTAGTTTATGGTCTTAAAAATTGCATCTCCACGGAAAAAATAATTATAAGTTAATGAATATAAGAATTACTAACGTTATTATTATATTGTAGGTCCCAACATCAAGAACCTCTTAACATGAGTATGTCGACAATGATGAGCCTGAATCGACTGATCCTCAGGCACAATTATAATGAGAAGCTATAGGTGTGTATGATTTATATTACAAAATTTCAGTGCAAAATGTTGATTGGAAAATTTTACAATTAAATGACGCAACATTATTGATGCATGGGGCATGCACCTTTCTTCAGCGTCCGCAACTGAGAACCACCAGTCTCCCCCTCTTTCTTGATGCTATTATGATTGCTTTAACCACATCCATAATTTTAGAAGCAATTTTATTTTCCCAACTAGCGATGATGTTGTAGCAATATTTTGCCCGAAGTTTCTTCAACAAGGGTGCATGTAGAGAGCAAAAAAGAAACTACAGACAAGAACAAATACATTGGGTGTAGGAAATGAAAGGTACATTGCAGGCAGGAAAATTAAAAATATACTGCAGGAAACAAAAGGTATACTGTACCTTGTAAGGAAGACACGCTTTGGGCTCAATGGGTTCTCCATGTGTATTTGAACAAGAGTACTTTGGGGGGACTATAAGTGTGTTGAGGATTCATGTTGGGTACGATGACAAATTGTAACTGTGAAAGAAATCTTGGGACTTGGCTTTGACATTAACAGTGGTAAATGGAGGGTAGCAAAATCTTGTATTTATTCTCCGCCCTCAAGTTATAAATGGCTTGTTGGTAGTCTGCCTGCTCTGCATTGGACTAAATATGCAATTCATAATTCGAAAACAATCCCAAATTAAAAAAATTCCACCCAAACGGTCAAAAACTCAACTATACCACATTGAATCTTAGACCCGAACAACAATTAAAACTAACTATTAAAAACCAATAAAACCAATAAACGACATAATTGAACAAAAAGTAGAAACAAAACTTCCCTATTTGCAGCACTCTTTTCGAATTCCTCTGTGACAACTATACTCTTTCAAAGAACGTTTAATCAGAATGAACACAATTCGAAAAATTCAAGAAAAGCTGCCTAAAAAAGGTTGAACGATGACAGATTTGTAGAAAAAGTTCGAAAAATTACATTAGACGAAGAGAATGGTGAGCTAAACTTCTTTAATTTAAAAGGATTGATCACACAAAATTAATATTTTATCAGCCAAGAACCAGAAATCCCCTTAAAAAGATTCATTTTTCAAATGAACTGGTTGAATTAATTATTTGTAACTAAAGTTCATCCTTAAAAAACTAAAAGATTCATTGTTTTTAACTAAGAATTCATTAAATACATACAAAAAGTTGAATATGTCGTACTAAATATTCATATTCACATGTGGTAAAAGCATTCGTAATTTTATTAGGAGAATACAGAAAAATGAAAAAAGTGAATTCCAACATACGCTTATTATTGAAATTTGCTCTAACATCATTAAAAGAAGTTCAACATGACAAAAGAATTAAAGGATTGGAAGGCCAAAGGAGAGAAACCGGAGTACAAAAATGAAAAGAAGGGGGGAAAAGCTCTCCTTAGATTCGAACCTTGCACCTATTGTGTAAAAGCCACAAGCTACACCACTCAACCAATGCATCTCTTATATGACTTTTGGGGGGATGTCGTATAGTAAATGTGGTACCTGATAGACAACAGCTCAACGCGCATGACTCCACCGCTGACGGTACGTACGATGCAATGTACATGCGGTTGTATGGTAAAAATTTCCTGCAGAGAGAACGGGAGAAGACCGTGATTTTAGAGAAACCAAGTTGGGTCTGGAATGTTGTAACTGATAAAAGATTAAATTAATACTATAAAGTCACAAACCCATAATGGTAGCAATGGGTCCATATCTCAATGGTAGAGCATTTGACTGCAGATTAAGAGGTCACTGGTTCAAACTTGGTTGGGCCCTTTTTTGCCTTCTTTCCCCTAATCTTTTTTTTCATCCTCATCAATAAAGAATTATGTTCTTGGTGATGGCTATTTTCACATTAACATGGTAAATAAGCAACAACATGTACCGTCTCACTGTTCTTCCCCTTTTTATCATCACCAGTATGTCGTGTCCATCCAAGGCACAGACGCAGTGCATAAAACACCAACTAATAATCTGATGTTAACTTTATCATTTATCTAATTAAATTATTATTAATAAGTGTTAGATCTAAGATATAATTTTTGTAAGTAGTGATGTGCTTATCCAAATGTAAAGATGACAAAAAGAGGTCAGAAAAATATATATTAAAACAAATAAATTTGTCAATTTAAATCTAATTGGTTTTTCTCGTCGGATTAGCTTCCAAAATTTACAATTATTTTAGTATGGCTTAATCTAAATAAATATGTATTGAGAGAAATATTTTAGCGTTAAATTTAAGAAAGGATTCAAAAATCTATGCACATGCTTCAGGATACATACCCATGTACCTTACTAGGCATACCTGTAAATATAGGCATTTTAATATAATTAGGCCCGTGCCTACCATTCTGCCTTATTTTCATAGCCCAATTATTTGATAATTTTTAATGTCCACATCCAGCGAACCTTTTTCACATGGCAATGAATCTTTTCAGAAAACTAACGCATCTGTTTAATTAGCTTATAGTCTTAACAATCGCGTCTTTGAGGAAAAAATAATTATAAGCTAATGAATATAAGAATTAGTGACATTACTATTATATTGTAGGTCCCAACATCAAGAATCTAATATACATAAGTATGTTGATAATGATGAACCTAAACCGACTCATCCTCAGGCACAATTACAATGTGAAGCTATAGGTGTATATGATTTGTATTACAAAATTTTAGTGCAAAATGTTGATAGGAAAATTTTACAATTAAATGATGCAACATTGTTGATGCATGAGGCAGGCACCATCCTGAGGTACAATTACAATACAACCTATTCACAAACTGTTAGAACAAAAATAACTCATTCAAATGAGGTATTTCAACCTACGACTTTGCCTTGTAATGTGAGCACCTTCTTTCAGGGTCCGCAATTGAGAACCACCAGTCTCCCCTTCTTTCCTGATGCTATTACGATAGGCTTTAACCATATCCATAATTTTAGAAGCAGTTTTATTTTTCCAACTAGCGATGATGTTGTAGCAATATTTCGCCCTCTGTTTCTTCAACAAGGGTGCCTATAGAGAGCAAAAAAGAAACCACAGACAAGAACAATTACATTGGGCGTAGGAAATGAAAGGCACACTACAGGCAGAAAAAAAATATACTGCAGGAAACAAAAGGTATATTGTAGCTTGTAAGGAAGACACTATTTGGGATCAATGCGTTCACCATGTGCATTTGAAAAAGGGTACTTGGTGGGACTATAAGTGTGTTGAGGATTCACGTTGGGTTCGGAGACAAATTATAACTGTGAAAGAAATCTTGGGACTTGATTTTGACAGTAACAACAGTAAATGGAGGGTAGCAAAATCTTGTATTTATTCTGCGGCCTCACGATATAAATGGCTAGCGGTAAATGGAGGGTAGCAAAATCTTGTATTTATTCTGTGGCCTCACGATATAAATGGCTAGTTGGTAGTCTGCCTGCTCAGCATTGGACTAAATATGCGATTCATAATTCGAAAACAATCCCAAATTTTAAAAATTCCACAACAAATTCCACTCAAATAGTCAAAAACTCAACTAAAACACATTGAATCTTAGACTCGAACAACAACTAAAACTAACTACTAAAAACCAATAAAACCAATAAACGACATAGTTGAATAAAAAGTAGAAACAAAACTTCCCTATTTGCAGCACTCTTTTCGAATTCCTCTGTGGCAACTATACTCTTTCAAAGAACGTATAATTAGAATCAACACAACTTGAAAAATTCAAGAAAAGCTGCCTAAAAAAGGTTGAACGATGAAAGATTTGTAGAAGAAGTTTGGAAAATCACCTTAGACGAAGAGAATAGTGACTAAACTCATTTAATTTAGAAGGATTGATCAGAAAAAATTAATATTTTTATCAGCCAAGAACAAAAAATCTCGTTGAAAAGATTCATTTTTCAAACAAACTGGTTGACTTAATTATTTGCAACCAAAGTTCATCCTTAAAAAAATAAAAGATTCATCGTTTTTAAGTAAGAATTCATTAAGTACATACAAAAAGTTGAATATGTGGTTCCAAATATTCATATTCACACGCGGCAAAAGCATTCGTAAATTTATTAGGAGAATAGAGAAAAATGAAAAAAGTAAATTCCAACATACGCTTATTAATAAAATTTGATCTGATCTAACATCATTAAAAGAAGTTCAGTGTAAATGAAAAGAATCAAGGATTGGAAGGCCAAAGGAGAGAAACTGAGGGACATAAATGAAAAGAAGGGGGGAAAGGCTCTGCTTAGATTCAAACCCAACACCTTTTGGGTAAAAGCCACATGCTACACCACTCAACAAGTGCATGTCTCATACGACATATGGGCGGAAGTCGTATAGTAAATACGGCACCCGATACACGATAGCTCAATGCGTATGACTCCACCACTGATAGTGTGTGTGATGGAATGTACATGCGGCCGTATAGTAAAAATTTCCTAGAGATGGAACGGCAGAAGACCGTGATTTTAGAGAAACCAAGTTAGGTCTGGAATGCTGCGACTGATAAAAGATTAAATTAATAGCATAAAGTCACAAACCCATAGTGGGAGCAATGGGTCATGGCTCAGCGGTAGAGCATTTGACTGTAGATTAAGAGGTCATAGGTTTGAACCCAATTGGGTCATTTTTTGCCTTACTTCCCCTAATCTTTTTTTTCATCCTCATCAATAAAGAATTATGTTCTTCGTGATGGCTATTTTCGCATTAACAAGGTAAATAAGCAACAACATGGACTGTTTCACTGCTTCTTCCTCTTGTTATCATCACTATTCACTAGTACGTCACATCCATGCAAGGCACAGACGCAGTGCATAAAACACCAACTAATAATCTGACGTTAACTTTATCATTGTAAACACAAAATTTCACACCTAAAATGAATGAGACAAGAAATTCAGAAACAAATTGAAATTTGTATTGATGTTGTATATGGGTACAATCTCTGAATTTAATATAATGGACTAATCCTATGATTCGATCTCCTAATGACTTGAGTATTCCGAGGGCTTGATGCTTGATCTCGGTTGATGCAAATCCATTGAAGAACTCTGAAGACTGTTCTTGATTTTGATCTACAAGTGGTTGATTATAGTTTCTGAAGCTCTGCAAATTTTGATCCTTCTTGCTTGGTAGCTGGATGCTCCTTGCTGTCTGAGCTCTGAATTCTGCAGATGCTGAATGATCCAAATGAATGGAGAGGACCCCTATTTATAGGCTCTGCCGACTACGGTTAAAGTCGGGTTTTGGACCTAGGCCCAGTAATTATTTTCTTATTTTTAAATAAAGAAAATAATTACTAATTTCTGCATCATCGATGACACGTGGCGACTTTTAATTGACTGAACTTAATTTTGACCAAGCGGGTCCACCAAAGTCAACGTGACATATGACAATTTGTAATTGGTTGATTTTTTTTAACACGTGGCACCATTCGATTGGTTGCAGAATTTTTGCCTTCTACAAATGCCCCCTTGAGAGTCAACCGCATACACAAATTTGAAGTGTTTGAAGCGGTTGAGTCTCGAAAACTTCAATGATGCTGATGATGAAAAATTTGATGGGTAACCTCTTTGTTTTTTTTTTTGAGGGGCCCAAAAACACCCATCGTTTTCTTTTGTTTTTTTGTTTTTTTGTTTGTTTTTTTTTTCATAATCCTTCTCTCTTTTTTTTTTCCTTTGTTTGTTTTTTTTTTAGGAAAAAAAAAATTGAATGGAAGATTTTGCTCGAGTACCCCATGCCTGGCCTTCAATCTTTCGTTTCCCTTTTTTTTTTAGAAATCCCCCCTTTTTGGTTTTTTTTTTTGTGTTCGCCGGTGCTCTCCTACTGCAATAATATGTACATAATATATTGGAGTATGAATATTTGGGTAGTACAAAAATAGAAATTAAATACACAAGGAAAGCTTCTTGAACCCTATATTTTTCCAAAGATTCTGATCACACAATAGAGGATTCAATTGCCTGTTGCTATAAAAACCTCTATGCAGCTGCCTCCAATTCCTTAATTTTGTTCTCCTCTATTCAGCCCCGTTGCAACTTTGAGGTGATTTTTTTTTTGGGGTGTTTGCAAACACTTCCTCTTCTCGTATTTCTTTTGGTTTCACTTCTCGCCTGGTTCTTTTACTGTGAACCTCTTCTTTGTTTGTCGGGGTAAAAGCATCAGATTCTTCATCATCAACATCCTCTGGAATTGTGTTGCACTCAACCGTGAGATTCTACCCTTTGATTGCCTCTTCCCCCCCCCCCCCCCCTTTTTAAACCAGAAAATAAGGATTAACCTTGAATCTCTGTACCAAAAATTTGAACCTGTAAAATTTGCTTTGATCTAAATCATTGATGGCTTCTCTCCCAAAAAACTCACTGTTTCAAAGATAGAGAGCTTGATCGGGGCCCTTAGAGGAGAGAGAGAAAGTTTGGCAGAGAGAAGGTTGTAGCCCTAGCGCCTGGACTGTCGAGGCTTTGCTTCTGGTTGTTTTTTGTCCTCCATCATCACTTCAATGAAGGAAAGGGAAGAGAAAGAAGGAGTAGAGGAAGGAAGGAGCAGGGCACAAAAGAGCAAGAGCATAGCACTTTATTTGCAAACTAATACCAAATTACAATAAAGTGTTGGTCCCAAAGAGAGCAACACCTCATCGTAGTTTAGTATTTTTACTTGTCTTTTCCTCTCCAGTTGCTCAGGAGCTGTGCTTGCCACGAATTTTTTTTATTTTTTTTTTGGCCGGCCTTTTGATTTAGTTTGTTTGTTTTGGTTTTTTTCGGGGTGGGGGGGTTTAGCCATTTTTGTGTTAGGCCGTCACTAATACAATAAGATTTTTTTCTGTTTTTTTACCCCTTTTTTCTTTATTTCTCTTTTCTCTAGAGAATTTAAATTAATATTTCTTTCTCCTTTTTTTTTCTCAGGAAGCTACTGAATCAACTTAAATTTCTTCCTTCTAACACCAGCTGCTCCGATTAGTTCCCGAAGTAAGGTCAACTTTTTAGACGAGGGATGGTTTCTCCCCGTAGATTCGATTCTTTGCAGGAGACTCCCTCACTTAATCTAATTGGGGTCGACTTGCCTTTCTTCCTTCACCATGGTACATTTTCTGGACTCATCATCCAATCCCAAGAAGCCAACTCTTACCATCCTGGACAGAGAAGACGATCCAATTGAAGAAGACGTGACTCTCCGCGTAGATATGCCAACACCCCTACCGTCCAGACATTCTTTACTCCATAACTACCTTGCAGATTCATGTTGGAGTGTGAAATCTACCCGTAACATACAAAGATCAGACGAAGTCATCTCGACTTTGAGAGTCCTGAAGCTTAGCTCGCCACTATTTGCATCTTTAATCCCTTCTCAAGGAGAAACACCCTTACTCGGACATCGTATCATGGATGGGACATTATCCTTGGGAAATTTTTCACCTTGTTTCTCTGGCAACTTCTTCATACCGTGCTATTGGGAATGACTTGAAGACGTTCTTGGTTGCAACAAAGACAGACTTATGGAATGGAGGCTTTACGACGGACTGTATGCATCCCTGTTCTCTAATGACATGAGTCTCACCGTCTTTAAAGCATTCTGCGAACTGTGGTATCACACCACCAACACCTTTTGCACAGAGAGCGGCGATATGTCAATCTCCTTATGGGATTAGCGGGCTATAGCTGGACTTCTAGTTGACGGTGCTTAATACGAAGAAGTCATTCCATCCGCTAGAGAACTCCTTTCTGTGGGACGTGGAGATAATGATGTTCCAGTGACGTGCTCGTTCCTCTTCTCTGCATTCCACAGACTATGCCAAGATGTTCATGGCATCGTTCAACTTACTGCTTCAGAATGGATACGCTTCTGGTTTCGAGGGCGGCAGATTTACACACCTCCTCCCAGTCGTGACAACAGAAAGCGAGTTAAGGCTCCAACAAACACATCATGTCCATCTGGTATGATCGCTCCTTGCACAAGGTGAACGAAGAGAGAGAAGGACCCTTTTGTTATGCTCAACATTCCTGAGGCCCTAATCGAAGAGACCTACCTTGCTGCCCTTATTTCCTGTTGGTTGTGCTCCTTTGTGCTACCAACTGAAGCAGTGTGTCTCATTCGCTCAGTCGTGTTTGTAGCTACAAGAAAATTGCCCCATGGGGAATGTCTAAACCTCGCAATTCCTGCTCTGGCTAGCATTTGTCGGGGGTTGAATAGAATTTCTACGGCTCGGAGCCTGAATAAGTTGGAAGTAATTTTCCCCATTCACTATGTTTATGGATGGTTAGGGACTTACTTCCAAACTTATTTTGATCATCCTCATCATCGGCACGGCCATCCTAAAATGGTAAGGTTTTCTGGTGAAAAGATGAATCGGACTCCTGACATACAAGAGGCTCGAGAGATATTGAAATGCAATGATTCGTCTGTCATGTATTCTAACGCTCTTATGAAGGATACATCGATCACCTTGATTGACACCCATAACTTATCCTCAAGCTGGAAGGCATATTTGATTTGCCTTTGCTCTGGGTTTTTGACCTTGCGACAAGGAAGGACAACTGTGATTGAACCGTACTTCCCTTATAAGTTTGGGCGACAATTTGGCTTCTATCAAGATGTACTAAGTGACCCACGAATTAATGACCGGGAGGGCACTTTACAGGACGTAGCTTGCTATTGGTTCAACCTTACAGAACGTATAACAAGGTCCAGCGTGACAATTCCTGCTCCTCCTGATAAGAAGTCCACACTGGTTACTATTGCATACGCTAATTGGTGGCGATCTTCACGGGGCGATCTTTTCTCTCAAGGGCCTAAACATCCTAGAGGCGAGGCTGCGCAGACACGAAGAGTTTCTAAAGTGAGAGTTGCTGATGCTGCATCCGCCTTAGTTTTCACTTCCGGTAAAACGAGTGCACATAAACCAATCATGCAACAACCTAATGAACATGCCCTATTGCCGGCTGAGCGTAGAAGGGAAGGAGCTGATAGTTCCTCATTGGGAGTAGATGCATCTTTTCAGAAAAGCGGGAGTTGTTTGCCGGGGAAGGAGAAGATTGAAGCCTTGAGAGGCTTAGGTATCAGATCTTCTACTAGTAGAGATAAGAATTTATCAGCCTCAAAGAGCAAACCAGACAGCATAATCAAGTTGACTAGCTCCAAGGACAAGTCTAATTGTGCGACGAGCTCACTAAGATCAAATAGAAAAGCAAATGCTGAGGTGCATCTTGTTATTCTGCCCCCTTTCCCTTCATTTTTTTCTTTTTCTTTGTTCCCTCTTTTTTTTTACCTAATCATTCTTTTATGTACGGATATACTGTTGAAGCCGAAGATGGACTTAAGGCTGCATTTGGTGACCAAGATAGTGAAGCCACCTTGACTGTGCCTGCCGCTAAGTCAGCCGAGGATGATTCTATTAACATAATGCCATCGCCAGCGAAACAACTAGAGCGTTGTCAATCACCTACTCCCTCTGTTGTAACCTACTTCCCTAGGAGAATTGCCTCTAGCGTGTTTAGCGACCTGGCATCGAGTGTCAAGTAACGTTTCAAACAACAGTTGAAAAAGTTTGTCCCAAAGACAGAAGGAGACATCGCCACCATCCGCCAGGAAGCCGAGCAGATATATGAAACCTTATCATCCTTTCAGGCAGATTACTTGGAGCTAAAGAATACTGTTGAGGCATGTCAGAACGAAGTTGGGCAGTACTTGAAGTTGAAAACCCAATTAGAAGGTCGGACTCATACCGAAGATATGCTAAGCAAGCGAACGACCCTGTTGGACAGACTTGGGGAGGCACGTGGCTTACTAGAAAAGGTTGGGGCGCAGTTTGATGAGGCAACCACTGTTATTGCCCAAGCTCATAAGCAAAGGAAGCTACTTGAGGCTGATCTTGAACGCGCAAAAGCGAATGAGCTGGAATTGCAAAGCAAATTAGTGGAGACTGAAGCCTCATTGAAGAAAGCCAGAGATGATGTATCTCTTCTTAAAAGAGAGTTTGCTGAATTGGATGCTGCCCCCCAAATTATGGTAGAAGAAACGGCCCAAGTTGAAGCAGCAAAGAAGCGTGCCTAAGAACTTTTGGCCGCACTGGATGCCTAGACCATATCTAGTGGCTTTGTTCTAGACCTTTTTTTTTTTTTGTGGGACTCAGCATAGTCTTTTGGAATTGGATTTGATATATTGCAATAAATGAATCTTTCAATTCAAGTTCTTGCAGTAAGATGTAATAATAGAAAACGACCAGAGCCAGCGAGTACCAACAAAATTTATTTATCATTTTTTGTTACGGTTGTACTAAGGAAATATGCCCAAGTTGCCTACGTACCTAAAGGAGATGTAATACCCTAAAGGATCAAGCCATACGTAGTTCAAGAACATAACATTTTTTTCTGTTTATTTTGTTTTGTCGTTCACAGTTTAGACTCTTGCGGGCTAGGAGTTGTACAAAGTTTTTTTTTGTTTTGTTTTTTTTTTCTTATTTATTTTGCATGAATGAGCAATTTAAGCTCTTGCTTAGGAGCTTACATATACTAATACATTAAGGATAGTATAGTTTTAGAAACTTGTCATTTATCGGCCCAACTCGCACTCCGTCGGTGCCGACAATCCTATAAGCTCCGTTGGTGTAGACTTCTCGAATCACGTAGGGGCCATCCCACTTGGAAGTGAACTTGCTTCCAGTCTTGTGTGGGATGATGATTGGCCTTCTTACCGCGAGCACTTGATCTCCAACTTAGAATGAACGAGGTCGTACCTTTTTGTTGAAGGCTCGTGATAAGCGAGCTTGATAGCATTCCAGCTTCTGTTGCGCTAGAAGTCTTTTTTCATCAACGGCTTCGAGCTCTGCCATACGAAGCTTGTGATTTTCATCTTCGGTCAAGCCTTCGTGTATGGAAATACGGAGTGAAGGGATTTGGAGCTCCATAGGTAATACTGCTTCGACCCCATACACAAGAGCGAAAGGAGTTGATTGGGTCGGCGTTTTGTATGTGGTTCTGTATGCCCAAAGAGCTTCCCCCAACCTTTCATGCCAGTCGCGTTTTGACTTCTCCACCACTTTGCTTAGCAAGTTGCAAAGTGTCTTATTGAAGGCTTCTGCCAACCCATTTGCAAGTGCATTGTATATCGAAGATTTATGCTGGGCAAACTTAAACTTTTCGCAGAGGGCGATCACCAGCTTGTTGACAAATGGTTTGCCATTGTCAGTGATAATATACCGAGGCACACCATATCGATAGATGATATGGGTTCGAATAAAATCAATGACATTTTCTTTTTTGACCTCTCTCAGTGGGATTGCTTCTGCCCATTTGGAAAAGTAGTCAGTCACTGCCAAGGTGTACGAGTGGCCAGCAGAGGATTTTGGAGTAATAGGGCCCACAACATCAAGCCCCCAAGCTTTAAATGGCCAAGATGCCACAGTTGGATGGAGTGGCTCCGGAGGTTGATGAATAAAATTTGCATGAAACTGGCAAAGCTCACACCTTTTTGCATAGTTAATGCAGTCTTGCACCATGGTAGGCTAGTAGTAACCCATCCTCTTGATTCGATCATGTAATTTGGACCCCGCTTGGTGTGCTCTGCATATTCCTGAGTGTGCTTCCTCCATTGTTTGTCTTGCTTCTGCGTCTCCCAAGCATCGTAACCAAATGCCAAGGAAGGAACGCCGATAAAGAGTCCCATTGAAATAAAGGAAGCGGGGAGCTCTTCGTTGGATTTCTGTCTTATGCCTTGGATCGTTAGGGAGCCTCCCGTGCTGCAGGTAATCAATGAGTGGTTGGCGCCAGTCTTCTTCGTCTACTTCCTGGGCACTAATCGCATTGACCTCTTCCTCGGACTCTTCAGCGAGAGGTGCAACAACCCACCGGTTGCAAACGGGGACATTCATGCTTTCTTCTGCCCCCAGTGCCAAAGTGGCTGCAAGCTTTGCGAGTGCGTCAGCCATCTTGTTGTCACTCTTAGGAACGTGCTGTAACTTGGCGGTTTCAAGTTTGTCGAGCAGTTGCAAGGCATATTTATGGTAGGATAAGAGATCGTCCTTTTTGACTTCATATTCCTCGAGAAGCTATTTGATGACTAATTGAGAATCATCGTAGATGTCAAGGTCTTTGATTCCCATTTTGGCAGCCATTTGAAGGCCCAAGATCAATGGCTGGTACTCAGCCGTGTTATTTGAGCATAACTGGGTTAACACGAATGAGTAGGTGAGGACATGCCTTTCAAGAGAGATAAACACTACACCGGCACCAGCTCCATCGCTTTTTGTAGCTCCGTCAAAGTACATTTTCCAAGGGGGGAGGATATCGATAAAGAACACATCTTCACCTGGTAAGTCATCGTTTAGCTCCCACTCATCAGGAATTGGGTGATCGGCTAGGAAGTCTGCTAGTGCTTGCCCCTTGACCGCTTTTTATGGCACATAGACAAGATCATGTTGCTTCAAGATCATAGCCCACTTCGCAAGCCGCCCACTGAGGACTGGCCTTGATAGAATGTACTTGATGGGATCGGCTTTAGAAACCATTTGCACTGTATATGCCTGCATGTAATGTTTGAGTTTTTGAACGGCAAATACAAGTGACAAGCAGATCTTTTCCATGGGTGAATACTTTGATTCAGCCCCCACCAATGTACGGCTTAAGTAGTACAGAGCTACTTCTTTTCCTTCCTCATTCTTCTGAACACACAGTGCTCCCAACGATTGTTCTTGAGCCGCGATGTATAGTATAAGAGGCTTGCCAGGGATTGGTGCTCCCAATACCGGAGGGTTCGACAAGTAGTTCTTGATTTTCGCGAAGGCTTCGCGGCATGACTTATCCCAATCAATAGGTGCTCCCTTTTTCATGAGGTGGATGAAAGGATGACAACGTCCAACTAGATTTGATATGAACCTTAGAATATATGCCAGGCGACCTTGAAGGCCACGAAGCTCTTTGAGAATCTTAGGCTCAGGCATTTCTTGGATTGCTTTGATCTTGGATTGGTCAATCTCGATCCCTTTATGGCGGACGACAAAACCAAGAATTTCCCAGAAGTGACTACAAATGCACACTTGAGTGGGGTCATCTTCAACTGAAATTTCTGCAGACGTTCGAAGACGCTACGAAGATCTGGAATATGGTCGCATTTCTTTTTAGATTTGACCACCAAGTCATCGACGTAACACTCAATTGTCTTGTGGAGCATATCATCAAAAATGTTTTGCATTGCCCTTTGATATGTTGCCCCCGCATTCTTTAAGCCGAAAAGCATCACCTTGTAACAGAAAATGCCTTTGGGTGTGAGAAAAGCTGTGGCCTCCTGGTCTTCTGGCACCATTTGGATTTGATTATATCCTGCAGTACAATCCATGAATGATAAGGCCTCGTGCCCCGTAGTCGAATCAACAATGAGTTCGGTGACAGGGAGCGGAAAATCGTCCTTTGGACATGCATCATTGAGATCTCGAAAGTCTACGCAGATGTGAAGTTGTCCATTTTTCTTCCTTACGGGGACAATATTTGCGATCCAGGTTGGATATTTTACCTCCCGAACGAACCCTGCTTCAATGAGTTTATTGACTTCTTTTTCAATTTCAGGTACCAACTCTGGATGGAAACGTCGTTAGGGGCTGCTTCTTTGGAGACACTCCCCTTTTGATGGACAGGCGATGAACAGCAACTTTGGGATTAAGCCCTGGCATTTCTTTATAACTCCATGCGAACACGTCCTTATATTCCGAGAGGAGATTAAAGTACTGACTTTCTTCCTCGGGCATTAGCAACAAACTTATATAAATGGGGCGAGGTTCGTCTGCGGTACAAAGATTCAATTCTTTCAGATCATCGACCGTAGCTTGCCCCCCGTCCTCAAGGGTTTTAGGAGTCTTTGCAAGCTCTGTCTCTGAGTCCGAATCCTTGCATTCTCGACCTGTGATATGGTGAGAGGAAGCCATTTCACCTCGCTCTTCCTCCTTGTTCGAGTCAGGGTTACTTTGTTGACTAGTGAGGATCACAGTGCGCCTTTTCACTCGCAATGAACCTTCCGTCTTGACGTCCAAGGTTGAAAGTCGTTTCATCTGTGAAGGAATAGAACTTCGTACTTCGTTTGTATCACCTAGATGGTTAAATACGGAACCTTTGAACCTTTGGGAAGACGTCTTCGAGGGCTCTATCCCCTTCTTGATCCTATTGAATACTAAAGGCTTTGGCTGTGCCCCAATTCTGGTGAAGACAGATGGTTTTCTTGTTGAACTCGACGATTATAATCTGTTAAATACAGACGTCCTCTTGCTAGGTGGATCATCCTCCTTTTCATTCTCATCTGTCTCCTCGGCAGAGATGTGTTGAACGAATGACCGCTTGTTCTTTCGTCGCCCCGAGATTTTGACTGGCTGTAACGGTGTGTAACCGAGTCCGACTTTAGAGACACTCACTAAACCTCCTTGCTCTTGGATCATTTTTTGAGTATCATTGAGGCCATGAGGCTTGACTTCGATTACCTTCCCTAAGATAGCTGGGTTTTGGAAGTTATAACCAGCTCTTTCCATAAGCTTGTATGCATTTGGATCAAATCCATCCTTGGTACGCGTATGTGGCAACACCTCTTCTTCATTCAACAAGGCCTTAGAAGAGGAAACAAACCCAGGGAAGGGGTGCCTGCTCACCTTCAGTTGGTACATGTTTTCCATCTCACTAGCTTCTTCATCGTCTTCTTTGCCTTGTTGTTGCTTCGCACCATCGTGTTCTATGGTTGTTTGCGGATTCTTGGTAACTTTTGAGTCACCTGTGGAGGCAATCGTTGATATCTTCATCTCTTTAGGTGCCGCAGCTTCTTCAAAGAATTTAGCATCAGTGAAATGTGACTCTGCTTTAGTAAATGGCCTAGCATCCCCATCAACCTTTCTTTCTCCTCCGCGATAATACTTGAGGCATTGATGGAGAGTTGAAGCTACTATTCCACGCTCATGAAGCCATGGGCATCCGAGCAACAACTTGTAAGAAGTCTTAGAGTCAATTACATGGAAGATCGAAGATGTCGATAGGTCTCCCATTATCAGTTCCAGGCGGATCATACCAATCGCGCGTTAACTCTCCAGGCTAAATCCCTGGATCATCATTCGGCTCTTAGAAAGCTCTTCCACTATGATCCCCAAGTCGTTCGTCGTAGACTTAGGCATGATGTTAACAGCTGACCCTCCATCTACAAGGATTCGTTTGACTTTTTGCTCCATGATGTAACCGGTGACAAACAGGGGGCGGTTGTGAGGCTTGGAGCCCAACAGCAGGTCATCATCAGTAAAAGTAATGGCGGTGTTGCAAGCAACATAATGAGCAACATCTTTCACTGGTTGACACGCACTTTTCACCTTGTCAACATAAAGCTTTGGGTGCTGCAAGGCCGCAACAATCTGTTGACGTATCTCTTTTGGCAAGCTGAAAATTTGCCTCCAATCGCCACAAATCGGTAAGGTCTCTAAACTAGTTAGAGCCTCACCATCATTTTTGGGAGGTTTTTCTAACTTTGCTTCCTTCTCGTCTTCCTTATTCTCCAGCTCATAACACGAAGTCATGTTAACAGTGATCTTCTAAAAAAATCTCATTGGGAAAAATTCCTCCAGTGTGATAGGAATGAGCGGCTCCTGCTCGAGTAAGTCAATAGGTTGGACTTCGTGTCTCTTGCTAGCCTTTGACTTTTTCTTGCTCTTCGTACATCGAGGAGTCTTCCTCCTGCCTTGTCTCTTTCTTTGGCGAAGGGGCGGTGGCTGAGTTTGTTTTGGATTCCTTGGCCTCCTTCGAGTGACAAGCGTCCACCCTTCTTCGTCTTCGGCCGGATTGGAATTTGTCTCCGTCACCGGTCCCTTAACCGTCAAGGGAACGACGGCAGGCTCCAAGCTTCCGAACTGAATGGTGAATAATCCTTGATAACGGATTGCGCTGCTCTCCCTTTGTTGATAAGATCGAGTAGGCCTTTATTGCCGCGATGGATGAGAGTACTCCACACCAGCAGAAATATGATTGGACTCGGCGGAGTCATCCAAGTCCAATATGATCTTTCCATCCCTGGCTAGTTGCATATTGCGTTCTTTAATAGTAATGCATTTCTCTAAAGGATGGCTAACAACCCTGTGGTACAGTACTTCGGGTCACTTGTCCTTCCAGCTTCTTCTGGTCGCTTAGGTTTAGGGAGTTCGATGATTCTATTTACAAGTAGGTCATCTAGCATCCCTGACAAGTCCGAATCAAGAAATGGGTACTTCGTTTCTTGGAGCTCTTTTAACGTAGGTCGCTTCCGTCCAACATCCCTCGAGAATGCTCCTTTCTTTTCTTCTGGCCTAGATTTCCTTGAAATCCGTACAGGTTCCTCAATGGAAGTGGCCATGGATTCCTTTGCTGGTGCCTTAGAAGGCTTTGAGTTCTTCTTGATCTCACCTTTGTCCTTCTTGAACTCATATGAGGAGGATGGCTTGCTATGACAATTTGCTATCGTCATTTCCATATCACGTGCCTTCGTAGCTAGCTTTTGGAAGGTCCTAGGCTTACTCATCTGCAAGACATAAAGCAGGTCCCACTCCATGCCCTGAGCGCACATCTCGACGGCGGAGGCCTCGGACAGACGATCTTTGCATTCGAGGCTGAGAGATCTCCAGCGGTTGATGTAATCAAGGATCGACTCATCCTTCCACTGCTTAGTATTTGTCAACTTCGTCATACTAACAGTGCACTGGGTGCTGTAGAATCTGTTGAGGAACTCCTACTCCATTTGTTCCCAACTGTTAATAGACTCCAGCTCCAAGTCTGTATACCAATAAAAGGCGATCCCTTTAAGAGATCGAACAAACTACTTTACCAACCTGTCTCCCTCAGTGCCAGCATTGCTGCACATTTTAATGAAGTGAGCAATGTGCTGTTTGGGATTGCCCTTACCATCAAATTGGTTGAATTTAGGGGGCTGATAGCCATGGGGCATACGAAGGGCATCAATTCTTTTCGTATAGGGCTTAGTGTACAGATGTGCCTTGCGAATTCCTCCCCCCAATTGAGCCTTAATGGCATTAGCAATTAGACTTTGAATATGTTCAACGGACATCGAGCCCAATGAGAACTCCTTTTTCATCCGTTCATCATCAAAGTCTTCGCTGCGGTTAGACTCATTATCAGACTCTTCGCCCTCTGAGCCTTTGCTAAAGGATTCAATTAGTCGCCTTTCCAGCTTCTTCATTAGAGTAGCAATTTGCTCACTTTGACGCTTGATTTGAGCGTCTTTCTCTAGACTCTCTTTAGTGAGCCTCTCTAATGTTGCTTTCATATTTGTGAGCTGTTCTTCTACGTTGATAGTCTCTATCACCATGACTAGCATGATAACAGTGTCAGAGGATTCGACTTCAACATGTGAGAAAATTGAATCTCTCGAAGATGTTGGTGAAGAATCGCTGCTACCATAGTCATCATCCTCCTCACTGATAGATAGGAAGATAGGATTGATGTAGGTTTGGAATTTTTCCAGTCCACATGGTAGAGGCTTCTTTGTATTGAAGATAGCAAGAGTTTTTAGCTTCAAATTAGGGAGACAAGCAGTTTGATTGACTCCGTTAGTAGGCAAGTTGAAGCCAAAGTTTTGAGTTTTGCGTGACTGCAAAGTTGGAGCCACAACTTGTTGCTTTAAGGTGATGAAGGCATCAACTTTGGACATGCTCCTAGTCATCACCTTGGTACTTTGATTGCCATATGCAATACTAGCCTTTGTGGATCCTTCATATGCAGATCCGATAGTTTTTTTCTTTGCAAATTGAAGGATGGCATTCTTAGGAATCATATCTTCTTCAAAGAAGTGAAATTGTTTGCTTAGAGAAAGAGATGAGAGGCAGAGATGTCCCACCGAGCGTGCTAAAAATTTGTAAACACAAAATTTCACGGCTAAAATGAATTAGACAAGAAATTCAGAAACAAATTGAATTTTGTATTGATGTTGTATATGGGTACAATCTCTGAATTTAATATAATGGATTAATCCTCTTATTCGATCTCCTAATGACTTGAGTATTGCGAGGGCTTGATGCTTGATCTCGATTGATGCAAATCGATTGAAGAACTCTGAAGACTGTTCTTGATTTTGATCTGCAAGTGGTTGATTGTAGTTTCTGAAGCTCTGTAAGTTTTGATCTTTCTTGCTTGGTAGCTAGATGCTCCTTGCTGTCTGAGCTCTAAATTCTGCAGATGCTGAATGATCCAAATGAATGGAGAGGACCCCTATTTATAGGATCTGCCGACTAGGGTTAAAGCGGGGTTTTGTACCTAGGCCTAGTAATTATTTTCTTATTTTTAAATAAAGAAAATAATTACTAATTTCTACATCATCGATGACATGTGGTGGCTTTTAATTAGCTGAACTTAATTTTGACCAAGAGGTCCACCAAAGTCAACGTGACACATGGCAATTTGTAATTGGCTGATTTTTTTTAACACGTGGCACCATCCGATTGGTTGCAGAATTTTTGCCTTCTACAATCATTTACCTAATTTAAATTATAATTAGTAAGTGTTGGATCTAAGATATAGTTTTTGTAAGTAGTGATGTGCTTATCCAAATGTAAAGATGACAAAAAGAGGTCAGAAAAATATATATTAAAACCAATAAATTTGTCAATTTAAATCTAATTGGTTCTTTTCACTAGATTAACATTCAAAAATTACAATTATTTCAGTATGGATTAATCTAAATAAACAAGTATTGAATAGAAAAATATTTTAGTGTTAAATTTAAGAAAGGATTCAAAAATCTATGCACATGCTTCAGGATACATACCCATGTACATTACTAGGTGCATACCTATAAATATAGGCATTTTGATATAATTAGGCCTGTTCCTACTGTTCTGCCTTATTTTCATAGCCCAATTATTTGATAATTTTTTATGTCCACATGCAGCGAACCTTTTCCACATGGCAATGAATCTTTTCAGAAAACTAATGCATCTGTTTAATTAGCTTATGGTCTTAACAATCGTGTCTCTGAGGAAAAAATAATTATAAGTTAATGAATATGAGAATTACCAACATTACGATTATGTTGTAGGTCCCAACATCAAGAACCTAATAAACATGAGTATGTTGATAATGATAAACTTGAACCGACTCATCCTCAGGCACATTTACAATGAGAAGCTATAGGTGTGTATGATTTATATTACAAAATTTCAGTGCAAAATGTTGATAGGAAAATTTTACAATTACAGAACTCAACATTTTTGATGCATTGGACATGCTCCATCCTCAGGTACAATTACAGTACAACCTATTCACAAATTGTTGGAACAAAAATAACTTCCTATCATGAGGTATTTCAGCCTACGACTTTGCCTTGTAATGTGAGCACCTTCCTTCAGGGTCTGCATTTGAGAACCACCAGTCTCCCCCTCTTTCCTAATGCTATTACGATAGGCTTTAAGCATATCCATAATTTTAGAAGCAATTTTATTTTCCCAACTAGCAATGTTGTTGTAGTAATATTTTGCCCTAAGTTTCTTTAACAAGGGTGCCTGTAGAGTGCAAAAAAGAAACTACAAACAAGAACAAATATATTGGGTGTAGGAAATGAGAGGTACACAGCAGGCAAAAAAAGATATACAGCAGGAAATAAAAGGTACATTGTAGCTTGTAAGGAAGACATCCTTTGGGCTCAATGGGTTCACCATGTGTATTTGAAAAAGAGTACTGGTGGGACTATGAGTGTCCTAAGGATTCATGTTGGTTTGGAGACAAATTCTAACTGTGAAAGAAATCTTGGTACTTGGCTTTGACAGTAACAGTGGTACATGGAGGGTAGCAAAATTTGGTATTTATTCTGCGGCCTTAGGATATAAATGGCTAGTTGGTAGTCTACCTGTTCAGCGTTGGACTAAATATGCAATTCATAATTCGAAAACAATCCCAAATTCAAAAAATTCCACTACAAATTCCACTCTAACAGTCAAAAACTCAACTATACCACATTGAATCTTAGACTCGCGCAACAACTAAAACTAACTATTAAAAACCAATAAAACCAACAAACGACATAGTTGAACAAAAAGTAGAAAGACAACTTCCCTATTTGCAGCACTCTTTTCGAATTCCTCTGTGGCAACCATACTCTTTCAAAGAGCGCATAATTACAATCAACACAATTCAAAAATTCAAGAAAAACTACATAAAAAAGGTTGAATGATGAAAGATTTGCAGAAAATGTTCGGAAAATTACCTAAAACGAAGAGAATAGTGAGCTAAATTCATTTAGTTTAAACGGATTGATGACACAAAATTAATATTTTTATCAGCCAAGAACCAAAAATCTCCTTAAAAAGATTCATTTTTCAAATGAAATGGTTGAATTAATTACTTGTAACTAATTTTCATCCTTAAAAAAAATAAAAGATTCATCATTTTTAACTAAGAATTTATTAAATACATACAAAAAGTTGAATATGTGGGACCAAATATTCATGTTCACATGTGGTAAAAGCATTTGTAAATTCATTAGAAGAACAGAGAAAAATGAAAAAAGCAAATTCCAACGTACGCTTATTAATGAAATTTGAGCTAACATCATTAAAAGAAGTTCAACATAAATAACAAAAGAATTAAAGGATTGGAAGGCCAATGGAGAGAAACAGGGGGACATAAATGAAAAGATGGGAGGAAAAGCTCTCCTTAGATTCGAGCCTTGCGCATATAGTGTAAAAGTCACATGCTACACCACTCAACAAGCGCATATCTTATACGACTTTTGGGTGGAATTCGTATAGTAAATGCAGTACCCAATAGACGATAGCTCAATGCGCATGACTCCACTGCACCGCTGATAGTGTGTGCGATGGAATGTACATGTGGCCGTATGGTAAATATTTCCTGAAGATGTAAGGGGAGAAGACCGTGATTTTAGAGAAACCAAGTTGGGTCTGGAATGTTGCAACTGATAAAAGATTAGATTAATAGCATAAGGTCACAAACCCGTTTTGACATCAATAGGTCCATAGCTTAGTGGTAGAGCATTTGTTTATAGATCTAGAGGTCAGCAGTTCAAACCCGGTTGGGCCTTTTTTGGTCTTCTTTTCCCTAATATTTTTTTTTCCCATCTTCATCAATAAAGAACTATGTTCGTGGTGGTGGCTATTTTCACATTAACATGATAAATAAGTGGACCTGGCAAAACTGACCTGAGACCTGAAACCCGAACTGAACGACCCGAACCCATACCCGACCCGACACCCGAAATATGCTCACCCGAAAGTTGACCCGAAACCTGAATTGACCCGACCTGAAATTTTCTACAAAGTTACTTGTTTTGGCATGACGAACGTATTTGATAAAAAATTGATTGACTCAAAATCGACCCGACCCGAACCATACCCGATCCAAACCAAAATGACCGGAAATGTCACTTAACCCGAATATGACCCAACCCGAACTTGACCTGACCCGTACCCGAACCGAATGACCCATTTGTCAGGTCTATAAATAAGTAACAACATGTAGTGTTTCACTGCTTCTTATCCTTTTTATCTTCACTAGTATGTCGGGTCCTTGCAAGGCACAGACGCAGTGCATAAAACACCAACTAATAATCTGACGTTATTTTATCATTTATCTAATTTAAATTATAATTAGTAAGTGTTAGATCTAAGATATAATTTTTGTAAGTAGAGATGTGCTTATCCAAAAGTAAAGATGGCAGAAACTGGTCAGAAAAATATATATTAAAACAAATAACTTTGTCTATTTAAATCTAATTGGTTTTTCTAGTCAGATTAACATTCAAAATTACAATTATTTCAATATGGATGAATATCAATAAATAAGCATTGAATAGAAAAATATTTCAATGTTAAATTTAAGAAAAGATTCAAAAATCTGTGCACATGCTTCAGGATACATACCCATGTACCTTACTAGGTGCAGACCGACAAATATACGCATTTTAAAATAATTAGGCCCGTGCCTACCATTTTGCCTTATTTTCGTAGCCCAACCAGTTGACAATTTTTGATGTCCACATCCAGCAAACCTTTTCCACATGACAATGAATCTTTTCAGAAAACTAATGCATGTGTTTAAATAGTTTATGGTCTTGAAAATCATATCTCTAAGGAAAAAATAATTATAAGTTAATGAAGACAAGAATTAATAACATTACTATTACATTGTAGGTCCCAACATCAAGAACCTAATAAACATAGGTGTGTTGATAATGATGAACCTGAACCGACTCATCCTCAGACACAATTACAATGAGAAGCTATAGGTGTGTATGACTCATATTACAAAATTTTAGTGCAAAATGTTGATAGGAAAATTTTACAATTAAATGACGCAACATTATTGATGCATGGGGCATGCACCATCCTCAGGTACAATTACCATACAATCTATTGACAAACTATTAGAACAGAAATAACTTGTTTACATGAGCTATTTCAACCTACGACTTTGCCTTGTAAATTGAGCGCCTTCCTTCAGGGTCCGCAACTGAGAGCCACCAGTCTCCCCCTCTTTCCTGATGCTATTATGATAGGCTTTAATCACATCCATAATTTTAGAAGCAATTTTCTTTTTCCAACTAGCGATGATGTTGTACCAATATTTCACCATAAGTTTCTTTAACAAGGGGGCCTATAGAGAAAAAAAAAGAAACTACAGACAAGAACAAATACATTGGGCGTAGGAAATGAAAAGTAGACTGCAGGTAGAAACAGATATACTGCAGGAAACAAAAGGTACACTGTAGCTTGTAAGGAAGACACCCTTTCGGCGCGATGCATTCACCATGTGTATTTGAAAAAGAGTACTTGGTGGGACTATAAGTGTGTTGAGGATTCACATTGGGTTCGGAGACAAATTGTAACTGTGAAAGAAATCTTGGTACTTGGCTTTGACAGTAACAGTGGTAAATGGAGGGTAGCAAAATCTTGTATTTATTCTCTGGCCTCAGGATATAAATGGCTAGTTGGTAGTTTGCCTGCTCCGCATTGGACTAAATATGCAATTCATAATTCGAAAAGAATCCCAAATTTAAAAAATTCCACAACAAATTCCACTCAAACAATCAAAAACTCAACTATATCACATTGAATCTTAGACCCGAACAACAACTAAAACTAACTATTAAAAACCAATAAAACCAATAAACGACATAGTTGAACAAAAAGTAGAAACAAAACTTCCCTACTTGTAGCACTCTTTTCGAATTCCTCTGTGGCAACTATACTCTTTCAAAGAACATATAATCAAAATCAACACAATTCGAAAAATTCAAGAAAAGCTACCTAAAAAAGGTTGAACGATGACAGATCTGCAGAAAAGTTCGGAAAATTACCTTAAATGAAGAGAATAGTGAGCTATACTCATTTAATTTAAAAGGATTGATCACACAAAATTAATATTTTTATCAACAAAGAACCAAAAATCTCCTTAAAAAGAATTCATTTTTCAAACGAACTGGTTGAATTAATTATTTGTCACTAAAGTTTATCCTTAAAAAAATAAAGGATTCATTGTTTTTTACTAAGAATTCATTAAATACATACAAAAAGTTGAATATGTGGTACCAAATATTCATATTCACATGTGGTAAAAGCATTCGTAAATTTATTAGGAGAATAGAGAAAAATGAAAAAATTAAATTCCAACATACGCTTATTAATGAAATTTGATCTAACATATTTAAAAGAAGTTCAACATAAATAACAACATACCAAAAGAATTAAAAGATTGGAAGGCCAAAGGAGAGAAACAGGGGACATAAATGAAAAGAAGGGGGGAAAAGCTCTCCTTAGATTTGAACCTTACACCTATTGAGTAAAAGCCACACGCTACACCACTCAACGAATGCATCTCTTATATGACTTTTGGGCGGATGTCGCATAGTAAATGTGGTACCTGATAGATGATAGCTCAACGCGCATGACTCCACCGTTGACGTTGTGTACGATGCAATGTACGTGCGGCCGTATGGTAAAGATTTCCTGGAGATGGAACAGGAGAAGATCGTGACTTTAGAGAAACCAAGTTGGGTTTTGAATGATGCAACTGATAAAAGATTAAATTAATACTATAAAGTCACAAATCCACAATAGCAGTAATGGGTCCACAGTTCAATGGTAGAGGATTTGACTGTAGATCAAGAGGTTATTGGTTTGAACCCAGTTGGACCCTTTTTTGTCTTTTTTCCCCTAATCTTTTTTTGTCATCCTCATCAATAAAGAATTATGTTCTTGGTGATGGCTATTTTCGCATTAACATGGTAAATAAGCAACAACATGTACCGTCTCACTGCTTCTTCCCTTTTTTATCATCACTAATATGTCACGTCCATGTAAGGCACAGATGCAGTGCATAAAACACCAACTAATAATCTAACGTTAACTTTATCATTTATCTAACTAGTATAGACCCGTACAATGCACGGATTATCTTTTAAATTAAATTATAATTTAAAAATTATAGAGTATTCATTTTATAAAATCATTTGTTTCATAAATATTTTATGAATATTAATATAAAATATTGTCTGATTTACTTGATCATATAATTAGCAAAATTGGTTTTTTCAGTCAATGGAAACTTTAATTGGTGAATCAAATCCTTCTCCCGTACGTCTAAAGTCTCCAATCTCACTAAATTCAATTGTAAAGTGGATTATACTTGGGAAAACTAACCCATTAAAAGTAGGTCTTGATTAATGAAATAATATATCAGCACATAGCGTGAGACAGTTAAGATCATGTATCTCTCATATATAAAATAGTTTAGCTAAGTTATAAGCGAAAAATATCCCTTCCTTTACATTAGACGATACCACCTTCAAGAATAATTAGATATCCAAATCTCTTTCAAAACAAAGTCATTTCCTCCTTTTAACTCTTACATCTAATACATTATAAATTAACCTTTATGGATTACAAATTTTACATCATAGCGTATCTAATATCTGATACTCCCTATGATAACCCATAAAAAAAAATATGAATCCAAAAACATAATGTATATTAAAGACTCTCAGGGTCGAAATACACTCTAACCAAAATTAAATTTTCTGAAGTTGATTACCCCCTTCTAATTCAATACATCGTATTATCATCACTCTTCTCAAAATATCTAATTCACAAATCAACCATCCTCCTCCAACCTTCCTTTATCGTGAGTCATGATTATCTTATTTGTCATTCTTACACCTTAAAAAATAAAAAAAAAGAAGTTAAAAAAATCCAAAACCTTGATAACATGCAACTAGAAAAGAATTGCTAATAGTAATGAAAACCTAGTAGGCACAAAACTAAAATTAATAAATGAAATGAAGCAGAAGCAATCACACCATCATGTGGTGCTGGTAGATTCAATATGAGGAATCGAAAGCAAAAGAAAAAGAAGGAGATTTTCATATGTTCTTCTAGTCTTTGCACACCTCCATTGCTTCATGAGTATTGCTTGTGTTTTCCTATTTTCCTTGCACCTGTGTATCACACAAATCCCCAAACAAATTAGCCAAAACATTTTGAAAAATTCATCTAGTAAATAATTAAAGGGTCACTATCAAAGAAAATTAGGGAAGAAGGAATATTAGAGATGCGATTTTCAAAACAAATTGAATAAATCAAATTTCTACAGAGAGAAAGACAGAGTGCATGTGTGTGTGTGCGAGTGTGCGCGCTTTAATGAGAGAAAGAGACATCCACAGAATCAACAACTGAAAGTATCTAAAGCCCCGACATTCACATATCACATATAATTGAAAAAATTAGGAGTTGGCAGTTAACTCCCCTAAGTTTTGATTTTAAAAATAAATAAAAATAAAGCAGTATTTTGTTTGGAGATAGACGTAGTTACAAACTATTTTTTTAAAACTTTAAAATCAAAGGTTTAGATTTAATGAATTGATAATATTTATGGCTAGGATTATAGTAAGTCCCGCAAAATCACTCTCGTGTTAGTATTTTAGGGGTTTTCGATTATTGTTTTTAATTTATTGTAGATAGATAGACATATTAGATACAAAATCGATGGATTAGATTTAATAGATGACTAATTTTCATGACTGAGATTACATCAAATCATACAAATCACTCCTGTTGTAGCTAGCATTTTAGGTTTTTCTAAAGATTATCACTTTTTTTAACTGCTTGAATTTTTTAAGATAATAGAATTATCATGTATCCTTTATCAAATATAACTGAAATTATGACTGATTTTTTAAAAAAAATTAAAATTGTAAATGGGTATTTTACTTCGATAAGGTAGTTTTTAAAACTAAAATCCACGGTTTAGATTTAATCAATAAATATAATTGCCTACTTTTTTACCAAATAATTAGATTATCATCTATCTTCTATCATGCATATCCGAAATCATGGGGGATTTTAAAAATAAAATAAAGAGATATTTTAGCTTTAAAATCGACGGCTTAGATTTAATGCATAAATAATTTTTATGGTTCAGATTACATCAAATCCCGCAAATCACTTTCATTGCACCATTCTATAGTTTTGTAAAGATTGCTATTATAATGGTATAGATATAGTTGAGCCCTTTTTATTTTAAATGGTGGAATAGATTTTTTTTTATAAAGAATATGGAACTTAAATCCCAATGATTTTGCACTATTCCACCATTTTGACAAACAATACTACAGTTATTAATACTAATACTCCTAGAAATATGATACATATATAGCAATGGAATTCGACAAAATAATGTCTGTCTCATTTAATGATGGAAGTAGCGATGAAAACCAAAGCCTATATAATACTCCTAAGAGTACATACTCCCCTGAGTCATGTCAGCGCCACAAATTAAAAATTGTCTATATAACAAATACATGGTGGAAAAATATATATACATGGCAAATGAAAATACACATTTCTACATATATGATGTACATTACAAACAATCTGAGAGAACTTAGACGATTTAGTAGCAACAAAAATAGTGACAAAACTAACATACATCGTTGATTTTGAGCCCAGCAATAGGCATGGTGATAGAATAGGTACATATGGCAACATATTTTTTAAATGTTTATACAATTTTTCGTATTAAAAAAGATGATGGATATTTTTGTAATCTAATTATTAATAATTGGAAACAAGATGGACCCAGAAATTAGTGATGTTGGAGGGAGAGTAGATTATAAATCAAGGAGGCCTACTCTTGATGTACTTCCCCATTTATAATATATCTCTATGCAAAGATATATTTAATTGTGGTATCTATTACAAAATAACAGCAAAATCTTTCAAATTACAAAGATATAGAATAATATCAATGTGTATGTGCAATGATCCTTACCATAATTTTCATTCTTGTTTTTTAAATTCCTTTAATGTTTATATTTCCTTCTAAACGATTAATGATTATTTCTTTTTTTTTGTATAAGAATTAGTTACTTTGATATTGAACGGTTGTGGTTAAGAGTTAGAATTAATCTAGGACAAAAAATTCTCATTTTTGAAAATTCAAGAAAAATCCATGTCAGCATAACATTGCTTTTATATAATAGTATAGATTTAAATTATAATCAGTAAGTGTTAGATCTAAGATATAATTTTGGTAAGTAGTCATGTGCTTATCCAAAAGTAAAGATGACAAAAAGAGGTCAAAAAAATATATATTAAAACAAATAAATTTTTCGATTTAAATCCAATTCATTTTTCTCGTCGGATTAACATTCAAGAATTACAATTATTTCAGTGTGGATTAATCTAAATAAATAAGGACTGAATAAAAAAAATATTTTAGTGTTAAATTTAAGTAAGGATTCAAAAACCCATGCACATGCTTTAGGATACATACCCTTGTACTTTACTAGGTGCATACCTATAAATATAGGCATTTTAATATAATTAGGCCCGTGCCCACCGTTCTGCCTTATTTTTGTAACCCAATTATTTGATAATTTTGGATGTGCACATCCAGCGAACCTTTTCCACATGGCAATGAATCTTTTCAGAAAACTAATGTATCTGTTTAATTAGCTTATGGTCTTAACAATCGTGTCTCTGAGAAAAAAATAATTACAAGTTAATGAATATAAGAATTACTAACATTACTATTATGTTGTAGGTCCCAACATCAAGAACCTAATAAACATGAGTATGTTGATAATAATGAACCTAAACCAACTCATCCTCTAGCACAATTACAATGAGAAGCTCTAGATGTGTATGATTTATATTACAAAATTTCAGTGCAAAATGTTGATTGGAAAATTTTACAATTAAATGACGCAACATTGTTGATGCATGGGGCATGCACCATCCTCAGGTACAATTACAGTACAACCTATTTACAAACTATTAGAACAAAAATAACTCGTTAACATGAGGTATTTCAACCTTCGACTTTGCCTTGTAATGTGATCACCTTCCTTTAGGGTCTGCAACTAAGAACCACTAGTCTCCGCCTCTTTCCTAACGCTATTATGATACGCTTTAACCATATCCTTAATTTTAGAAGGAATTTGATTTTCCCAACTAGTGATGATGTCGTAGCAGTATTTTGCCCTAAGCTTCTGCAACAAGGGTGCCTGTAGAGAGCAAAAAAAAATTACAGACAAGAACAAATATATTGGGCGTAGGAAATGAAAGGTACACTGCACGCAAAAAAAGATATACTGCAGGAAACAAAAGGTACACTGTAGCTTATAAGGAAGACACCCTTTCGGCACGATAGGTTCACCATGTGTATTTGAAAAAGTGAACTTGGTGGGACTATAAGTGTCCTGAGGATTCACGTTGGTTTGGAGACAAATTGTAACTGTGAAGGAAATCTTGGTACTTGGCTTTGACATTAACAGTGGTAAATGGAGGGTGGCACAATCTGGTATTTATTCTACAGCCTCAGGATATAAATGGCTAGTTGGAGATTTGCCTGCTCAGCATCGGACTAAATATGCAATTCATAATTTGAAAGCAACCCCAAATTAAAAAAATTACACAACAAATTCCACTCAAACAGTCAAAAACTCAACTGTACCACATTGAATCTTAGACCCGAGCAACAACTAAAACTAAATATTAAAACCCAATAAAACCAATAAACGACATAGTTGAACAAAAAGTAGAAACAAAACTTCCCTATTTGCAGCACTCTTTTCTAATTCCTCTATGACAACTATACTCTTTCAAAGAACACATAATTACAATCAACACAATTCGAAAAATTCAAGAAAAACTGCCCAAAAAAGGTTGAACGATGACCAATTTGCAGAAAAAGTTCGAAAAATTACCTTAGACGAAGAGAATAGTGAGCTAATATCATTTAATTTAAAAGGGTTGATCACACAAAATTAATAGTTTTATCAGCTAAGAACCAAAAATCTCCTTAACAAGATTCATTTTTCAAACGAAATGGTTGAATTAATTATTTGTAACTAAAGTTCATCCTTTAAAAAAGAATATTCATCATTTTTAACAAAGAATTCATTAAATACATACAAAAAGTTGAATATGTGGTACCAAATATTCATATTCACATGTGGTAACAGCATTCGCAAATTTATTAGGAGAATAGAGAAAAATGAAAAAAGTAAATTCCAACATATACTTATTAATGAAATTTGATCTAACATCATTAACAGAAGCTCAACATGAATAACAACATGACAAAAGAATTAAAGGATTGGAAGGGCAAAGGAGAGAAACAAGGGGACATAAATGAAAAGAAGGGGGGAAAAGCTCTCCTTAGATTCAAACCTTGCACCTACAGCGTAAAAGCCACACACTACACCACTCAACCAGCACATCTCTTATATAACTTTTGGGTGGAAGTCGTATAGTAAATGTGGTACCTAATAGTTGATAGCTCAACGAGCATGACTCCACCGCTGACGGTGTGTACAATGCAATGTACATGCGACCGTATGGTAAATATTTCTTGGAGATGGAATGGGAGAAGACCGTGATTTTAGAGAAACCAAGTTGGGTTTGGAATGCTGCAACTGATAAAAGATTAAATTAATACTATAAAGTCACAAACCTATAATGGCAGCAATGTGTCCATAGATTAGTGGGAGAGCATGTTACTGCAGATCAGGAGGTCATGGGTTCGAACCCTGTTGGGCACTTTTTTGTCTTCTTTCCCCTAATCTTTTTTTTCATCCTCATCAATAAAGAATTACGTTCTTGCTAATGGCTATTTTCACATTAACATGGTAAATACTTTTTTGTCTTCTTTCCCCTAATCTTTTTTTTTTTTCATCCTCATCAACAAAGAATTACGTTCTTGCTTATGGCTATTTTCACATTAACATGGTAAATAAGCAGCAACATGTACCGTTTCACTGCTTCGTCCCCTTTTTATTATCACTGGTATGTCGAGTCCATGCAAGGCACAGACGCAATGCATAAAACACCAACTAATAATCTGACGTTAACTTTATCATTTAAATAATTTAAATTATAATTAGTAAGTGTTAGATCTAAGATATAATTTTTAATTTGTAATTGCTGATGTGCTTATCCAAAATTAAAGGTGACCAAAAGAGGCCAGAAAAATGTATATTAAAACAAATAAATTTGTCAACTTAAATCTAATTGGTTTTTGTCATCGGATTAACATTCAAAAATTACAATTATTTCAGTATGGATTAATCTAAATGAATAAGTATTGAATAGAAAAATGTTTTAGTGTTAAATTTAAGAAAAGATTCAAAAATCTATGCGCATGCTTCGGGATACATACCCATGTACCTTACTAGGTGCATACCTATAAATATAGGCATCTTAATATAATTAGGCCCGTGCCTACCATTCTGCCTTATTTTCGTAGCCTAATTATTTGATCATTTGATGTCCACATGCAGCGAACCTTTTCCACATGGCAATGAATCTTTTCAGAAAACTAATGCATCTGTTTAATTAGCTTATGGTCTTAACAATCGTGTCTCTGAGGAAAAAAAAATTATAAGTTAATGAATATAAGAATTACTAACATTACTATTATATTGCAGGCCCAACATCAAGAACCTAATAAACATGAGTATATTGATAATGATGAACCTGAACCGACTCATCCTCGAGCACAATTACAATGAGAAGCTATAGGTGTGTATGATTTATATTACAAAATTTCAGTGCAAAATGTTGATAGGTAAATTTTACAATTAAATGACACAACATTGTTGACGCATGGGGCATGCACCATCATCAGGTACAATTACACTACAACCTATTCACAAACTGTTAAAACAAAAAAAACTCGTTAACATGAGGTATTTCAACCTTCGACTTTGCCTTGTAATGTGAACACCTTCCTTCAGGGCCTGGAACTGAGAACCACCAGTTTCCCTCTCTTTCCTGATGCTATTATGATAGGCTTTAACCATATCCATAATTTCAGAAGGGATTTTCTTTTCACAACTAGTGATGATGTTGTAGCAATATTTCACCCTAAGTTTATTCAACAAGGGTGCCTGTAGAGAGCAAAAAAGAAACTACAGACAAGAATAAATACATTGGGCGTAGGAAATGAAAGGTACACTGCACGCAGAAAAAGATATACTGCAGGAAACAAAAAGTACATTGTAGCTTGTAAGGAAGACACCTTTTGGGCTTGATGGGTTCACCATGTGTAGTTGAAAAAGAGTACTTGGTGGGACTGTAAGTGTCCTAAGGATTCACATTGGGTTTGGAGACAAATTGTAAGTTTGTAACTGTGAAAGAAATCTTGGTACTTAGCTTTGATAGTAACAGTGGTAAATGAAGGGTACCAAAATCTTGTATTTATTCAGCAGTCTCAGGATATAAATGGCTAGTTGGTAGTCTGCCTTCTCAGCATTGGACTAAATATGCAACTCATAATTCGAAAACAATCCCAAATTAAAAAAATTCCACAACAAATTGCACTCAAATAGTCAAAAACCCAACTATACCACATTGAATCTTAGACCCGAGTAACACTAAAACTAACTATTAAAAACCAACTAAACCAATAAACGACGTGGCTGAACAAAAAGGAGAAACAAAAGTTCCCTATTTGTAGCACTCTTTTCGAATTCCTTTTTGGCAACTATACTCTTTCAAAGAACGCATAATTACAATCAACACAATTCAAAAAATTCAAGAAAAGCTGCCTAAAAAAGGTTGAACGATGACAGATTTGTAGAAAAAGTTCAAAAAATTACCTTAACCAAAGAGAATAGTGAGCTAAATTCATTTAATTTAAAAGGATTGGCACACAAAATTAATATTTTTATCAATCAAGAACCAAAAATCTCCTTAAAAAGATTCATTTTTCAATTGAAATGGTTGAATTAATTACTTGTAACTAAAGTTCATCCTTAAAAAAAAAGATTCATTGTTTTTAACTAAGAATTCATTAAATACATACAAAAAGTTGAATATGTGTTACCAAATATTCATATTCACATGTGGTAAAAACATTTGTAAATTTATTAGGAGAATAGAGAAAAATGAAAAAAGTTAATTCCAACATACGCTTATTAGTGAAATTTGATCTAACATCATTAAAAGAAGTTCAACGTAAACAACAACATAACAAAATAATTGAAGGATTGGAAGGCCAAAGGAGAGGAACAAGGGGACTTAAATGAAAAGAAGGGGGGAAAACTCTCCTTAGATTTGAACCCTGCACCTACAATGTAAAAGCCACGCGCTACACCACTCAACCAACACATCTCTTATATGACTTTTGGACGGAAGTCGTATAGTAAATGTGGTACCTAATAGACGATATCTCAACGCGCATGACGTCACTACTGACGATGTGTACGATGCAATGTACATGAGGCCTTATGGTAAATATTTCCTGGAGATGGAACAGGAGAAGGCCGTGATTTTAAAGAAACCAAGTTGGATATGGGATGCTACAACTGATAAAAGATTAAATTAATACTATAATGTCACAAACCCATAATGACAGTAATGGGTCCATAGCTTAGTAATAGAGCATTTGAGTATAGATCAAGTGGTCACCGGTTCAAATCTGGTTCGACCCTTTTTTGTCTTCCTTGCCCTAATTCTTTTATTCATCGTCATCAGTAAAGAATTATGTTCGTGGTGGTGGCTATTTTCACATTAAAATGATAAATAAGTAACAAAATGTACTGTTTCACTACTTTTTCCCCTTTTTATCATCACTAGTATGCCGGGTCCATGCAAGGCACAAATGCAATGCATAAAACCCCAACGAATAGTCTGATGTTAATTTTATCATTTATCTAATTTAAATTATAATTAGTAAGTGTCAGATCTAAGATATAATTTTGGTAAGTAGTGATGTGCTTATCCAAATGTAAAGATGACAAAAAGATGTCAGAAAAATATATATTAAAACAAATAAATTTGTCAATTTAAATCTAATTGGTTTTTCTCGTAGGATTAACATTCAGAAATTGCAATTATTTCAGTATGGACTAATCTAAATAAATAAGTATTGAATAGAAAAATATTCTAGTGTTAAATTTAGGAAAAGATTCAAAGATCTATGCACATGATTTAGGATACAATCGCATGCACCTTCCTAGGTGCATACCTATAAATATAGGCATTTTAATATAATTAGGCCCGTGTTTACCAACTTGCCTTATTTTCGTTACCCAATTAGTTGATAATTTTTGATGTGCACATCCAGTGAACCTTTTGCACGTGGCAATGAATCTTTTCATAAAATTGGTTCATCTGTTTAATTAGCTTATGGTCTTAATAATCGTGTCTATGAGGAAACAATATTTATAAGTTAATGAATATAAGAATAACTAACACTACTATTCTATTGTAGGTCCCAACATTATGAACCTAATAAACATGAGTATGTTGATAATGATGAACCTGAAACGACTCATCCTCAGGCCAAATTACAATGAGAAGCTATAGGTGTGTATGATTTATATTAGAAAATTTCAGTGCAAAATGTAGGTAGGAAAATTTTACAATTAAAGGATGCAACATTGTTGATGCATGGGGCATGTACCATCCTCAGGTACAATTATAGTATAACCTATTCACAAACTATTATAACAAAAATAATGCGTTAACATAAGTTCTTTCAACCTTCAACTTTGCCTTGTAATGTGAGCATCTTCCTTCAGGTTTTGCAACTGAGAACCACAAGTCTTCCCCTCTTTCCTGATGCTATTATGATAAGCTTTAACCATATCAACGATATTAGAAGCAACTTCATTTTCCCAACTAGTGATGATGTGGTAGCAATATTTCGCGCTAAGTTTCTTCAACAAGGTGCCTGTAGAGAGCAAAAAGCAAACTGCGGACTAGAACAAATACACTGGGTGCAAGAAATGAAAGATACACTGTAGGCAAAAAAAGATATACTGGAGGAAACAAAATGTACATTGTAGCTTGTAAGGAAGACACCCTTTGGGTTCGATGGACTCAGCATGTGTATTTGAAAAAGAGTACTTGGTGGGACTATAAGTATCCTGAGGATTCAAGTTGGGTTTGGAGACAAATTGTGACTGTGAAAGAAAGTGATTGTGACAGAAATCTTGGGACTTAGCTTTGATAGCAACAGGTGGTAAATGGAGGGTAGCAAAATCTGGCATTTATTCTGCGGCCCCAGGATATAAATGACAAGTTGGTAGTCTGGCTGCTTAGCATTGGACTAAATATGCAATTCATAATTCGAAAACAACCCCAAATTAAAAAAATTCCACAACAAATTCTACTCAAACAGTCAAAAACTCAACTGTACCACATTGAATCTTAGACCCAAGCAACAACTAAAACTAAATATTAAAATCCAATAAAACCAAAAAACAACATAATTGAGCAAAAAGTAGAAACAAAAGTTCCCTATTTGCAACACTCTTTTCGAATTCCTCTGTGGCAACTATACTCTTTCAAAGAACGTATAATTACAATCAACGCAATTCGAAAAATTCAAGAAAAAATGCCTAAAAAAGGTTGAATGATGACAGATTTGCAGAAAAAGTTTGAAAAATTAGCTCAGATGAAGAGAATAGTGAGCTAAATTCATTTATTTTAAAAGGATTGGTCACACAAAATTAATATTTTAATCAGTCAAGAACCAAAAATCTCATTAAAAAGATTCATTTTTCAAACGAAATGGTTGAATTAATTATTTGTAACTAAATTTCATCCTTAAAAAAATAAAAGATTCATCATTTTTAACTAAGAATTCATTAAATACATACAAAAAGTTGAATATGTGGTACCAAATATTCATTTTCACATGAGGTAAAAACATTAGTAAATTTATTAGGAGAATAGAGAAAAATGAAAAAAGTAAATTCCAACATACGCCTATTAATAAAATTTGATCTAACATCATTAAAAGAAGTTCAACATAAATGACAACATGACAAAAAAATTAAAGGATTGGAAGGCCAAAGGAGAGAAATAGGGGGACATAAATGAACGAAGGGGGGAAAAGCTCTCCTTAGATTCGAATCTTGCACCTCCAGTGTAAAAGCCACACGCTACACCGCTCAACCAGCGCATTTGACTGCAAATCAAGAGGTCATGGGTTCAAATCCGGTTGTGCCCTTTTTGTCTTCTTTCCACTAATCTTTTTCTTTTTTCTTCCTTATCAATGTAGAATTATGTTTGTGGGGGTGGCTATTTTCACATTAACATGATAAATAACTAATAACATGTACTGTTTCACTGCTTCTTCCCCCTTTTCTCATCAATAGCATGTCGGGTCCATGCAAGGCACAGGCACAGTGCATAAAACACCAACTAATAATCTCATATTAATCTTATCATTTGTCTAATTTAAAATATAATTAGTAAGTGTCAAATTTAAGATATAATTTTGTAAGTAATGATGTATTTATCGAAATATAAAGATGGCAAAAAGAGGTCACGAAAATATATATTAGAATAAATAAATTTGTCTGTTTAAATCTAATTGGTTTTTCTTGTCGGATTTACATTTAGAAATTACAATTATTTCGGTATGGATTAATCTAAATAAATATTGAATAGAAAAATATTTAATTGTTAAATTAAGAAAAGATTCAAAAATTTATGCACATGCTCTTCATGTATTGAATGGCCAAATTTATAAATTTGTTCTATAAAAACCATTTAATTGCTCCGGTATAGAAAAAGAGCTCATACCTACTTGTCACATTTGTTGAGTACCATTTAATATTGAACTTTTTCATTTTCTTGAAATGCCAACATAAGATACCATTCCTAATTGCCACAAACATCTAGATGCAGTTGCACATTTTTCAATTTAGCCAATGCATAAATATAAAATATTTACACAATAATTGATATCATCCCATTTCTTATATATATAGTTTAAATTGAAACTACTTATTAACAACATAAAAACTCCTTTTAGTTCAAGAATATCATTGTTGTAACTTTATAAGAGTGATGTATTCATCTATACAATCGCACATTGCATGAACTACGACGTCATACTATCTTCAAATCGAAAACCGTAAAAGGTGAAAAATATTTACTTATTATGAACTAATATCAATTTTCAAATATGTACAATTTAAATTAGAACTGTTTACAATGCAAGAAAACCTATTTTAATCTGGCGCATTATTGTTGTTAATTAATAAAAAAATAATATATTCTTCATACTATAATATCCATCACACTAACATAATCACACAAATTCATTCCAGGTCCACGCCTCCTCAAAAACATATATTTGCTTCGCACAACCTAACTTTTCTTATATCTATAATTGAAATTGAAACTTCGAAGTTAAAAATGACACATATACATCAAGAAAATTATTGTTGTAAATATTTAAAAGTTATAGATTCATCTATACAATCTTGCGCTGGAAGAACTAACATGTCATGCTATCTATTAAATCCTGCCCCTAAAATTTAAAAAAATATTTAAATATTAACCACTACCCCTTTTCTAACATGTGCAATGTAGATTGAAACATTTTGAAACACTACAAACCAAAAACCTGAATGACTTCTTGTAATACTTCGTCACTTAATCATGTTTAATTAGTTTTAATTCTTGTATTAGTTACATGGTTATGATTAATCGGAGCAGTGAGCCACGCATTATTCTACTGCCAAACAAAGCAACGCTTGATCTAAGAAATTTGATATCACAGAATTTCCTTTAAGTATACAAAATCTCAGATAACCAAGTAAAAGTATATAATTTCCTATAAATATGCGTATGTACCCGAGCGAGTCAGGAATTTACCGAGCTATAGTAATTTCTTGATGGCTACATAAAGGAATGGAATTAGTGAATTGATGCTAGCCAAATGTATGATAGATTTTGGGCCATCTAGAAAGAAAAAGAATTGGGATGTGCTTGCATCAAATTGACAAGAGTTAGTAATTACCAAACAAAAAAATATAGATAAAAATAAAAAATAAAACAAATGAAAGAATTACTATATAAAGTGGGAAATGGGCTCCCAAAATGGTATATGGAGTCTTGTGAACATAGCCACAAAAAAAACCAAAAAAAAAGGAAGATAGCTACACACTTTATCCACTTCTATCATTATCTTCATTTGTACAAGGTAATCAATCCTTTTTCCACCCTTTTGTCTCCATTGAATGTGAATACCGTGAATATCCAAATTGATCCATGAGCAATTCATGTGGTTAGTGGGATAGTCTTTTCAATAAATGGAGTTGTATTGTCTAATTGAATTCTTGAAGAAGTGATTGAGATGTATATTATGGAAGAATGAACAAAGTATGTCAATTTACTTGAATTGGTTCATGTGAATTGCATGCTTGGTTTAGTTTGGAATTGGGTGCTTGTTTTAAATAATGTTGAAATGAGGATATGAGAATATTGATGTCTTTTTGGGTTGTCGGTCGTCACACGTGTAAAGTGATTGATGAAATTAGAAGTGAGAAAGAAGAATTGGGCATTTAGGTTGTGCAATTGTGAAAGTTTCTACCCTAATTAGATTGGGTGCATGTCTATCTTGTTTGGATAACTTGTGCTTAAGGAATTGAGTTGAGTTCCTTATTAGTTGAAAGAAGCTTAAAAATTAGAGATTTATGTCTAGAAATAGATGTGGAGCAAGCTAGTGAAATAGTAGGGTTAGTGAAAGAATATTCTTAGTTAAACGTTCAAGTCAATGTTTAATGAGAAGTTGGTAGTCTTAAAATGAGTCAAGTTGGTTAAATGAGCTAGGTGGATTGGTAGGTCTAAATGCCCGGTTAAGAGGTTCATGAAGCATTTGGGTTCATAAGTAGCTAATTCAAGTAATCAACGGGTATTGATTGAATTAATTTATCTTTTGTTTGAGTTTAAAATGTCAAGTTCGATTGATACACATAGATGAAACAACCTCGATAATGAAAGGAAAAAGGGTAGTTTGAAAGTATAAGTGTGGGAGGAAGGCGTGTAACATTGATACCTGGGGTTTTAAGATCAAATGTGATAGCTAAGGGCCATAAGAGTGCTAACTAATTTGGTTAAAACAACTCTGAGGGGTATGGGGCTAAAATCATATTCAAGGGGAAATGATCAAACAACAACATAGTTACATGATAAATGAGAACACTAATATTTATTTGATTAAGTGAATGATGGTAAAGAGAGGAAAAGTCCCTTGAGACGTTTTCTAAATGAAAATTTACAATATTAGTCTGTTAGTTTATACATTTTTAACAATGAAAATATATTGTTATTATAGAATAAAAATTTATAAAAGTGAATGCTCATGAACACAAAACTTGAATTGAAGTCTTATAGAAGGAACATTTGTAAACTGAGATTTAAAAGACAATACTCGATTTTTACAACTATGTTATTGCTTGTACCCGTCAAAGATGTCTAAATTTACATTTCTAATATCATCAAGTTTTATTCGACACTAGAACCTTAAGGATCGATTTCATTGCTCATCGTTCAATGCAATGCTCAACGAGCAATGTTCAATGTTGATTGTTGATTGTTCATACTTCCTGCTAGCAGAATTCACAGTTCAGACTCTTCCTATTAAATGGAAAATTCATAGTTCATAGTTCATTGATGCAATGACCATTGTTCATATGTTTGGTCCCCATTCAGGCCGAGAAACAATTAATTTCACAGTCAATGTTAAATGCAGTGTTCCTCAAAGAACGTTTAAAAAGCATATTCTTAAAATTATGCGCGCGCTCACTGACTCCTTCCAAATAGTTATTGATTGTACAAGGTAATGTGTTGAGCTACTGCTCATTTTCCCATAGCTCATTTTCAGATTGTTTTGTGTTTTCAAACTGATTTAGGGAAAGGGAGGCAACTTAAAGTTAAGTCGGAACCTACGGAAGCTAAGGGTCTAGGAAAAGTGGGTCACGGCAGTGATTGCTAATTCTCCACCCTAATTCTAGTTGGTCATTTTGGAGGGCTTAGAACCTGGCTTGTGTTTTGGTCATTATTGGAGCCACAATGAAATGTAAATCAATTTTGAATATAACTAGATCGTTGTGTTCTGCCTACTTTGGAATGTTTAATAACAATCTTAGACCTTGTTTGGTGTAAATATTGTAACTAGTGGGTATTGCTTATCTAATTGACTCTATATCTTTATCTGTAGTCTTGTCCATATCGGACGGAGATGATACCCTAGCTTGATAGTGCATCAGTTGACTTATAATGCATATGAAGCAGGTTGTTTAGAAGGTGATTAAGGTAGGGCATTACAAAAGTAGTATCAGAGTAAATTTAGAAGTTTCAATGACTAGATTAATGTCGTTATTTGGGGCTAAGATTGCCGAGGCTTTAGGTATGTTGTAGTACATAAGCAAAAATTCATAAGAATAAGGTTGGTTGTGTGAGGAATGGATAAGTACGCTCTATGATTGACAACCAGGTGTAAGTTTTTATAAAATGGGTACAGACAAGCATATATATGCTCACATCGAAATGTTTGCCTCGTGTATATATATACATATTGTGGAAGATGATAAGTGTTTTGTGATGATAATAAATGTTAGGACATGACCCTTTTGAAGGGGCACCCCTAGCAACCGTCAAGATCCCCCACTTTCGCCCAGAACTTCCCCAAGGAGAAGACCCTTTTCCCTAGCCGCCACCTATCTTGGAGCTACCAATCGATATAGATAGACATAAGTTCAACTTATCAGAGATCTAGATCGGGGATGACTGGTATGATATCCAGGGATGAGGGGACGAAGTGACTCTAGTGATTCAAGCAGCGCGAAGAGTGTAATCAACATTCCTGAGTCCCTTGAGGTGGTAGAAATAAGTTTTAATGAGGATGAGGAAGATTCTTAGAGCTTTGGGTCTGAAATTAGTAACAGTGGTGACTCAAACTACAAATGGATAGGGTGGGATAGGAAGTGGAAGCAAGAGAAAGAGTCGGATATGTAAAAATGTTAATATGTAAAGTAGCATGTAGGGAACTGACCCCTAGGGGGAATAGGAAGGTTAACAATGGTGCAGGACTTTAATTCGTAGGGTTAGAATAGTGTCTAATCTAACCCCCATCCATCCATTTTGTTTTAAAAAGCGGGCCCTTTTGTACTTCTACCATGGAGACTATACTCCTAGCAGATTAATGTAGCATATGATATGACTAAGTTAATGAATACGTATAATTTTTATGTATATGACTACTGAAGTTGTTAAATTACTTACAAATGAAATGACCAATAATGGAATCCATAGGAGAATATAACAATATGGATTAGCTGGTGTCTCTTGTCTAGCCTGCATGAATAATCAAGGTAATAACATTGGTAACATGAGGAGAGTGTCCTATGAATAAAAGATGATAAAGATCAAACATGAATGTTTAGTCATGAGGGATGTGGATGAGTGGGAGCTAATATGTTCGTGTATATTATGAACATAATGGTGGACCCAAAAGACAACATTCAATAGAACAATTTGCAAAGGAATGATGTAGAATTCGGGCCAGTTCGCTCATTCAATCAATATTTCCCTAGTAGTAACCCCTCAAAGAAGTCAGAAAGCTATTGGCGTACCCCCAAACCCTAAAAATGTTGAGAATTAAAAGGAACTACTGGATGACTTAGATCTTGAATTGATGGTAAAGATTGTGGCTAAAGTAACAAAGAAGCTTAAGGGTTCTGGATCTGAAAAGGATGAGAATGAAAACAAGTCCTTTGATCGGGTTGCGAAACGAAATCCTAAAAGATATAATGGTAGGGAGGACTGGTGACACTGGATGAATGGACCAAGTAGATGAAAAACAAATATTTGATGTTGTGAAGGTTCCTGACAACAAGCGAGTAACTATTGGTGCCTTTGACCTCACTAGACAAGCTGACATCTGGTGGGGAATAGTTAAAACTACCTTCCAAAGTCTTGAGGCTACCTGGAGCAAGTTCAATGAAGTACTGTGAGCGAAGTTTCATCCTATGCACTTATAAAAGCAAAAGTAGAGAGAGTTCCTAACCTTAAGGCAGGATAACCTATTAGTAATGGAACATGGACCCGCTTCGCTAAACTCTCGAGGTTTGTCTAAGAATATATAGTCTCAAATCAAATTAGAATGTTAAGATTTGAAGAAGGCCCAACGCCTTATATCAGGAACCAGATGGATGGACAATCCATGTAATCTAGTCAGAAATTGTATGAGCATGTTGCTGAAAACGAATGGGTGAAAAATGAGTTGAGAATGGGTCAATCAGGCCAACCCTAAGAAAAGGTGGAATACAAGAGGCTCTCAGATAGAGGGAATTCCGAGTAAAAAACCTACTAATGTGAGACCAAAGCCGAAAGGCCTAGCCCTTACTAGGCAGTACTGCATCAAGTGTGGTCGTACAAAGCACAACACCTTGGAATGCAGGGTAAGAACAATTTGCTGTTTTCGCTGTGGACATCTGAATTATCTGATTGTCAACTGCCCTGCTAAATCTACCTAGCCAAGTAAAGGTCCTACTCTAGCTCCTAAAGGCAGTAAGAGCCCTGCCCCTGCGTCCAGTTGGCAAGTGGGTGACGTTTATATGATCAACATGAAGCAACCAACAACTCAGGAATGGTTGTGACCGGTACACTTCCTTTTAATTCAACACCTGTTGTTGTTTTGTTTGATTTGGGAGCTACACATTCATTTATTTCATCAAAAGTTGTATCTCAGACAAGGGTGGAATCACATAAATATTCTGCAGATTTGGATGTAAATTTGCCCATGGAAAAAAAAGGGTAAAATGTAGTGTTATGTACAAGAATTGCCCGGTGATATTAAATCAAGAGGAGTTTGAGGGAGATTTAATATAGTTAGGTCTATCGGAATTCGACATAATTTTAGAAATGAATTGATTGTCAAGGTATGGGGCAAAGATTGATTGCCAAAAGCAAAAAGTATTACTAAAAGGGAAAGCGGAAGGAAAGATGTATTTTTGGGGAAACAATAGTAGCAAGGAATGTCCTATAATATCCTTGATGGCAACTAGGAAATTAGTTAGATAGGGTTGTGAGGCGTACCTGTGCTGTGTTACGAAACATAGGAAAAAACAAATAAAACTTGAGGGCATTATGGTGGTTAGAGAATTTCTGGATATGTTCCCGAAAGAAATCCCTGGGCTACCACCCAAAAGAGAGATTGACTTTGAAATAGAGTTGGAACTAGGACCGTCCCCTATCTTGAAGCCTCCATATAGGATGGGCCTAGTGGAGTTGAAAAAATTGAAAGTACAATTGGAAGATTTGTTGCAAATGGGTTATATAAAACCAAGCATAACCTTGTGGGGAGCACTAGTACTATTTGTGAAGAAATATGATGAAACTTTGAGATTCCGTATAGATTATAGAGAACTGAATAAGATCACCATAACGAATAAGTACCCATTGCCTAGGATTGATGATTTATTTGATCAACTACAGGGAATGGGAGTCATTTCAAAGATTGATCTTAGCTTGGGGTACCACTAATTAAGAGTCAAACCAGAGGAGGATATCCCTAAGATGGTGTTTAGGACTCGCTACCGTCATTATGAATTTACGGTGACGCCATTGGGATTAACCAATGCTGTCGCAACCTTTATGGATTTGATGAACTAGGTGTTTAAGCCATTTTTTTGATAAATTTGTAGTTATTTTTGTTAATGATATCCTAGTATATTCAAAAACTGAAGAGGAGCATACTGAGCATTTGAGGATTATACTATAGACCCTAAGGAAGCACAAGGTTTATACTAAATTATCAAAATCTGACTTTTGATTGTTAGAAGCGAACTTTCTGGGACATGTGATATCTAAAGAAGGGATCAAAATGGACCCATAAAAAGTAAAGGCAGTCACTAATTGGCCAAGACCTACTAACGTTACTCAGGTTCAGAGTTTCCTAGGTATGACTGGGTACAATAGATGTTTGCGTAAGATTTTTCAAGAATCGCCCTGCCCCTCACTAACCTATTAAAGCATACTACGAAATTTGAGTGAAATGACAAGTGTGAAGCTGTCTTTTAACAACTAAAGCACAAATTTACCATTACACCAACTCTAGCTTAACAAGCAGAAGGAGGGGAATTTATCATTTATAGCGATGACTCTAGGCAGGGAATAGGATGTGTTTTAATGCAAGATGAAAAGGTCATAGCCTATGCATCTAGGCAGCTGAAGCCATATGAGAAGAATTATCCCAACCATGGCTTGGAGCTAGTTGCAATAGTTTTTGCACTGAAAATATGGTGACAATATCTCTATGGTAGCCCTTGCAATATTATCACTGACCACAAAAAGTCTTAAACACATCTTCACTCAAAAAAGAATTGAGTTTGAGGCAACAAAGTGGTTAGAGCTTCTAAAAGATTATGAGCTCCAAATACAGTACCACCTAGGAAGGACTAATGTTGTGGCTAACACCTTGAGTTGTAAAACGCATCATAGTATGAGCACTGTGGTGATGGTATGATGAGAAATTTTGAGGGATCTGCGGAATATGAGCATAGAACTTGTGCTACTGCATGAATTCAGGTCATTCCTTAATTGTATGTTTGTTCAACACACTCTCTTGGATGAGATTAACCAGGCACAAGTGGGTAATGCAAAGATAGAAGGAATTAACATGAATACGAGCAAAGGTGTTGTGAATCCCTCAAGTATATGGTTTAACGTTGTAATACTTGAAGGTGTCGATCCTCAGGGATGGGTCGAAATTAGAACACCAACTAACAACTAAGACATTAACATTTCCAAACATGTAATTGCATTAAGCAAAAATGCTAAATAAAAGACTCTTTTTTACTGGAAATTTAAATAAGGCTGAGTCGATTCTCCGTTAAATTGAATTCCCAAGCTGAACGCGCATCAAAACACAACCCCAAATTGCTAAACTTCTCACAGATTAACTTGAAGCTTAAGGGGCTGAGCAAGTTGAGAGCAGAGGATGCTCTGTATTCCAAAACTAAGTCAGTATTCTGCGCACAAGTCTAAATATTATACTTTAATCATCATAGCCGAACTTCAATAGTACAAAAGCTGAGAAAATTATATGGAGAAAGAACGAAAGACACAATTTGCATCCAAATTGATACTACTAACACCAAAGCTTCAAGATTCTTGCTATAGCTGAATATAAAACTGAAAAGGATTATAGCTTTTGGAGATTTAATTTGCTAGATCTCAAACTCCCAAAAACTACTGAATCTGAAACTAGAAAAACAGAAATTGAACACCAAAAACCCCCAAAAAACAATTGCCCTCATTCTGCTTTTTGACCTCCATAAAAGCTCAGCTAGAGTGCGGTTCGTTGCTGCCAAAATAATTACCCCTTGAATGCTTGAAACTGCTAAATTGATGATGATACTGGAAGGCAACGGATGGGCATGGCAATGGAAGCATGAAAGATGATGATTGAAGGAGGAGAGAGAGAGAGAGGTTGCGATGATTATAGAGGATGGAGAAGATGAAGAGGCAGAGCATTGGTTGCCCTGTTTTCAGGTTCCTCCGGGTTAGAAACTGAAGAAGAAGAAGAAGGAAAGAAAGAGAGGAAGAGTCGTGTGATAATGGTGGAATGAATGAGGAGAGAGAAGGGGCTGCAATTTCGGGTGTGAGAGAGACGAAGGGTTGCTGAGGGAGATGAAGGACAACCATGCCCATTTCTAGTCTGGCTCATTGCAGAGCACGAATAAGAAGAAGAACAGGAGGGGGTAAGAAACGCCCTCACCTGCCCGGCACGTGTTTTCTTAAGTGGAAGTAGGAAGGGTGATGGGGTCGCGAACTGGGCCAAGCCCAGCAGAGAGAAAGGAAAGGAAGAAAAAAAGGGGGCCAGTCCAAAGAAAGGAAAAAAACGTTAGGTTAAGCTGCTGCTTCTTCTCTCCATTCTTTTTTTTTTTTTTTGTATTGATCCAGACTTTGAGTGCATTATAGTTAAAATGAACAAAATGAACAAAAATATTGTTAAAATTCTAATTAACTAATTTATTTCGAACAATTATTAGAAAATAAAAGGGGATAAAATATCATAATTTCTAGTAGAACAAATACCCCCACACCTAAGTTATGCTCGTTCTTGAGTAAAATAAAACTAAAAAAACCCTAGAAAAAGAAAAATAAAACTCTAACCCACTTTCGTAGGAATTACGGTTGCATTTAGCATGTGCAACAAGTCCTTTAAACCCCTAGGTTACTCCTAGTGGACGAGTAAGGTCTAGTGAGGGTTTGCAGAAGATATACCCACAAAATCTATAAAAAAAAAACATAAACAGAAACTCGAAAATCTTTTTTTTGGTTTGTTTTCTCAAAAATTAATATGTACAAAACTAGGGAAAGATATATACATATTCTAATCAACTAAATCACCCATGTAGCAAAGATATTGGCTTGCATATAAACAAAATGTACTCATCAAGGCTCTCTACCCCATGAATGACATCAAAGTACTAACGTTTTACTCCACTGTACATCAAGAATTTGAATCCATCTCAATGTTCGTGTGCAAGTTTATCATCATCTTAGGGCTTAGGTTTACCAGAATCAAACTCAATACCACTTGACCGATACATACTACATTATTCACTTATTAACATAGGAAGTAAGCTTTCCCAATAGCAGTATTGCCTGAAAGGAAACACCCAGTAGCACATGCCTCAAAGGGTAATGCACAGTAGCACATGCCTCAAAGGGATGCTTGTCATTCCTAATCTTATTTCATTTCTTTTTTCTTTCTTTCTTCTTTTGTTCTCATTTTTTTTTCATCATTTCATTTTTTTTCATACTCATTTTTCCCTTCTTTTTTTTTCTGAATGCAAACAAAAAAACTAAAGTAATTGTGTCAAAGACAAGTGGGAGAACCGGTTATGGAAGGCTAAGACCTTAAAATAATGATGCAGGTATAAAGAAGGATAGGATTACACAACAATAATGAACAATTGGGTTTAGAATTAGGGCTTAGAATGTCACATTAAGACAGAGATCTATCATGCACATCATGCGTGTATATAAGCTAATAGTCAAAGTACAAGGAATTTAAGCTAATAATAACAGTGCAAAGCTTCCCCAAAAACAAAACAAAAATCTTTTTGGATTTCCAAAATTTTCAATTTTTTTTCAATTTTCCAATTTTTTTTTTCAAAGTTTCAAAGTTTCCCTACCCCTACACCTTAATTTCACAATGTTCCATAGGAAGTGAAAATAAACAGAAAACATAAAATAAAAACTAAAGAAACTTAAATATACAAAGTGAAAAAGAAAACTCAAAACTAAAGACAAAGACAAGACTATAAAATTCAAAAATAAAACAAAGCAACAAATATATACAAACAAAAACAAAATAAAAAGAGGAGATAAAGAGAAACGTTTATACCAGGCTAGGTGTAGAAATACACCTAAGCTATAGCCTCTTGAAATGTGCTTAAATAGAAACCTATGGGGCATCAGTCACTCCATATCGAGCTGAAAAGTGCTACTTAAATCAAAACTCATTAGAGCACGTACCATCTTATTGAACACAGATGACCAACTCTCAATAACATAGAAATAGTAAAAAGTACAGAGTCGGAGCCAGAAAGAGTACATCTACCTTAGCAATAAAGCACAGGTAAAGGTTCGCTTCAACTTATCAAATTGTTGGGCCCAAACAGAAAAGAGACAGACATACTCATAATGTGCCAGCAATTTGGTCATCGGCCTAGAGATGTGATCGTCATGAATGAGCAGTCTAGGCAAAGCAGTGGGTCCTAAGTTCACAAATCCTTTAAGTTCAATATGCGTATGAGTCTGGCCTAAATCAAAATGTTCAGTGACAATGGCCTCAGACTCAACAAATTTAGACTTGTGAGATTCAAAAAGGAAGTCAGTTTGGATAGGGTCAAAAGAAAAAGATTCATACTCAGCACATAGATCCACATCCAAACCCACATTGATATCAAACCCATATGAAAAAGATTCATATTCTATAGAAAGAATATCATCATTTAATTCCAATTTAGTGTGTTCAAGTGTCTCTTTGCATGACTCCTATAAAGACATAGTTTCTGACTCATCTATCTCATGATGCTCATTGTAAGGTGTAATGCTCATATCTAACTCACAATTTCTCGCAGATTCTTCCCCATCCTCAAACTCAAAAGATTTATAAAAAGGGGTGGGTGGGTCGGTAGAAACTAGGACATCATTAGTGATGTCCTGAGGTGAGCTAATGTGGGGTGCAAGGTTAGATGATAGAGAATTAGGGAAGACCTCCTCTTGCTCTACACTAGGCAAAAGCATGTCATTATTCAAGTTAGGCCTAGCAAGATAAGAGAGATCAAAATCATCATAAAGGCTAATTTCAGGCTTACGAGGTCCTAAACTAGAGTCAGGCTCATGATAATTCTCCCTGCTTTGAGTAAAACATTGAGAATATTCAACAATTCTCATTTTCATTGTCTCTAGCATTCTATCAATCAATTCATTAATCGTCTTTTCCACACTTGCACATTTAGCATCAACATAAGCACGATATGGACAATTATAAGCATCATGATTTGAAGACTCACAATAATCACAGAAAATCGGAGCCATATAAGAGTAAGATGGGTCATATAAATCTATAAAGTGATCATGTTGGAAAGGATTAGCATGAAAAGCAAACTCAACATGAGTTAGGTATCCAAAATTATTTCTAGCTCATTCAAACGCATAGGTGTCCCAAGCTAGCTTTTCAAAGAAATCCCTAACTTCATCTTGAGTTTTAGATAATAATCCTAGTACACCTCCAGGATAAATAGACTCAACATAACCCCAAGATTCAGAATTTAGATCCACAGCAATGACCTCACAAATTTTCCATTTTTGAAAGCTTTGATTCAACTGAGCACGATTAGACCTGACAAAACTGACCCGAGACCCGAAACCCGAACCGAATGACCCGAACCCATACCCAACCCGACACCCGAAATATGCTCACCCGAAAGTGGACCCGAAACCCGAATTGACCCGACCTGAACCATACCCGACCCGAAATTTTTAACAAAGTTGCTTGTTTTGGCATAACGAGCGTATTTCACCAAAAATTGGTTGACCCGAAATCGACCCGACCCGAACCATACCCGACCCAAACCGAAACGACCCGAAATGTCACTTAACCCGAACATGACCCGACCCGAACTTGACCCAACACATACCCGAACCGAATGACCCATTTGCCAGGTCTAAGCACGATAATCATTAAGTTTCGAAAGATAACGCCAAAAAGATTCATGCTCATATTGTGGGAAATTAAAAACCGGTATGCTTAAAGCTCGTGTTTTTTCAATTTTAAGAATTTTTCAATTTTTTTTGGATTTTCAATTTTTGATTTTTTTTAGTTTTTTTTAGGAAAGAAAATGCATCTAGGATACTATTTACAAACTAATGACTACAACAAAAACAAGAGACTCAAGTAATTAAGTGAACAAAACAAAATAAACTAACAAAAATAAAACCATGTTACAAAAAGGAAAGAAAAACACAAAAGACTCAAACATCACACAAAATATAAAAATGAACACAAACGCAAAAGAAGAGCATTTTTTTCAGTTTTTTTTTTCCTGCTTCCTGCACAAATATCCGAACTATTAGTCCCCTTTTTTTAGCTTAAAATAATAACAAAAATTAAATTAAATGGACCAAAATAAAAAGCAAAATATAAACTTGAATTGAAAATCAAAAACCAAACAATAAAACAACTGAAACTAAACTAAAAACACAAAATCGAAAGATACGAAACAAAAACGAAATCCATGCAAATGACTCAATGCAACCTAATTTCACAAGGTCATCCCGGGCAATGCCGCCAAAACTTGTTGTGAATCCGACAAGTATACGGTTTAGCATTGTAATACTTGAAGATGTCGATCCTTAGGGATGGGTCGAAATCAGAATACCAACTAACAACGAAGACATTAACATTTCCAAACATGTAATTGCACTAAACAAAAGACTCTTTTTTACTAGAAATTTAAATAAGGTTGAATCAATTCTCTGTTAAATTGAATTCCCAATCTGAACTTGCATCAAAACAGAACCCGAAATTGCTGAACTTCTAACAGATTAACTTGAAGCTTAAGGAGCTGAGCAAGTTGAGAGCAGAGGATGCTCTGTATTCCAAAACTAAGTCAGTATTCTGGGCATAAGTCTAAATCTCATACTCTAATAATCATAACCGAACTTCAATAGTACAAAAGCTAAGAAAATTATACGGAGAAAGAACAAAAGCTTCAAGATTCTTAGTATTGTTGAATATAAAACTGAAAAGGATCGCGGCTTTTGGAGATTTAATTTGCTAGATCTCAAACTCCCAAAAATTGCTGAATCTGGAACTAGAAAAACAGAAATTGAAAACCAAAAAGCCCCCAAAAAAACAATTGCCCTCATTCTGCTTTTCGACCTTCATAAAAGCTCAGCTAGAACGCAGTTTGTTACCCCCAAAATAATTACCCCTTGAATTCTTGAAACCGCTAAATTGATGATGATACTGGAAGGCAATGGATGGGCGTGGTAATGGAAGCATTAAAGATGATGAGTGAAGGAGGAGAGAGAGAGAGAGGTTGCGACGGTTATGGAGGATGGAGAAGACGAAGAGGCAGAGCATTGGTTGCCCTGTTTTCAGGTTCCTCTGGGTTAGAAACCGAAGAAAAGAAGGAAAAAAGGAGAGGAAGAGTCATGTGATAATGGTGGAATGAATGAAGAGAGAGAGGGGGCTGCGATTTCGGGTGTGACAAAGGCGAAGGGTCGCTGAGGAAGATGAAGGACCGCCATGCCCATTTCTGGTCTGGCTCACTGCAGAGCACGAAGAGGAAGAGGAAGAACAGGAGGGGGGAAGAAACGGCCTCACCTGCCCGACACGTATCTTCTTAAGTGGAAGCAGGCCGGGTAAGGGGGTCGCGGACTAGGCCAGGTCTAGCGGAGAGAAGGGAAAGGAAAAAAAAAGTGGGTTGGTCCAAAGAAAGGAAAAAAAAACGTTGGGCTGGGCTGCTGCTTCCTCTCTCCATTCTTTTTGTTTTTTTTTTGTATTGATCCAAACTTTGAGTGCATTATTCATTTTTTTCTTCAAATTGTCCAACCCCTACAAAATGAACTAAAATATTGTTAAAATTCTAATTAACTAATTTATTTCGAGCAATTATTAGAAAATAAAAGGGGATAAAATATCATAATTTCTGGTTGAACAAAAGGAAAAGTGTTAGGGTTTATAGAGGATGAGCAAGGAATTATTAGATTCCAAAATCGGATATGCATGTCTCAAAGGATGTAGTTGAAAAAAGGATAACATCTGAAGCCCAGAATACAAAGTATTTCATCCAATCAGGAGGAACAAAAATGTATAGAGATTTACAACAAACCTTATGGAGGGGTAACATGAAAAGAGACGCAGTCGAGTATGTGGATAAATTTCTTACCTGTCAAAGAGTCAAAGTTGAGCATTAACAGCCTAGTGGCTAATTGACAGTGGCGGATCTAGGGCTTCGAATTAGGTGTGTCTACCTACGAACATTTAACACCAAGTGTATCATAAAATAAAGTTTAATTTATACATCAAATATTACAATAATCTACTATTACAATTGTCCTTTATGTTTTTCCATTTTTTGGAATTGATACATGATAGAATAATTAGAAACTTAGTCAAATACATATTTTTTTATATAACAAACCAAGCAATCATTCAAAAACGAATCGCACATTCAATTCTGAAGTCTATTTTTTTACGATTTTCATTGCCGAAAAAGCTCTTTCCACAGTTGCTGTGGACATTGGCAGTATCAATGCCAACTTCAATAGCCTAAACACTAATGGATCGGTAATGTCTTTCTTTGTCTCCACCATTACTCTACAAAGATCACCAAGCCCTCTCAAGTCCTGAAAAGCTTGGTCAGATTACACATCAAGAACATAATTAGCAAGTTGATGTTCAAGTGTTGTAACCTCAAAATCAGAGAAATCATTAAGATAAATTTGTGCCAACTTGATTAGCTTAAACTGGTCAAAAGCGCTAAATTGATCACATGGACTTAAGCAAGCCACACAAATAAGAAGCTCGGTGTTAGTCTCACTGAAGCGACATCTAAGCTCTTCAAGATGTAGATCAACAACTGTGTAGAACACTTCCACTCGATAATGAAACTCATAAGTAAGCTCCTCGACATTACTTCTTGGTCTTCCTGAAAGGATCTATTTATCATCCATGTTTGGAATAGGAATCTTATGTTTTACACGAAAAGTACGTGTTCATCCATAAGAGAGTCTCACTCATCATTTCTTATCGATTCTAATGACTTCATCGTTACTTGGACAAGTTTCATGGCATTTACAATATTTTGATCCCGTTTTTTGCAAAGCTTGTTAAAGATCATGTGTGATCCCAAAATGTTCAACATCAATTGAAGAGTGAAAGCAAAATTGAAGGAACTCAAATAAGCTATTTACGAAGTAGAATCATTCCTTATAGTTGAGGTCTCTCCTTCAAGTTCGAGAAGCTCAAGTACATCCATTATAGAATCAACAATAGACTCACATTAAGCAATGATTTGTAGTGAGATCCCTAGCGTGTATCACTGGCCCTTATAGGTGCAAGTTGCTGATTTAACCCACTCCCATTTTCAATCTCATCATTCTTTAATGCCTCTTTAACTTTTTCAGCTTGTTTCTCACACAAAAGATCATGTCATTTACAAGAAGCTCCTACAACATTTAAAAGTTTATCAATTTCATCAAAAAGATCCCCAACATAATTATTGTCCCTTGCAAGAGCTACTAATGTAAGTTGAAGTTGATGAGAAAAACAATGAATCGAGTAGGCACATTTATTCTCATTCAAGATCAACATCTTAAGCCCATTGAATTTATCTTGCATATTACTTACCCCATCATCACCTTGAAAACGTACCCTTGACAAACTTGAACAATGTTATGCCAATAAAGAGTCAATTCCAGCTTTCAAAGATAAAGAAGAAGTGTCTTGAACATGTACAACACCAACAAACCGCTCCTTGACGATTCCCATTTTATTCACAAAACAAAAAGCGACACCCATTTGCTCTTTATGAGATACATCTCCAAACTCATCAACTAATAAACCAAAGACATCATTTTTAAATTCTTCCACGATGGTATTTAGTGTTTCTTTAGCAGCAGCATGCACAATTTCTTTTTGGATAAAATGTGACACTAATTTCTCACTTTTGGGAGCATTATCCAACACAACACTAGCTATGAGTTCATTCAAATCTGCAACGAACTTCACAATTTCAAGAAAATTTCCTATATTTTCGGATTCCTCATATTCATCATGATCATGAAAAGGTAAACTTTGACGAAACAAGTATCTTGAGCAAGAAATAGAAGTATTCAAACGAAGTTGATATTTCTTTCTAGTTTCTTCATCATGTCTATCTAAAGCAACTGCGATGGATTGTCTTGGTCTCCTTAAGTTTTCATAATCCCTCAAAGCTTTGTTATGAACACTATTAAAATCGCCAACATGATTGTCAAATGAGTTAAGTTTATTCCAAGTTGAGAACTCCATCCTAATAAAGTCTCCATTTTGATTTTCTCTAGCATTAACAAACAAGTAGCAACATAAACAGAAGACAACATCTTTATGTATGCTATATTCTAACAAAGTCCCATACTTGTCAAACCAAGAAGGATTAAAACGACGTAACCTTCCTCCAATTAATTTTTGTGGAAACTTATGAGTACAAGGCTGGATTGGCCTATTAGCTATATAATATCTTCTTATTCCATCTTATAGATTGGGAGGATATTCTGAAATCATTTTTTTCAAACCAGGAGCCATTGGAAGAGTACTCAAATCAAACTCACTTTCTCTAGAAAATTGACCCCCACTTGGTTCATTACCCCCACTTTTGCTATGAATATTAGATTCACCCTTATTTCCCCCATCTCTTTGGCACTCATTAATATTGGAATCAACTCCACTACTACTTGCATTGCCTTTCTCAGGTTGTTTCCTTTCAAATAGCTTAAAATGGAATTGGATCGATCCATGTAAAACTTTTAAAAAAAAAGAACATGAAACCTAGAAATTAAGCTCACTTCGTTAAAACAAGCAAGACATTAGTTCAAATAAAGAGATGAGCAAATGACATAACATTATAACAAGCAATGAAGCAACTTGCAAGCTACCAAGCACTTATCATGAACTAACCAAACCTGATCTTCAGACTAGAAAGACCACAATCATGACACAATCTAAATCATTTAAATCATGATTCATGAACTAACCAAACCTGAATTTCCATTCAAATCATGACACAATCTAATTTGTCTAGAAAGACAACAATCAAAGTATTAAACATTCAAATCTGGCCATGAAAAGTTAACAAAAAAAACAAAAAACTTTGGAATTTGGCAAAAACAAACCAAACCTGATTTTCGGACTTTTGGAGTCGAACTCAAAGGAGATACTTGGCATTGAAAAATTCACTAATCAATCGCTATCTATACAGCATAAGTTGAGAACAAGCAATTAGAAGTAATTAAAATCAGCAAATGACTCAAATCGAAACCCTAACTGAACAAAGTTTGAAAATCTAACCTGTCGTTGGACACTTTGGCCCATTCTGGCCACTGGTGTTCTATCTGCTGGTGCCTGGTAGACTACCGATAGATGGGGTTCGTGGCCAGCGGCCGTTCACGATGGGTGTGTGGGGCAGCGTGAGTTTGAGCGTGAGAAGAACCAGAGGGCAGAGGGTGAGAGATGAAGGATTTGGAGATTGGAGAGCTAAGGCAGGTAGAAACACGTGAGACCGAGTTCGAGAAGTCTGCCCCTTCGGTAAGGGCAATTTTGTACTTTCATTTTTTAAATTTAAAAGAAATCAGTTTTTTGGTATGGTCGGATAGGCTGAAGTATTGGGCTGCATTCACTTCGGTTTTAGGCGGGCTTTCAAGCTTCAAGGTCAGGCTTCAAAATTCAGCAATCTGATATTTTTTTGGGCCTATTTTAAGGGTGTCCACTCATAATATTGATATAGGCTTCAATAAGCTCATTAGAGTTTTTTTGGGTTAGGCATGTCCATGGATACCCCTCCCTCCCTCATAAATCCGCACCTACTAATTGAGACCACTGGAAATTCCCAAGTGAAAATGTGACTCCATTTTGATGGATTTCATAATGGGGTTACCTCTGATAGTATCAAGGAAGAACGCCATTTGGTAATAGTGGATAGACTCATCAAGTTCACTCATTCTGTAGCAATAAATGATTCTTGGAAAGTAGATAGGCTGGCTCAAATTTACATTAGTGAAGAAGGGAATAAAATGTTCTTGAAAGTTTCTCCTGCTAAAGGAGTATGGAGATTTGACGTTAAAGGAAAGCTAAGCCCGCGATTTATTGGGCCTTCTGACATCATTGAGAAAAATAACCCAACTACCTACCGCTTAGCCTTACCACCTGAATTACAACATGTGTATGATGTGTTTCATATTTTGCAACTTTGCACGGATGTGCATGATCTAACTCATGCAATAGTTTATGAGCCCTTGGAAGTTGAGGCTAACGAATTAACTTATGAAGAACAGCACATGAAGATAGTTGATCAAAGAGTAAAACAACTGCACAACAAGGTTATACCTTTGGTCAAAGTCATATGGACCTATCATGGAGCCTCTGAGGTTACTTGGAAAATTGAAGATGAAATAAAACATCGATACCCGTATCTATTCGAAAGGGATGTTAAGCGTAAGTTTCGAGGAAGGAACTTTATTTAAGTAGGGGAGGATGTAATATCCCATCACTTAATCATGTTTAATTAGTTTTTGCTATTCCATTAGTTATATGGTTATGATTAATGGGGCTAGTAAGCCACACATTATTCTACTATCAAACAAGGCGACACTTGATCTAAGAAATTTCGATATCACGGAATTTCTTTTAAGTATATGAAATCTCAGATAACCATAGAAAAGTATATAATTCCCTACAAATATGCATATGTATCCGAGCGAGGTAGGAATTCACCTAGCTATAGTAATTTCTTAATAGCTAACGAAAGGAATGGAATTAATGAATTAATGCTAGCCAAATGTATGGCCGATTTTGGGCCATGTGGAAAGAAAAAGAATTGGGATAAGCTTGCATTAAATTGACAAGACTTAGTAATTATCAAATAAAAAAACACATATATATAAAAATAAAACAAATGAAAAAATTACTATATAAAGTGGGAGATGGGCTCCCAAAATAGTATGTGGAGTCTTGTGAATATAGCCACAAAATAAATCAATAAAAAAAGGAAGAAAGCTCCACACTTCATCCATTTCCATCATTATCTTCATTTATACAAGGTAATCAATCCTTTTTCTGCCCTTTTGTGTCCATTGAATATGAATACCATGAATATCCAGATTGATCCATGAGCAATTCTTGTGGTTAGTGGGATAATCTTTTCAATAAATTGAGTTGTATTGGCTAAGTGAATTCTTGAAAGAACTCATTGAGATGTATGTTATGCATGAGTGAACAAAGTATGTTAATTTGCTTGAATTGTTTCATGAGAATTGCTTGTGTTTAGTTTGGAATTGGGTGCTCGTTTGAAACAATGTTGAAATGAGGATATGGGAATATTGTTGCCTTTGGGATTGTCAGTTGTTATATGAGTAAAGTGATCGATAAAATTGGAAGTGAATTGGGTATTTGGGTTGTGCAATCGTGAAATTTTTTACCCTAATTAGATTGGGTGTATGTATATCTTATTTGGGTAACTTATGCTTAAGGAATTGAGTTGGGTTCTTTGTTAATCGAAAGAAGTGTAAAACTTAGAGATTTATATCTAGAACTAGAAGCGGAGCTAACTAGTGAACAAGGAGGATTTTAGTGGAAGAATATTCTTGATTAAGAGTTTAAAAAAAATGTTTGATAGGAAGTTGGTGAGCTAAAAATGAGTCAAGTTGGTTAAATGAGCTAGACGGAGTGTTTGATCTAAATGTCCATTTAAGGGGTTCATGAAGCATTTGGGTTCATAAGTAGCTAATTCAAGTAATCAACAAGTATTGATTGAATTAATCGATCTTTTGTTTTAGCTTAAACATAGATGAACAACCTCGATAATGATAGAAAAAGGGGTAATTTGAAAGCATAAGTGGGGGAGGAAGGTGTGTAACATAGATACTTGGGGTTTTAAGGTTTAATGAGATTGCTAAGGGCCATAAGAGTGCTAACTAATTTTGTTAATGCAACTCTGATGTGTATGGGGCTAAAATTACATTCAAGGGGAAATGATTGAACAATAGCATCATTGCATGGTAAAGGTGAATATTAGTATTTAGTTGGTTAAGTGACTGATGGTAAAGAGAGGAAAAGTCCCTTGAGATGTTTCCTAAACAAAAATTTACAATATTAGTCTGTTAGTTTATAAGTTTTTGAAATTGAAAATATATTGTTATTATAGAATAAGGATTTATAAAACTGAATTCTCATGAACAAAAAACTTGAATTGAAGTCTTATAAAAAGAGCGGTCGTAAACTGAGATTTGCTCAATTTTTACATGTACGTTATTACTTATACCCTTTAAAGCTGTCTAAATTTACATTTCCTAATATTACTAGGTGTTATTCGGCCGCTAAAACCTTGAGAACCCATTTCATTATTCATCGTTCAATGCAATGCTTAGTGGACAATGCTTAATATTCATTGTTTATTGTTCATAGTTTCCGCTAGCAGAATTCACAGTTTGGGCCCTTCCTGTTAAATGAGAAATTCATAGTTCATTGTTCATTGATTCAATGCCACTGTTCATATGTTTGGGCCCCATCTAGGTCGAGAAATAATTAATTTCATAGTCAATATTAAATGCAGCGTTCCTCAAAGGACGTTACAAAGGCATAGTGTTGAAATTGTACGCGTACTCACTGACTCCAGTCAAATAGTTATTAACTGTACAAGGGTAATGTATCTATGTTTTGCATTTTCAAACTGATTTAGAGAAGGGGAGGCCACTTAAAGTTAAGTCGGAACCTGCGAAAACTAAGGGTCCAGGGGAAGTGGGTCAGGATAGTGATTGCTAATTCTCTACCCTAATTCTAGTTGGGCATTTTGGAGAGCCTGGAACCCGGCTTGTGTTTTAGGTGTTACTGCAACCACAATCAAATGTAAGTTCATTTTGCACGTAATTAGATTGTTGTGTTCTACCTACTTTGGAGTGCTTAATAACAGTCTTGGACTTTATTTGGTGTAAATATTGTAACTAGTACGTATTGCTTATCTGATCGACTCTACATCTTTATCTACAACCTTGTTCCTATGGGATGATGGTAATGCCCTAGCTTGATAGCACATTTGCTTACTCATAATGCGTATTAAGAAGGGTGTTTAGAAGGTGATTAGGTTGGAATGTTACACTTCTGAACTTTTATTATTATAAATTAATAAAAACATAACTCATTCTCATATACAAGAATGTACCACATGGAGTAACATGATATGATATCGAGGATATCTAAACCTTAAAAGTAATTGCTTGTTAGACCTTTATTTCTAGACTATAATATTGGTTATTCCTATAGCTATGGATGACACCATGTTAGCTATTGAATCTACCAGAATGCGGTTGCAATATAAGGAAGCCCAGTTGAATCCTAGGTGAGGGTCGTTCACTAGAAGGTCTCCATATGTTCATGATCCATGCTATATTGCACAACATTAACAATACGAGGAAGAACTAGATTGTGGAACTTATCCCTATCACGATCAGGAAGAAACTCCACTACTAGAAAGTTTGAACAACATTGGTTGTTGACTGAAACCATACTTCCATGTAGTGATTGTAATACAATGATGTGGTGTGATGAAATGGTTAAGAATCGAAGAAGTGGTCCACCTTGCTTTAATTCGTGTTGCTACTATGGTCAAGTCAGATTGAATCCTTTGCCTGTACCCTCAACTCTACTTGATTCTTTATTTAATAATAGAACTTTCATGGAGAACATATAGACTTATAACTTCATCATGTCCTTCACTTCAATAGGAGCATCTATTGACCTCTACTTGATTCTTTATTTCATAATAGGAGCAATGATGTAGTTTGAGTCTCGAAATCAACTACATGCATTCAATATAAATACGAGGTGAGAATATAGAACAAATAAATGGTGGTATAATAGTATGCAAGTTAGACAGGAACCAACAATGGATTTATGGCACTCATACTTCGCATATGGCCCTACAATATCCACTTTTATTTCTATATGGAACAGATAGTTGGTGCTAGGGAATTTCTCGTACAGTGGATTGACTAGCAATAGTCAAGGAGTGACAATTTGTCAATGTTATGTATTCAGGATACAATTTCGATCAAATGAGGCTATTATTTTACTCCGTGAGGGTAGATTGTTCCTTTAATTTATTGTTGACTGTTTTACTGTTATATAGCAATGACGATTACATTAAGTTAAGGAATATCACATATAGCTATGTATAGAGGGTTGGATTATCCTAAAAGATGCAATCACGAGTGGAGATACAGACACAAATGGTATTAGCTGACGATGTATATTGACGTTCTCTTTTATTGTGAGCCCATGTTATAGGAGACGTCATTTTCTTGATGCTATAATTGTATGCTCACAAATTGGTTATCTAGATTTCTTCATCAAATTTATGTGAAATCTAAATTAGCCAGAAATTCAGGAGGCCCTTCAACAACTGGGACAACATGCAAACAAGAGATATATATGTTGGTGCACACTTGTTATAATTGTGTCACAACATTTTTATGTCTTCCAACATTAAAATCTTTACAAACTTAGTTTGTAATATCACTAAACTCGTTCATTGCTTCCTTTGTAGATATATATGTTATTGACATGATGATATTTTCTTAACCCTTGCTTGTGATGACAAGCCAAGTTGTACAGAAGAAATTAATTCCTTTATATGTGCAGACCTCCCTAAATAAGATCTTGTTCCACTTTCATATGATACAATCACCCCACACGTGATACATGGTCCATGTGGTCCAGATATTCCCCACGCTCCCTGTATGGAAGGTTTAGATTATAGTAAGCATTATCCAAAATTATTCTGTGATAAAACATCCATTAAGGAGAATGTGTTTGTCAAGTATAGGCTGAGAGATGATGGTAGCAGAATCATCATAAATGGAAAGGACTTGGATAATTGTTGGGTTATTCCCTACAATCGTGATCTCTACGTGAAGTATGATGCTCATATCAATGTTGAATGATGTGCCTAAAAAAATTCACAAAGTACCTCCATAAATACATGCCTAAGAGTCCAGATTGAGCGGCATTTGTTATTGAGGAAAATGTCGAAACTACAGAGGGAGGAAGAGAACCTCAGTATAGGGAAGTTAATGAGATAAAATAATACCTAGATGATAGATATATTTCATCTATCGAAACAACTTAGCCCATATTTGAATTTGAAGTAACTCATGGTCATCCATCCATAGAAATGCTACAGTTTCACTGCCTATTGCAACAATATTATTTTCAATGATGATGAAGATTTGGATGACATTGCTAATCGAGCTCAACATAGGTTAGTATGCTCATGACATGGTTTCAAGTTAATCAAGTTAACCCTGAAGCAAATTGTTACACATATACTAAACTCCTCAAATATTATGTTTGAAATTGGAGAGCCAAATAATGATCAAAATGGCAAAAAGGGTAGGTCTTGATTGACTTCCCTTTGCACATTCTAACTTTGAGGAAAAATACTACTTGAGAATGTCACTTACAATTGTTCGTGGTGGAAAACCTTTTGAAGAATTGAGAACAATTGATGGTACAAAATATGCAACCTTTCGTGAAGCTTGGTTGGTATTGGAGTGGTAGCTAATAATAGTGAGTGGTATGATGCTCTAGTTGAGGCTTTTAAATTGGTAACTAGGCCCAATTACGGAGTATAATATGGTCTTTACTTATGTATAATGAAGTGGGACAACATCAATTGCTTTGGGATAATATTGGGAAGACCTTTCTGATGACCTTAAATAAAGATTACAACATGAACATTAGAATCCTACTTTACAGTCGATCGTCAATCAAAAGAAAAACCTATGCTTATATGAAGTGGGGTTAATTATAAGAAAAAAAATGGGCATTCGTTAAAGGACTACACTCCTATGTCATTGCATTCTTCAAATAGGCTACTTCAGTTAAGAAATCGTCTTATCAAGGAGTAGTTAGATTTTGACATTTCTACAGAAGCTGGGAATCTTAACATGATGCTACCTTCGTTGAACTCGAAACAAATGGACATGTTTCATGCTATAGTGAATGAAGATGATTCTAATAATAGGGGTCGTATTTTTTGTATGGCAGTAGCAGAACTGGTAAGACATATCTATGGATGGCGATTGCTGCTTTGCTTAGATCGAAAGGGAATATTATTGTTTTTTAGTTGCATCATCTGGAATAGATGCATCACTACTACCATTTGATAAAATAGCTCATTCCATGTTCAAGATCATTGCTAATCTTACAGAAGCAATGTATCGTTCATTCTCAAAACAATCTAAGTTGGCTTACTTAATTTGACAAACAAGATTGATTATCTGGGATGAGGCCCCTATGATGCATCGATTTGTGTTTGAGACCGTTGATCGTGCATTAAGGAATATTTATGATCAACAAAATATGCCTTTTGGAAGGAAGTTAATGGCATTTGGTGGTGATTTTAAACAAGTACTTCCAATTGTCATAGAAGGAAGTAAAGTAGACATTGTCGCAACATCATTATCTCGATCGAAGTTTTGGCCTCATTCCCAGGTCACTCATCTCAGGATTAATATGTGATTGAGGGATCCAAATTTAACTAATCATGAATATCAATGCTTCCCCCATTTCGTGGATTGACTCTTCAATATTGGTAATGGTAGCTTGCAGGGGATTCAATTACAGTAAGGAAGTGAACCAAATTGAATAGAGATTCTTCCAAAATTCCTTATACCTAATGACAGTCAAGGATTGAGAGGTTAATATCATAAATTTACCAAAATTTATGTACTAGGCACAATGATTACATGCAAGAGCGTTGCATACTGGTTCCTACAAATAGTGATGTTGATCAACTGAACTCACAGATGTTCGCTATGCTTTCTGGTGAGTCCCACACTTACTTGAGTGTAGCTACATTCTACGAGAGCAATGACCACCTCAATGCAGATGATATCATCCCCTTGAGATATTACCCCTGCATAATATTTTTGGCTTGCCTAATCATGAAATTGAATTGAAATTCGAAACCCTTGTAGTACTTTTGAGAAATCTTGATCCATCTTTGGTGTGATATAATGGGACACACCTGATCATTGAGCAACTTGGGAAAAAGGTTCTTGAAGCACGGATCGTTACTAGCCGAGATATTGGACAAAAGGTACTTATTCTGCGAATCGACCTAACACCATCAACAAAGGACATACCATTAGCATTCAAGCGAAGACAATTCCCAATTAAATTGGCTTTTGCAACGACAATCAGGAAAAGCCAAGAACAGAAATTAAACTATGTTGGAGTATAACTTCCAAAACCAGTCTTCTACCATGGCTAACTTTATATTGCAATATCACCTTGTCATTAGAGTTACGATTCCTGATTGTGAACAAGAACAATATGCCCGATAATGTTACCAAAAAATATTGTCTACAAGGAAGTTTTCAATGACATCCCTACTCCACCTTAGTAAACCAGTTGCAGTAGTTATGTGTCTTGTCCAACTATTTCTTTACAGTTGTAAAACTTTTAATCAAAGATCATGCCGGACATTTGCAGTATGTTTTAGATTATCTGTTGGGGTGTTCTGTAAGTAATCCCTCACTAACAAAACGTACGAATTATTTGACTTGTTTTTATTTCACATAGAATTATATTTTTAAGCATCTAATTTCATTTTGACAACGTGTTGGTGATCTCCTCTCCATATTTCTAGGATAGGGTAACTTCCCCCCCCCCCCCCAAAACAATTATTATGTTTAATATAATCATTGACATTTCTTCTTCTACAAAAAAGACAACAGCTCATTGGTCGTGTTAGAATACAACCTTTTTTTAGTCTAATCTTCCTATTTATCCATCCTTGACAGAGCAACAATAATTGTAATTTCAATTTCATAAATTCTTATGCCCTAAATTGTGTAGGCATCTGTCTGTTAATTTGTTTCCTTTTTTAAAAAAATAATTCCATCTTTCCAGTATTTAATTCTATTTTTTAATATAAACCCTGCCCATACCATCCATGACTTCAAGATTAATTGTTTGACTAAATATATGCAACTTCGATATTGTCATCAACTAATTGACCATTACCCCCCCCCCCCAAAATTTACACATAAAACCATAACCCACAATCATAACAATTAAAAACCTTTTACAATAAATAGAATTGAGAGATATAGAGGTGAGATTGGGTTTCCTGGTTTCCGGATAAAGTCAACCATTGATTATATTTTAATGTGTAACAAGAAGGTGTATGTATTTGATGCTTTCGATAGCAAAATTCAAATTATAATTACTCATCTTTAAAGTTTTTTATTAATAATTCAATGCGCCCATTCTCACATTTTAAAGAAGTAATTGATCTTATTAAAAATACTTTAATAAAAACAATGAAAATATCCTATGAAAGTTAGTAATTCTATGATACATACTCATATACTTAGATACACACCTATATAGGAGACATCATATAATTAGGCTAAACCTCTATTTTATTTCCCCCAACCCATCAAACATTTTCGTAATTCTTTCAACCCAACTGACTAGAAAAAGATACTTTACAGAGAACAAAAGGTATATTGTCAAATATATATATATATATATATATATATATATATATACTATAGATAAGAAAAGATACATTATAAAAACAAATGATACATTGCAAAAAAAAAAAGGTACAATGTAGAACAAAAAAGATATATTACAGCAGGAAAAAAAAATATATTGCAACATACTAAAAGCGTATTTACTACACGACTTCAAGGTGTGAACTATATTAGATACATACATTTGTATCTAAGAATTTTCCACTTGCCCCACGTTTCCCGCATGCCCCTTTCTCCCACAGAAAAAGCCTCTATGAACTGATCTCACTTCTCCCTCTCCCTCTCTCCCTTTCTCTCTATCTATATTTCTACTTCTCTCTTACTTTATGTATATCTCTACCTCTCTCTCACTTATAGATCACCTGCCTGAAAGATCCCAGAATCATAGCTCCTTCAAAAACTTTTTCAAAAACAAGAAGGATTTCACTGTGGATAAAATTCGACTCCTACAATTTCATTGTACTAAAGAAGATCGGGAAGAACTCCAAATCCCACCAAAATTCGATGCGGATTACCAGGAATGTGATTCAATATTAAAGGTGACGCTGAACATACAAATTGAATTACTTTTGCATAATAATCGTTGTCAAGTTTCGGTGTTTGCCATATGTGGCCTTATATGAATTAAACTTACCCTTTCCTCTTCATGGCTGTTGGGTTTTTGATCTTCAATTTTGATCTATTTCCATTTCGTTCTTTCATTATTTTTCAAATTGTCAGATTGAACAAGAATACAGGAAGTAATGGCTGAGAGAAGCGAGACTTTTTTTGCTGCGGGGGAGGGATTGTCTTGGTTTTAGAATTGTACTTTCCCAATTCTCTTCATGGCTTGATGAGTTTATAATCTTCAATGTTGATCTATTTCAGTTTCATTACTTCTTTCTTCCCAGATTATCAATCTGACCAAAACAGAGGAGGTGTTGATTCACATAGCGGTGGGGCTAGGGGGCTTGTCTTGGTCATAATATTATTAGGGGGTTGGCTGATAATATTACATAGGGGTGGGCTTTTCTTTACTGTTTTTTTTTTTTTGGTTAGGCTATGTCTATATATATTTTTTTTTTATAAAAGATAAGCATGCCGACTCACTGGGTCCATATTTCATAGCCACCCAACGGACCTTATACAAGGGGAGAGGGGAATGAATTTAACTCACAATACCCAAGTTTATAAGCTTAGTTGATAGTCTTACGCATCTCTAAATCAAGAGAATTGCAATTTTGGTGATGCTAACGCCACTTGAGCTAAGAGCTATATGGGCTTTTCTTGGTGATGCTAACTTTTGTCAATTCTTTATATGTGCTCTAAAATGAGTCAAATCTCTTTTACTTTTTTGAATATTTTTAACAGTTCAATTATATCCTTCTGAAGAGAGCTACCTTTTTCAATATTCGAATCAATCTCCTAATAGGTAAGTTTTTTCTCATTTTTTTGCTTTTTCGTCTTTTTGGGGGGGGGGTTCTTTTTTGCTTATAATCGCACGACTCAAAGTACATGATCTTGATTAATAATTTATATCCTTCTATTTAAAACAATATAGTTGTAGAATTTTACTGTAGAAACTCCCGTGTACATTACTATTTCCGTAATAACTCAATTTGCTCCAATTTCACTAATTTACGAAGAAATTGATCTCATGATGAAATTGTTTTACTCGGAAAAACTAAACATAAGAAACATATGTAGAAAAAAAAAACAACCACATGAAAGTGATAAATTAAAGAGTTGTACATACTTAAGCCAAACAACATAGCTCCTATTAATACTTATCATATAAGTTGGTGCAAACACTTGAAACGTTCCCAAAAACCGTTTTTGAAAAACTTAATTCTAAAAAACAAAAATGGTTTAGTACATACTAGGCCAAATAAAGTTTAATTAGATTGTCAAAGTTGCAAAACTTAATTTTGCATAATGCATTGCTTGACATGAATTCATGAGAATTACTCGTTCAGTTTTGTAGGTTTGGTTGCTTATTAGTTACATAAACTTTAATGATATTTTGATGATCAGATTTGCAGAGTTATGAAGTGCATTGCTTCAATCGAAGCGGAGGAGTTAGTTTGCTAATAAAAAGGGGGACTGGGATTTTGAGGGTTTGTTAGAATTAATTATCTAACCTAGAATACGAAGTCATCTATGTTCAAATTTAGGAAATGATATTTTTAATACACTATCCAATTTTTCAATGGCATTCTCATTTAATTAAGGAAGTGTATCTTGAAATGTGAGTGACATGAAGAAAACAAATGCTTCTAGGTCATCAGTCATATTGGACTTGACCCCCTCCCAAAAAAAAAAAAGCAAAAACAAAACTTACATTCTAGGGTTGCAACATTCGTGCAGTACAGTGCAATTGTTGCAGTCCTGACATTAGGAGGTAATCTTTCTAACTGCCCTGATGTGAGCTTTGATATTAAGTATTTCAGGCAATTTAGCACTAATTTTGTTGAGTACTTGAAACTAATTTAAACTGAAGTGTCGAAGCAATTAAAAATTGATAATGATTTTGAGAGTGTATGGAAGAGTTAAAGAAGGTAACTGGATACACGGGCAGGGGGGTGAATGCCTATTGCGGAATATCCATACATGGCGGTAGCTAATTCTTTCTATTTTTTCTTTTTTTATGGTTTGATGAACATTAATTAGTGTTATGCATGTTCATTTTTGAATTATTTATATATCCTTCAACTATTCTAGCTGATTGTTGTCTACAATATCAATATGCAATGAATATTTCAACGGATCAACCCCTCAATTTGGTAGGTTAGTTTTGATTTTGGGAATAGGTGAAAATATGTAAAAATTGGATTTTATATATACAAAGTAGTTTATGCTATATTTAGAAAAATATAATTGTAGAATATCAAATTTTGCATGATAAAATTATGTCAAATAAAACATATAAGATCAAAACGTTCTCATTTGATGTTTCAAATCAAATTTAAACAATACAATTGCAACAACCCCTACTGTAGATCTCACTTTCATTGGGTTTAAGGTGATCCACATATAAGCAATCATACCTCTTCAGGCATTTCTGCCCTTATAGAGGTCGTTTTCTAATAGACCCATATAAAGTAATAATTAAATATAATTTAACTTTAATTTGGATAGACACAAGTTAATATAATAAAAATACTTCAAATAACATAAAAGCATTAAAAATATCGCAGGAGAGGCAGGTATTATGCCTTAAACAATCATCGTTGGGAGCTAATAACTATGATGAGTGGGGGGCATTACTAACATAGTATTTACTAACATATGAAAATACTGCAAATGTAAGAAAAAAAATAGCTAGTACCACACACCACATATTCCTAGTATTCAGCAGCCAAAGCAATGTCAAGAATTTAGCTACCTATAAGGTCTACAACCGTAATCCTCAACCCCATAAACTCCTATCTTGAGCCATGTCCAACGTCAGCCGCAAAGATTTCAAAACGTGCTTAATAACCTCGTTCTAGCTTTTCTTAGGTTGTCCTCTCCATCTCTTATATTCTTGACAGTTAATTGTCGCACAACTTCTTATGGGTGCATCTGGGATCCTTCTCTTAACATGACCAAACCATCTAAGACTGGTCTCTTTCATCTCATCATCTATATGTGCCATTTTAATTTTGTTTCTAATCACATCGTTCATAATCCTATCCAATCTCATGGGGCTGTACATCCACCAAATCATCCTCATTTCTATTACCAGTAACCCCTAGACTTGGGTCCTTTTTATTAGCTAACACTAAGAGTCATACAATAATACTGGTCTAACTATCATATGATAAATTTTGCCTTTTAATCCTACTGGTATTCTTTTATCACATAACAATCCTAAAGCATTATTCCATGTACATCATCCTACTTTTATATCATAGTTAATGTCCTTATCAATGACCCCTTTCTCTTTCACTACAAGAAAAAGACCAAATAATGACGAAATCAGCTACGGAATACGGTTTATCAGCGACAGAATTTTCATATCAATGACGGAATTAGCGACAGAATATGGCTGTCAGATTTTCGCTCGTCGCTGAGTACCTAACGACGAAATTTTGAAATTCCGTTGTCATTGGCGACGAATTCAACGACAGAAATTGCGACATACTTTTTTTAGCAAGGAAATTGGTGAGGCAGCGGGTGGTGACGGAATGTGTAGTTTGTCACCATCAGTGACGGAAATTCAGTCGCCACCTTCCCCCCCCCCCCAAAAAAAAAATTTGTTGTTATCATTCTGTCACTAGGCTTCTAATTTTTTTTAAAATAAAAACGCTTGTTTTTTATCGTATCCCTTAGTACATACATTTCAATCCCCGCAAGAAAATTACAAGATCTTTGCGCTCAATCAACATCCAATAGCTTCGAATTTGATTTCATTCGAAGCGTTCTCAACAATTTCAAGGCACATAAAGGTGGAATATCACATCCAACGCAACATTTTCAACCAAGGGTTTTCAATTCACAAACCACAAGTTCCAAACAAAGTCTCTACATATCACAAACCACAAATCCAAACAAACAAGAAGTTGCCAGTAATTGAGAATAAAGTTATATGTTTGTAGAAGAGGGAGAAGCAAGCGCCAAATGGGAGGAAAATTAAATAAGCACCAAGAGGAGGGGAGTGAAATAAGCACAAAGGGGAGGGGAAGCAAGCAGCGAGAGATTTACTTCGTAAAGAACCAAGCAGAAAAGCCACCAACTGAAGGAAAACTACAACCAACTCAATCACCAAGGTGAAGATCATCCCCTTCCTCTTCCTCTTCCTCACCCTCTTCCTCATTATGTTGCGAGTGATGAGTAAATAGTGGCTGAAATCCCGAGCCAGACGTCTGTTATATTTGAAAGAAAGTTTCGAGGCACTGATCGATGCTCATCGTTTGTTGGCTCAGTTGTTGGTTGCTTTGGGCGAGCAAATTGTTGGATTCCTCCAGTTGCTTACATTTCTCCATAAGCAACCGGTAGCTTTCCGCTTGTGAAGTTCACTCACCCCCCAAGTTGGTTACTACACCCCTTAAGTCATTGAGCTCTTGTTGCGATGACGTAGAACCGGTACCTACTGACAGGCATTTTAGTGAAGTATGCATTAGTATTGCAATTAAGTAAATTCAAGGTATAACTATGTTTGTTGAAACTTTAATATGAAAACTATACCGGATCTTTGAGTAGGACTGAAGTAATCGGATTCCCTATTAATGTTGACAGCCTCGTCACCAATGCCATAAATACGACTCTTCTTGTTCTTGAACGTCTTCACCCACAACTCATTTGGCTTTGAAAATGGCTGGTTTGGATCTTGAGAAGTGTTATCCCCGATCCCTTGAGAGTTGATAACATTTTGAAAATCACGTTCAAAGGATTCCTACAATTCCGCAACATGCGCACGAAATCATGTATACTACAATTATTGAAAATAAAGTATACAAGTTCATGTTAAACTACTAATGAAGATTGAGAATAGCTAATTGCTTACATATGTTTGTTGTGATTTCTTGTCAACCCAAGGGGCATCTTCTTTGTCATGGAGTTTGTGAGTGCGACTGAATAATTCAACAATGGTGAGTTCCGTCCCAAGTTGTTCCCTCTATGTATGTGCCAGAAAGAATGATGTCAAGCACAACACAAAATACAGTATTAAACTTAAAGAAATACATAGCAAACACTAATTCATTTACCATACGCTGCCTATGCTCATGCATAGGGATTGAGCCAAAGGTGTGGAGAGATGGGCCACCACTTTCTGAAGTTCCCAGTCGGTTCTTCTAGGTTGTTTCGCGCAATTTCTTATAATGTTCATTCGTCCAGTGCTGTTGGAGTCCCTCCCATTGAGCATCACCGAGCCAAACAGGCTTCTTGTTATACTTCCTTGCTTTGCCAAAGAAGTCTCTTAAGCATACATTGCCTCGATTTTCAAAATTCCTTCTTATACAATCCTCATGGACCGGATCCCAAGTAAACTACTTCTGCAATTATGAAAATAAAAAATACATCAAATAATACAATAGTAACTTATCACGATCACAGAAAATGTTAATACGTAGTCACTGTAGTTACCTTGAACTCTCCAAACCACAAATCTCGCACTGGTTTGGGCACTTCGCTCCAACTAGGCCAAACTCCGTCAAATTTGCTTTGAAATATGAACTAAAGCATCTCAATCCACCAACATATCAACTTTCAAGTTCACATCACCAAACCTAAACCCTAAATTGCATTGAGCAAAATCTCCAACCAAATTAGATCAATAACCTCACATGAATACCACATTTCAACAATATTATCAATTAAAACATTTCATTCCACCAACATATGAAATTTCAACTTCAAACTACCAAACCTCAACCCTAAATCACATTTACCAAATTCTTGTAACGAATTAGAGCAACAACCGCACACAAATAAGACATTTCAACAACATTATCAATTAAACAAGTTCGTTCTACCAACATATCAAACTTTAAGTTCAAACTACCAAACCGAAACTCTAAATCGCATTTACCCCAATCTTGAACCAAATTAAAGTAATAACCTCATACAAACACCACATTTTAACATAAATATGAACTAATTATGAAATTCTAACAATGTAATATAAGAATTTGTAAAAATTACAAGTAGTTTAATTAAGAAAAATACCTTAAATTACTCCAAAAAACCGGCGGTGAGGGGGCGGCCGGCGGCGGGGGGCGAGGACGGCCAACGGTGGCTTGGCAGGGCGGTGGTCCGACGTTGAGCTTCGCAATTTCACCACTCGCTCTCTCTCTGTTCGACTCGCAGCAAATGAAACCAGAAACATTCTAGTTTCATTTAAGTGGACTGGCGACGAAAATTCCGTCACCAACCCGCTTTTTTTTTAAAAATTCGAATTTTTTTTTTGGGCGATAGAAATTCCGTCCCCCACTTTTTCAAAAAAAATAATTAAAATTATGGCGACGGAATTTCCGTCGCCCACTATCAATTATGGCGATGGATTAAATTTTCCGTCGCCATCTCTATCGCACAATCTGACTTTTTTGTAAAGCTATTTTTCAGTCGCCATTTCCGTCGCCAAATCTATCGTTAATTTTTTCCGTTGCTGAATTCCGTCGTTAATTTGAACTTTTTAGTAGTGTTTAATGATCGTGTCCAAATATCTAAACTTCATAACCCTTGGTATGACTATCCCAGTAATGGTGACTTCTTTATTGTCCTATTCTCCTCCACTGAAACTCCACAATAAATATTTAGTTTCTAATCTACTTATTTAAAAGCCTCTAGACTCTAAGATATGTCTGTATCGCTATAATCTAATGTTTAACTTCATCTCTAAGAATGAAGTCATCCGCAAATAACATACACCATGACATCTTATCTTGGATTTGTTTTGTGAGTTCATCCCTTGTACAAGCAAAAAGAAAAGGACTTACAGCTGACGTCTGATGTAGTCCAATATCAACTAAGATCGTTTATGTCGCCTCTGGAGGTTCTGACACTCATCTTAACCCCCTTATGCATATCCTTAATAACTTGAATATATACAACTGACACTCCTTTCTTCTCCAAGCACCTCTATCAGACTTTAAGCCATACTCTATCATAGGCTTTCTCTGAGTCTATGTTAGGGAAGTTTTAATATTTATAAACCCCAAGTGCAAGGTGCATCATTGAGTACTCGGAATGTCGTCCGCAGGGAGTTGTGTTTCCAAATACCAGAACTAACTAAAGCGTCTCAAGTTAGGCAAAATAGAAGGGATAGAAAATAGAACTAAACTACTAAAACAAAACCAAAGACTTCAATTATGATTAAGCCCGAGAGAAACCAACTAAGCAAGTCAAACCTTAACCTTCCCAAGTTATGCTAGTATTCAGATATGATCGGTTGCATCATTAAAGACCACCCAAGCCCTATCTCAAGGGTCATGAGTTAGTCTAATTGTTATAACCTCCCATTTTCATGGGATTAGTTCAATTAAGCTACAAGATTGACAACCCTTGACCTAGCTAACGGCCGTGACAATTTTCATGTCCGAATTCCAGCTATTCTCTCTACCCACACTAGACAATCAACATCGCCTCTCAGCATAAGTCGAATGCTCCAAAACACGGATGAAAGTTCTTTCAAGCATTTCATCGAACACTTGACGGACATGAAAGAAAACTCTAAATTCAAACATAAACAAGGTAGGTCAAGGCCTAAATAAGAATCAATCAGCCATCTCAAGAACAAATCACCACCAAAGATCAATGCTTTAATTCACAAACAAATATTGAAACCAAAGCAAAACAATAATCTATTGAACTAGCAAATAAACTCAAAAGCATGAAATTAAAGAGAGAGAGAGAGAGAGAGAGAGAGAGAGAGAAGAAGAACTTAGCATTAAATCTTGAAATCGATCCATCTTCTACAAACTATACACAAAAATAACCTAGTCTAATCCCCCTAAAGGGGTTTGTGGAGGCTAAGAATCAACCCTAATTGGCCCTCTTAAGAACCTAGCAAAAAGGCCCCCTGCAAGAAAGAGAGCATAGCTGCTTATAAAGGACGGAAAACCCGCTCGGTCGCGCAGGCCTGAGAGACGGTCGTGCCTCCACGTACGGCCGGTCGTGTGCGGCTTCGGCCTTCATTGCACGGTCGTGCCTTCTTCCACGCGTCTTCCATTGGCTCCCAGACTTCGTTGGACCTTTATGCATCCTTCAATTCATTCCCAAAGCCTTCCTTTCTATCAAAATCCAAGAATTTCTCCTAAAAGTAAGACAAAACACATTCTAAGTGCAATTGAATTAAAGGAAGTGAATTTGACCATTTCTCATCTACATTCGACATAAAAACCATGAGAAAAAGTGATCAAGTATGGGCTAAAATTAGGTTAAATAGAGGTCTATCAATTTGTAAACACCATGTTAAGATCCCTTTTCATATCCCCATAGAATTCCATGAGCCTTCTAAGGAGGTAAATTGCGTTTATGGTCAATATACTTGGCATAAAACCAAACTGGTTCTCTAAGATTGAAGTATCCTTCTTCAACTTGCATTCTCAATCACCTTTTCCCATAATTTCGTAGTGTCGCTAAGTAGCTTGATACCTTTACAGTTGTTGCAATTTTCCATATCTTCTTATAGAGAGGGATAACTGTGTTGTATCTCCATTCTCGAGGCAACTTTGTTGTCCTACGAATGACATTAAATAGCTCATGTAAGCACTTTAGTCCCTCTACAGCCAAACTGTAAAGCTTGTCGAGAGTTACAAATTTAACCACTACTTCGATTATTAAACACTTTTTATAGCATAGGAAAGTAGGGATCGATCCACGAGGAAAGATTGTTGTAAAAGGCTAGTTTAATCCTAAATGATTTTACTAATCCAATTTATTAAGTCTAATCTTAATAATTCTAAAATAATTAAAATCAAATGAATAAAAATCTGAAAAACACCCAATGATGTTCCTAAATATCTTGGATTATATTCTGGAAAGAAAACAGTAAAAAGCTTTCCTAAATAATCTAGAAAAATAAAATCAAAATAGTAACTGAAATTCTAATTAAAAATCAAAACAGCAAATAATAATCAGAAAATAAATATTAAAAAATTCACACAGTAACCTAAAATATTCTTCTTCAGGTATGTAATCTTATAACTCCTCAATTGTATCCAAATAATTTCAGAAAAAATCAAATCAGAAAATTATCAATGCAGAATATTAGATCTGAAATTATAAATAAAATAATCTACATAAATATAAATATGAAAATAATCAAAAAAATTACCCTAATTCCAGTACACAATTTTATGGACTTAAAAATACCTAATAATCGTGAATTAACAATTAAAATCGAAATTTACAGAATTAATAGCCAAAAAACCTGCACTTATCAATTTCACAAAATAATTCTGAAAAATTATCAAATAATTTCCAAAAATTAAGAAATTGAATATGAGCAGACTAGGACACTCTATAAACTCTAGGAACTGATAAAAATCAAAAAATAACAAAAATAACTATTTTTAGTCTAATTTCTAACAAATCGATAATTAAATACTAAAATTGAATATAAATCAATCTAAAATTATAACTACTCCAAAAATCAAAATCTAAACTATCTAAAATTACCTAGACACTCCTAAAATACTATACTTTTGGGGGGGTCGATTGAAATTATATTGAAGCTAATAAAAATAGAACAAAAATTAACAAACTAATCAAATTAACTCTAAGCAACAAATAATGATCAAAAGTAGTCAAATTTATGAAGAATACTTAGTATAATCTGAATCCACCATGCAAATTAATATTTATTATTAACACACAAGTTAATTTTATTCATGAGTTAAACTGTAGAAGACATCCACCAGCGGTTCTTCTTCGTTTTTCCTTAGATTATAGTTTAATTAGGTCCAACCCTAATATAAACCCTACTAATTTGATAACCCTTACACCAGCGCAAGAATTTAATCAAACTCGAGTATTACGTATTAGAAAAACATCATCTAACGCTTTGCAATCAATTTACCAGCAAATCGATTTAACAAAGATCTAAAGCGATTACCTAATTAAAAGAGATGGGTTTGAGCCGTCCATGATTAATTAGGGTGATACCTAATCATAAAAGACTATAACTTTTACGTATTATAGTCTTCTAAACTATCAATCGAAATCGTATTAAACTAACTAGCATGCATTCTAATTAATTTATCACGAATATCATAAATGATAAATGCTAATAGCTATAGAATCATGAATATAAATCAACTGGGCAATAAAGCATAAGACTTGTTTCAAAATAGTAAATTTAGCATGGCTTCAAGAAGATTATACTAAGCATAAGGGAGTTACTCACTCATATTAAAAATAAAATCACAAAATTCACCCAAATAATTCATGTTTAACAATAAACCAGCCAAATAAAATAAATTGAAGTAAGAACAAAAAAAATAAAAAAGAAAATACTACTTGGTTTTGGTGATTGAAGGGTTTCATGGCTTGTTGTTGGTGAGGGTGTTTAGATGATGATGGTGATGGTTTGATGAAGAAGATGATGATGGGGAAGCATGGGGATGTGAGGATGTTCCGTGATGATGATGAATGGCGTGAGGAGGTGATGTTGAGGTGTGGGGTTTTTGAGGTTAGGCGTGGTGGAGATGGTGAGGGATGAGGAAGATTGAAAGAGGAGATGCCGTGGAGTGATAGGGAGGTGAGGATATGAGGGATTTTATTAAGGTGGGTTAGCGTTTTTGTGTAGGATTTTCTTCTCCTTTCTTCCTTAGGCTTCTTCTTCTGCAAGACTTCTAGCTTTTCACCAACTCTTGAAACCCTAGCCCAATTACATAATTATGAAAATAATATTCTCCATAATTATTATTTTTGGATTGTCTTTATAGCCGAGTGTGTAAAACCCGAGCTTCTACGTCCTCTCTTCTACTCTTTATTAAATTAATACTAACCCTGAAAAATATATAAAACAAAAC
>JACYFF010031954.1:16469470-16521764 GCA_017589665.1 Selenicereus undatus | reverse complement strand
AATAATAATAATAATAATAATAATAATAATAATAATAATAATAATAAAACAATACTAGGATACAACAACAATACTGGGACTAAAAGCAATTCAAGTTAGACCAGATAAAGGCTAGGTATTATAAGGGCAAGGCGTAATGCTAGTAATAATAATACTAATACAACAGCAAAAACAAAAAAGAATAATGATGATGGTAAAGGCAATATTAATGATACTATTAATAAAAATGAAAGGGAGGAAAAAAGAAAAAGATAATGCTACAACTAGGGCTGCCAAACAAGAAAGGTTGGATCGAATTCGTGTTCGTGTCGAATTTAAACGGATTGAGTACCCATTTATTTTTTAAACAAGTTGAAGTGAAATTTACCCATTAACTCGTTTAATATAAACGGGTTAGGTTCAAGTTATCTAGTTACCTGTTTACCCACTTTATATTTTGACTAAAATATGATTACCAAGCACTATAAATCAATTTTTTAACTTTAATATAACATCATAATGTAGCCATTGTGTATGATTCACAAAAATCACAATCGGAAAACAAATATCAACTTGATTAAACCCCACATTTTCACAATTCCCCCCCCCCCAAAAAGTGCATGGTAATTGGGTAAATGGATCAACGTAACTTACATAATTCATTTAATTAAAGGATTAAATAAGTATTTTTTTTGGTTAAAATTCTAAATCTGAATCTAACCTAATTAATTAAACGGGTTAAACGCGTCAACCTATTTAATTAAACGGGTTAAAAATCTTTACCCAAATCCACTTCATTTCGTGTTCGTTTTGGGTCGGGTTAACTTTTGACAGTCCTAGCTACAACAAAGTTGTAAAACACTATAAACAGGAGACAAAGACGGAATATAATAGGAAGTGGTAATAAATGACAAGTCGCACTACCTAAATAAGTGACAATGAAAAAAGGATGAAATTTAAAGCCCAACAAAATCAAATTGAGAAAAATAGTATAGAATCGTAAGCGAACCGCATAACGAAATTTCTTAAATCAACCTACAATCTTCCTTTAACATCGAGAATGCTTAAGAAATTGGCCTCAAATCAACTTAGGTTTAAGATACTCTATCAAAAATATTGGCTCGATTTGGACTAGTTAAATCGCTCTAAAGGTGGATGAATAGGGTGATGATCAAAGTCTCAAAATAATTAAATGTGGAAAAATAAATATGGACAAGACACGTGCATTTTTTTTTTAAAATGAGGTTAGCCTCAACCAGGCTTAGTCTCTTCCTAGAGTTCCCTAACTTCAGGATTAATCCAATTTTATTAGGAGATATTACACAACTCTAGAGTACACTTACTCTATGGTTCAAGCCACAAGTTGACCCTTCAACAAGCCCTTGGTAGAGTTGATCATTCCACTCTATAATCCCATCCAATTACAACTAGAGCAATACAACTTAATAAATTAAGTGAGCAAGAGAATGATATTTGTAAGTGTTAATCTTAGTTCTGGCTCTTTGCATGTGCTTTCTCTTGTGTCTCTTTTAGTTGCAAATTCCTATCAATTTATAGTCAGGAGATGTTGGCTAGGTTGACGACATATTTGGAAGGTGCCCATTGCATCAATCAAGGAAGATTGATCTTCCATATCGTTTAAAGGTCTTGAACCCAGTCTTTCAAGCCCTTGAAATTCGCAGCCTTGCTTAACGTTTATCTTTTGATTTCCAATAACTACTTACCTTATTTTTAGTTGAAGATCTTTGCTAAGATAATCATCTAGAAGCTAATTTTTAGCAGCACAATCTTTCAAAAAATAATGTCAAAAGATAATATCATAATTTAGCAAATCTTGACATTTGATAAATATAAAATTATATTCTCATATTCAAATTTGAATTACAAAATATAATATCATAAAGATCACATATTCAAATTTGAATTCTAAATCATCTCAAGATATTGTGGCAACTTATATCAACTTAATTAAACAATAGACAAGGGGCATACCAATATTCATTTAGAACTATAACATATTTAAACAATATAAATTTTAAAACAATTCAAATATAACATGATTAATATATCAATTGATTAATTCTCTTTTGTTTTTCATCAAAACATATTAACAAATACATTATGAGTTTCAAGAAAACTAACCAAAAATTAATCCAAATTCACAGAAGCGCTCAAAAATTTCCAACGAAGATGCAATCATACAACAGAAAACTTAAATTCGTTTAAACCCAGAAACAAACTTCAACAACAGTTCAAAATTAGATGCACTTGAAGGCCCAAAAACCTAGCGAAATACGTGTGAAGAAAAAAGCAAAGATGAATCAAAGCAAACCTTCAGGGCAAATCCTTCTGGAAGAAGATTGTGTAGCAAGATGTAGCCACCGATTTACTTACAACCAATCTTCAATGGTATAGAAAAAGGTATAGAAAAAGCCCCTTGTCTACCCTACTACTTAATCCCTTAAATTTAGAAAACCCAACAACAACATTCAAGTACAAACAACACCACACACAGAAAATGCTCCAATCCACCTCTTAGATTTATGAAAAATGGGCATTCTATCACCACAAATCTTCAACAAATAAATTGAAATTCGGCGGAACAAATCGAAGCAGTACGATATACAGCAACAAGTAATGCGAGTACAATCTGATAATGAATGAATATCTACTTGAGAATGGAGATCTCCGACTGAAATGCAGTGATGGAGGTGACAAAGAGAGGATTTAGAGAGAGAGGGAGAGAGATCTACGAGTTCAAAATTTTGTAGATACCTAGCCACTTCTAGATTTACATTTCAAAGTCATTTCACAAGGGTAAAGAAAACTAAATTAGCAAGTGCTTACAAGGTTAAGTGCATAAATTTTTATTTTTCAAATATTTTCTACTTAGTCAAAGGTTTTCTGAATATACAAATTCATAATATATTTTATGGATCCTTGGACTTATGTGTGACACTCAATTTGATTTTGGGAACCCATTCATAAGAACTCCATAGTTAAGTGTGCTTACTTTGAAAAAATCTTATGATTGATGACATCTTGAGAAGTTTCTGCATGCAGCATGTGAGTGGGGACAAATCATGCCATAAAGGCAAGTGGTGATTTGTGGGGCTAATCAACGATCATTGAAAGTGATCCTGGTAATTGCCCGCGACCTGAGGAGGGGTCGGGATGTTACAGATAGTATCAGGACCGACTCGCGACTATGAGTTGTGTCAGTGGACAGGAGAACCCATGCAGTCACCTAGCGAGGCAAGATGTTAAGATGGACCACCGGTCAAGAGGTCTTGCAAGTCAGTCGGTTATTGAGGCACAAGGAGGACTAAAAAGAATCATGCACAAAACCAACGTTATTCAAGTTCTTGTTCAAAAAAACGAAGTACAACTTCCAAAAAAAAAATGTCATTGCTTTAATAGTAGTTGTTGCCCAAGCTGAGATGATACATGCGGGCACCCTCAAGCCTTTTTGTTATGTTGTTCTTCATGTTTAGTGTTCAATTTCATAATAGATCCTACTAGCAGATTACTCCTTCTTTTATAAGCTGAATGCATTGAAGCTCACTTTATGGGGAGAGTCGATCTGCTAAAGTTGAAGGTGACTATCTTTCCCGTAATTGATTTTCTTAAAAATGTGTTGTTTGTGCCTAGGATATTTGTAAGAGGGCACAAAGGTGTGTATATTATTTATCAATTTCAATAATTAAATTTGGTATTCTATTTTCTCTTCCATTTTGCTTTACCTTTCATTAGCATATTAACATATATGCTAATATATTACCTAGGAATCATGCTCTTTCGAACACTTAGAAGCAGATTATTGATTAATCCACCAATCAAATATACTTAAAAGTTTGACATATGGTATATTGAAAACCATAATCTTGTTGACGTTAATATGTGACCAATGATTTTGTGCATGTCTCAGGTGGATTGATGATGGACATGCTCAATAATGCTTACAATTAGTATGTTAGAGACGATTGTGAATCCTTAATTTACTGAAACTATTTGCTGCTAGGCGAATCACGCTTAACGAATACTCTCCGTCGCTAATGTACCATTGAGTTCATTATATGCATTTATATTTCTTTTGCTATTTTTTATACAATCCGTATTTGCAATTATTGACCCAACCTACCTATTGCATTATAACATATATGCAATTGCAGGTTATATATTATCAAATCTTTGCATATGTCAAAAGTATTTTTCCAATTGTTTAGATATCTTGCCCCAATTGCCATTTGTGTTCCCATGATCATGTGTTTGACCTAAAGATACCGTACTATACATGTCTACATTCAAAAGATTAGATTTGTCAAAGGCAAATATTTTGTGGCATTCCTTCGGTACCTCTACCCTTTTAAGATTTTACAATGTTCTCAATTTTATTATATTAGTAACCTTATTATTTCCTTTGACCTTTTAGTTTTTTTTTTCAAAGTTGATATCAGAGATAGATCGGGTACTCAAACTTTTACTGTTCTCCAAGTTGTTGAAACAATTCTTCTTCATACTAGTAACAAGGTCTTAAGTGGATATGCAACAATGGTAACCTTATCATTGTAGAATTTTGTACATGGTTTTTCATACATAGGTATATATATGGATTAATAAACCTAAATTTCAATATAAGCAGCCACAAACTGAGCTTTCGTTACATGTCATACTAGATTGTCATCTAGAGAAGCCATGAGTTTTTGTCATGGAGCCTCCTCTATTAGGCGAAATCCAACCCTTTATCGATGTTATTACATCAATTAACTGGGAGGAAGAAATTTCTTTCTTAAGGGGTCATGAGGATAGTTATTTCTCTAGGTAACAAAAATATAAGCATATAAATTTGATTTTGCATGTGCATTTCTATGTTTTTAATCTAATTATATATGGCTGTTATTTTTATTGTTAATACAGTTAGAAGAAGAATTGTTGTAACACGCCACTCAACTACCATGCCATCTACCTTAATTCATTCTTATCTTCATTGTAGTTTACACTTGAACATATGCCTTATTTAGTTAAATATTTGGTATTTGTGGGGTTTCTTTTTCTATTATCTAGTAGATAATTATTTTCTATGAATCTTACACTTTCTATTTGTTTTCACTACTTACCCCAATTCTTTTGGGCTTGAAATCTTAATTATTTGTCTACATTAACGTATTGGTGTCGATCTAATAATTATTTAACGATATTTTCGAGTATCATTTGCTCATTAAAAAACTTAATTCTAAGCTAATGTGTGGATTTTAACTACTAGTAGTAGTACTAATAATAATAATGACAACGACAAAAGAATTGAAAGAGGCACAAATAATAACGCCGTTATGAAATAAGAAAATAGCAGGGGCCGAAACAGAAACAAAGGGGCTTATATTCTAGAGATGGCAGTGGGGCAGGGAATCTCCATTCTCGCCGGGGTAGGTTGGGGAAAATCCCTGTTATTGGGGAGGAGGATGGGGATGAGATTCAATCCTTGAGTAGGGACAGGGTGAAATTTTACCCCATCCCCATCCCCGCTTACTTGCCTGGGGAAAAATCTTCATCCTTATCCATGCTTCCTCGTCTTTGATTAGGAAAAAAACATATCCCCGTCCCCATTTATAATTAAAATTGCATATACATTCATTTATGAACATAAGATTAAGGTTAAATAGATAAAATTACTTGAAAAAACCTTGGCTATATAATCTCTCTTGTCCTTCTTATACTTTAGTTCGGTTGCGTTTGGCTTCTTAGACTTCAGTTGAGTTGTGTAATTTGTGTACTAACATTAGACTTATATAAACTTTGATTTAGGTTGGATTGTAAACTTTGACAAAGTTTGTTAGACTTGTATTGCATGGAACCTACAAGAGTTTTGTATAATTAATTGAGTTAGGTCTTCTGGGCGACTTGGTCTTTCATCTAAGATCCAACTTATAATATAGTTTTTGCATAGGAGGGAAAAAAATTTGCGGAGAAAAATTCCCGTTGGGGCCTCGTCGGCGATTGAATTTCCTCTGGAGACGAGGATGGAGAGGAATTTTTTTTCCCCGCAACGGCGAACAAGTCAGAGATAGGGAGTGGGGAGCTGAGCGGGGAGGGGGACGGGAATATACCCCCGTTCCCAATCTGTCCCGGCCGTTGCTATCCCCACTATTTTCTGTAAGCATTAGGGACTACCAACACTTGACATAAATTTGTCAACGATTTGGCCAACCATGAAAAAATGTTGAGCAGTGTCGATGTTAAGTTATTCCAGCTTTTCTTTTACAGTTAAAAAAAGAGAAGGATAAGGATATACAAAATTATTTTTAGGGTTGGTGGCTATTTAATTTTCACATTAACATGATAAATAAGTAACATATTGCACGTTAAGTTTTTCCTGATTCTTCCGCACCAACCTTCTTTTTTTTTTCTTCCCCCCTCTTCAATATACAATAATTTTTTTTAGTGTAGGTGATGCACATTGACATATATAATAATAACTAACAACATGAACATTGCATCGATAAAAGATTTTCTGTTGCTGGCTACCTTCATATTAAATAATTAACGTCGTTGGAGGAATAAGTTATTCAGATTGGATTAAATTTAGAATAAATTGAAATGGAATCACTGAATCGAGGTGGCAAAAACATAATAGGCAATGTATAAACATCCAATAAAAGATGCTCAATGTGCAATTCTTAGATCATAGTTGTGCATGTACCCTCAAAGATTATATAAGCAACGTGGATTAGACTTTTCTATATGGAAAATGCATATGGTTAAAGATCGTCACGTATACGTAAGTTGTAGGAGTATTGCCCCCAAGAGTATCATATATAATGTCTCTAGTACATCAATTATTTCAAATTAGACGAATAGAATAAGCTTATATATTTGAATTAAAATTGAATTTGGACAAATTTAAATAACGAAATAGACTTGAATTTCATAAAATTAGTCTAAATTAAATTTTGTCTCAAAGTTCCACTTGTTAAAGCCATATTTTCGTACGCTGTTGATTTATGTAATACTATGTACTATAATGCACTGCAATATGAAGTTGGTGGGTGATCATGAACGTTGGGATGCGCGGGGGGGGGGGGGAGAGAAAGGGATTCACACAACCTTAAATAATGGAGTTGAGCTGTACTTTGGCTTTGAAAACAGGTGGTTGACTAATTGTTTGCATGTGATTTGATTGTTAGTTTTACCCAATGATGCATTGACGCAATTATTGAGCTCAACAAAGCTACGACTTGACTGTCCGTATGATTGTCTCCCATCCGAAGTTGCAATTTCTTTTTCCTTCCCCAAACCCCCTTTTCCGAAAACAATATTTGAGGATTTTGCAAGTGTACGCAGTAGCATACTATCAGTTGTTGCTACCCCCCCCCCCCCCCCCAAAAAAAACACTTTCAAGAAAATGATAGAATAATAAGGTGATCTGTTAAAACCCTTAGGTCCTGTCTAGACCCCGAAAAATAGCTTGGATAGAAAATAAAATATGAAAAATTAAAATTTTCACTTGTTTGGAGTGGGGAAAAGGAAAGCAAAAAAAGTTAGTGTAATATCTGGGTTAGTATATAAAAAGTGATGTTGTCTCTGCAACTCCTACAATTTAGGTGTTAGTTTGCTAATTTTTACTTGAGTATGACTTCTAAATACTAATATCTGGGAATTCATCCAGTCTGCCATCTGCAATGTTTGATGGATTGCCAAATCAAAAACGATAAATGGCTCTGGTGAAAATTTGATGGACTAGAAGTTAATTGTGGTTGTGAGCAGCTTCTGGTTTCCTTCTTCGTTTTGCGATTTTCAACTGAGGAGCAATACTAGAGATAACGGATGGTGTAGCTATTAATCTAATATCGTTTTGATGGTAATTTCTTGGTTTCGTCTAAAATGAACATTATGGGGGTGTTTGGTAGCAACAGCTTTTTGAGAAAAAATAGCTGTTTGAGAGAATTTTGGCTGTTTTGACCAAGTCAAACAGCTAAAGGGTGTTTGGTAAAGAGCTGTTTGCAATAGCTTTTTGGCTCCAAAAAGCTCTTTTTGAAAAAGTTATTCCCATTAGCCTTTTGAGAAGAGTTTTTTGTAGAAATGACATAATTATCCATAAGTTTGAAAAAATTACACACATCTCTTTAAAAACTAATTCATAAATAAGGGCATAAATGAAATTTTACCAATATATTTTTTAGAAACAGTTAATTTTTACCAAACACTTTTTCTAAAAACAGCTAATTCAAACCGCTAACATAAACAGCTAATTCAAACAGCTAATAGCTAACAGCTAATACAAACAGCTAACAGCTAACAGCTAACAGCTATTTACCAAACAGGGCCTATGTCAAATTATAATTGTTAAGCTGTTAATCTAATATCGCCGTGATGTTATATTTATAGGTTGAAGGTTTGAGTAAGAAATTACAAATGACGGTCTACCAAGCTCTTTTGGCGGACTCTAACTCAGCTAGAGTGTTTCTTACTTGTCAAGTTTCTTGTCGTGAGTTGTGGTTGAAATTCACATTCGAAAATGAGTTCTTGGAGTAGTTTGGGATTTTTGAAATTTTGGAGCCCTCAACTCACTGATGTTACTGGTTCTATTTACATTGTTGGTGCTATTTTCATGCAGAACTCAGGATTTTATAGATAATTTGATTTAGAGTTGTAAATTTCAACGAATTCTTATAAACTTTTGAACTGTAACAAAACCAGAGAGATTGAAATAGAAATTTGCATTGGAGTGCGAAAATTTGAGAGGTGACCCAATTGTACGTTTTCCTGTTTTTGATTGTGTTGTTTTAGGGAGTTCCATTAACGTTGGCTAGCAATGATTAGATACAGTCCCCCTTTGCTAGCAATGATTAGGTACAATCCCTTCTGATTCATTTCCACTTCTACTCAGAAAAAACCAAAAAAAAAAGCACTTAAAACAGAATAACTAATATTAGCACTAACAATTAGTAAGGATGATTCGAAAACATTTAATAACATTTAATAAAATTATTAAATTAGAAGAGTTTAAAGACAATAAAAGAAGTTGGATGGAGTTTGAAAAAGTTAACAAAAATGAAAAGAGAAGCATCAATATTGACAAGAATTGACCTTAAAATACATATTTTTTTTCAACATAAAATAATTTTTTTCCATTTAAAAAAAATTGAAGAAAGCAATGGGGAGTATTATCAATTTAAGGTTCATCTAACCACTTGTAAAAAAATTTTAAAAGAAAATTCCTCCTCAACAAAGGTCAATAATTTTCTACCAAGAAGGCAAGAAAAACAAAGGTCAATAATTAGCAAAAATTAGCAAATAATTCGGATCATGCTTTTTTGGAAGTGGAATAGAAAATCCGTTCGGATGCTTATGAACAACCAACGAAGCTGTGGGCCCGATTATAAAAAGGTCAAGGCGAGCAGGATTCTTCGTCGGTTAGGACTAGGCTCGCAGACCCAAAACCCATGACCAAGTCACCACCAACCTTCTTCTTACCATTTAACCGCCTTCTTAGCAGCCTTTTTCCTAAACCTCCCAAAAACAAATGAAAAATAAAAATTTACAACTCCAATTTGCCCGGCGTTGAATTTCTTCTACTTCAACACCTTATTATCGGATCCCATCTTCCCTCTCCTCTGCTAAGAACTGGGCAGCTTTCATTTTTTTCTGGGAATCATAATTTCTGCTTCGTTTTGGCTTTTAGTCGATCACAATATATGATATACCCTTACCCTTCTTCTTCTTGTTCTGCTGGAATTAATTGAGGCCCAGAAGAAAAGAGAGAATGAGGGGTTCCATTGGTTCTTCTCCCAATCCCCTTGAGGCCCGTCATCGTCTTTCTGCTTCAACGTAAGCTAGTCCCTCTCTCTCTCTCTCTCTCTCTCTCTCTCTCTGCTTGTTGTTTGAGTTATTTGAACTTGCAATTTTTGAGTAGTTTGATTGTGGGTGAGTGATTGTTGCTTGGCTAGTTTAAATTTCATTTGTGGGCAGTTTGATTGTGGTGGGCAACTGGGCATTTGTTGTTTTGGGTTATGGGTATGCGGCATTTTGGTGTTCTTGAGTGTAGTGGATCGCTAGTCCATTCCATTTATTTTTTGTTTGATATCGACTTGTTTTTCGTTTCGGGGGCCGGGGGGGGGGGTTGATGATGATGGGTGAGCGTGAGGATAGATGTTATTGCTGGTACAAAGTGACTTAGCTGTGTAGAAATGGGGAAAAGGGACTGATGGCTCTTTCATTAAATCATAACTTTGGTCTCTAATGATGGCGCCATTCAAATGTTGGATCATAGATTGTGTACATTTTCCATCACGTCATCTTGTTAGAGGGCATCATTTTCTGGGATTGAGGTTTGGTTGGGCTCATGTGAGGTCAAGGTGAAACAATGGATTATGATGTTGAATATATAGCGAGTGGCTGTGTAATTGGAGATTGTTACGTGCACCCTTTTTTATATGAATGGAGTCAATTATCTCTCGAAGAGAGAAAAAGTTTATCTCTTCCGAGCTCTTAGAAGAAGGATAGCCCCTCATATAGCGAGTGTACAGCTTGGTAGAGCTCGCTCCATCAATTGATTTATTTCACTAAGAGTTTACTTTACTGACTGCACTTTGGCCGGTTATTTGTTGATTTGGCTGGATTAAGAAGTAGATCCGACTTGTCGCTGTTTTTGTTGCTCAGTCGTGCAATGGAAATACTATTGAAGATGGAGACGGACATACAATTTTGAGCTTCTTGTTTTCCTTTTTGATGAGGGACTTGGTGGTGCCTGATTATATTCTGCCGTTATAATGGTGCTAAGTGACCTACAGAGCCAACTTCAATTTTTGCTCCAAGCCAAATTGCTTAGGAGCTACCATATTTAATAATTTAATCATGTTTCTGTGGACTTCACAATGTAGATTAAGGGTATTTTTAATAGGAAGGTGTTTGTTCATGTGCTCTTGCATGGTTGGATGTGCTGCGAACGTTTGTTGAAGTCACAAATCAAAAAAAGCTTCTGATTTTTTGTCTTTTATCCCCTTCTTGTGCTTTGCTACTATAAACAGCCTGATTATTCATATTGTTATGTCTCTTCGGCCAGTTAAGAGCTATTGAACTTGTCTATCACTTCTAATACTTGCAATCCTGAGCAATGGTTCCTGAAAATTGAATGCCCTAGACTTTGCTAGGTTGCAGTGCCAGTATTACTTTTGTCTGCTAACTTCTTATCCTCTTCTTCTTGCCTATGTTCAGTGAAGAATCGAGCAAAAGAAGGTTTCAGAGAAATAAAGATTTTAGAGATGTAGAGAAGGCTTCGCATTCTTCCGTTCAAGATCGAATTTATAACTGCAGATTTTCTCCATTAAAGATCATCTTGATAATCACTGTGGTTGGGACTATTTTGCTGCTGCTTCATTCTCCGTCCGTACATGATGCAGAGCATTTATCTCATTCGAGTTCTCAGTAAGTTTATTAATTTACTTCTCCTCTTGCAGCATTTCCATCATTATAAGTTCAACTTATGATATTGTGCAGTTTGCCTTCACATAAGGTTCTGATTTAACACCTTGCCATCGCAAGTCAGGATATTACTTTCAATTTCGTCTTCTATACTGGGGATTTTTTCTTTTACTTTCGGTCCCTTTTGACCAATGTTTGATTTCTGAATTATTGAACACCCCAGAGAGTGGAGTCTGCTCTTTTTCTTGTGCAGTTTCTCAAGGTTGTCTTCACAAAATGCAGGATGAATATTGTAGATAGATGGAGATGGGATAGTCCAGTTGCAGACAGGCGCTATAAATCAGATTTATCTATTGACTGGAACCACATATCAGAAGTCATAGAAAGGCTTACCGATAGAAATGAGTATAAAGCCATAGGCCTGTTAAATTTCAATGATACTGAAGTTGAAAGTTGGCAGGAATTGCTACCTTCTCCTGAGCATATTGTTTTGCATTTGGACCACGTCCCCAAGAACATAACATGGGAAACTCTATATCCAGAATGGATAGACGAAGAAGAAGACTCTGATGTACCCGTTTGCCCTTCTCTGCCGAATGTGCAGGTTCCTAGAAATCCACGGTTGGATCTTATTGCTGTGAAGCTGCCATGCAACAAGGCTAGCAAGTGGTCAAGAGATGTAGCTCGGCTGCACTTACAGCTTGCAGCTGCAAGACTTGCTGCTTCTGTCAAGGGCTCTTATGATGTGCGGGTACTGTTGGTGACTGAATGCTTCCCCGTCCCGAATCTCTTCACCTGCAAGGAACTTATCATGCGTAGAGGGAAAGCATGGCTGTACAAACCTAATCTAAATACACTTAGAGAAAAGGTCCAGCTACCTGTTGGATCGTGTGAACTGGCGATTCCTCTCAATCCAAAAGGTGAGTTTCTTCTGTTCCTATGTAATTATGAATATCGTGTTGGTTTGTGTTCTCTTTTCTGGAAACCCAATTACTGAAATATGTAATGTATGAATTGTTGGTGTGTCTGGTATGTGGTTCTATTCAAAACTCTCTCTAGTGGTCGATGCTGCCCACCAACAATCTTGAGGGCTGACTTCGTGTGTTGGGCTCGAGTAATTCAGCCAGCAAGAAAACTGATTTGATGAAAGCTACCATCTGTGTAGATGAGTGTGCTCAGTGAGGGATATGGTTTAGGAGTTTATTTGAATGTTTTTAAAATTCGTTTATTAATTAGCTTACAAGGATCTAAGCGTTGTAGGTAGGATGTAGGGCCGCAGACTGAGCTATGTGACAGACCTCTTTTGGGTTGGAATCGAGGATGAGTGGATGACTGCTTTTGAGGGGCACACGCACACACATATTCTATTTTGAGGTTCTCACAGGAAATGCAGATGTTGCCTCTCTTATGGGAAAAGGTGTAAGAAATCTTAGTTATAAACTCATAGCCTCACATTCACATGAGAATCGTCTTTTCAATGTGTGCAAAATTCAATTTTTTCTGAGATTCATTTATTGTATAGAACATACTATTCAGAAACATTAATTTGTTGTATAGGACATACAATTCAGAAACAGTGTATTTGCTTGGGCAAGTTTGTATACGTATGGACTTCCTTGGACCTTCTTTCATGGGATCTACACTGACGGGTTACCATGAAATAGAATATGATATTTTGAGTTTGATGGACGAAAGAGACTACCATGGAGGTCAGACATGTTTTTCCCTTCTGCAATGGTGGGCCAGGGTGTTAGGGATAGGCTTTTACAGAGAGAGTGCATGGTAGCTAAGTGTGTTCAAGAAATTTGTTTGAAATTTTGGCGGGATAATGTTACTGTGCCATCTTTGATTGTTTGCATTTTCCACAAGGTATGCCTTTTTTGCTGATGGCATGTCTTAACTGCAATCCCCTACTAGGAGTAGGGCTACATTTGGAGGGATCGTCTCTTTCACCCTAGGAACCTAAGATGTTCACTGGCATTATCCTTCTGGTTGATTTTCAACATTGACAGCATGCAACCTGTTTGTTATGCTTATGCTTTTATCTCTTCATTCTGAATTCTCTAGAGAAAACATCTAATAGATATTATTATGTATGCGGTCCTCTCTAAATGCATGACCAAGTGTTTTATATAGCACCTGATGTCTGACAAACTCAAGTTTTATGATAAATTTCTGACTGGGACTTTTGAACCAGCCCATTTGTCCTCTGAGACTGCTCACCGAGAAGCATATGCAACAATCCTGCATTCAGCCCATGTCTATGTATGTGGAGCCATTGCAGCAGCACAAAGCATTCGGATGACTGGTTCAACCCGGGATCTTGTAATACTTGTTGATGACACAATCTCAGATTATCACAGAGGTGGGCTGGAGGCTGCTGGTTGGAAAATCTACACAATTCAAAGAATCAGGAACCCCAAAGCTGAACCAGAGGCCTATAATGAGTGGAACTACAGCAAATTCCGTCTATGGCAGCTGACAGATTACGACAAGATCATCTTCATAGATGCCGACCTGCTGATACTCCGAAACATTGATTTCCTATTTGGCTTGCCTGAGTTATCTGCCACTGGGAACAACGCTACTCTCTTCAACTCAGGAGTTATGGTAATCGAGCCATCTAATTGTACGTTCCAATTACTAATGGACCATATCAATGAAATTGTATCATACAATGGTGGGGACCAAGGGTATCTGAATGAGATCTTTACATGGTGGCACCGAATTCCCAAGAGAATGAATTTCCTCAAGCATTATTGGATCGGTGATGAACCTGAAAAGAAAGAGATGAAAACCCGCTTATTTGGTGCTGACCCTCCAATACTCTATGTCGTTCACTATCTAGGCTTGAAACCTTGGCTATGCTTTCGAGACTATGATTGCAACTGGAACAATGAAATGTTGCATGAGTTTGCCAGTGATGTTGCGCATAGAACCTGGTGGAGGGTGCATGATGCAATGCCCGAAAACTTGCACAAGTATTGCTTGCTGAGGTCTAAGCAGAAGGCCGCTTTGGAATGGGATAGAAGACAGGCTGAGAAAGGAAACTACACCGATGGGCATTGGAAGATAAAAATCCAGGACCCGAGATTGAAGATATGCTTTGAGAACTTCTGTTTCTGGGAAAGCATGTTGTGGCACTGGGGTGAGAAGAATTGGACTGACAATTCAACCACTTCTCAGTCTCCACCAACGATTCAGACAACTTCTCTTCCTTCTTTGTAGTTCAGGGTTGTGGTTTCTCCATTTATATGCGGGTGGTATATACAGCATATTAAGATACAACCTTATGTTTCTTTTTCCTTTTTCTTTCTTTTTTCCACCTTGAGAAATTCATATACCGAAGTATATGGAGACATTCTTTATGTTAGCAATTGATGGTTGTCTAGAGAAGTATTATCAACATGGCTGCCGAACTTGCACGTGTACAAAAATTTCCCTCCGTTAAAAGGGCACAACAGGCGCAAAACGAGGTGCACCAACCACAATGGTAAATCTGTTGATGATCTTCTATGTTCCCTGCTTCCTTTCTTCCCTCTTCTGATTGGGATGTCTTTATTTGTGATAAAACTGCCAAATAGGCCACCGTCTCTATTTTCAGTTGTATTGTAATTGTATTATAGTATTATTGATGACTAATTCGAACAAAAAAATAGACTATTTAATGCCCCTCCCACAAAAAACAGAAAACAATTACAATACTGTACGAGCCAGCAACACCTAAACATAGCGACATTAGATCGGTAATTGTTGTTGTGGTATATTTATACCATTAATCTAAAATGACCAGAAGGTTTGGTCAAAGTGTTCAATTCATCCCAATCTTTCTAAAATATGATTTGAACAATACTTGTCTTGAAAATAACAATTTAGTATAAATTTCATGAAAACAGAATTTGAAGGAGTTTAAATGTAATATTCTCAGTCCAGTAAGTTAAAAATTTGAAGGTTAGTTGGAACAAATGATACTTTAAGTTCAAACAATTTTCTAGTGATATATATTTACAAAATAAGTTCAACTAATTTGAAGGGACAAAGAGCACCTGAAGCCAATGCCTTGCGGTCTACTGTTCCAGGATTTTCTCTGTAACCTACATTTTTCCTGGAACGAAGCACGTCGAGGATAGAGGCAATGCGTCTGAATGCATGCCTTCCTGCCCTTTTTGTTTTTTTTTTCTTCTGTCTTTTTCCCAATCAAAATTGTGTTGTTTTGTGTTTTAACTTTTTTTTTTTAAAAAAGGAAACATCTGGGCTGAGTGGCTGACAGTCAAAATGGCTACTTGGGTACCTTTTTTTGGAGAAAATTTACTGCAAATCTACCCAGACCTCATTCTTGAAAATTATACCCCAAAAAATTCATCCTATCAATCTCTAAATTGTGAGGTGTTGAATTTTAGAAATTACTATATTGTTGTTTGGTATTTTCAAAATTATTTTGTCATCAAAAATTAATTATTTAATTTTTCAAAAAAAAAAATTATTTTCACAACTTGTAAACATAAATGGCAGTACGAGATAAAAAAAATAAAAGTAATTAAATATGTTTAGCGGAGAGCTCCATGGAAAATATTTTATTTGGTCATCGAAGTTGGAGTTCCATCTAATGTGGAGGTGGGGAGGGGGAGAATGTTGGATTCTGCATGATAGCCAGGGAAAGGCAAGCCTGTCCTGAAGTTCCAGAACTGAAACTCTGGTTGTAGATGCTCAAAGTGAGAGAAGGAAATTCTTTTGGCTCGACTGAGAAACCTTTGATGTTGCATCTAGCATGTTAATTTGGAGGATTATCTCAGTGAAGCTAGTTTTTATATCATAAAATCTTAATGTACATGTACTTTACACATTCCTCAGTTTCTCCCTACATACTCTGATCTCCTTTAACTTCACTCTCCTCCTCTTTAATGTTGATTCGACCACTCTTCTAAGTAGATCTGGCAAAACTGACTCAAGATCCGAAACTTGACCGGAGCAACCCGGACCCATATCCAACCCGACATCCGAAATATGCTTACCTGAAAGTGGACCCGAAACTCGAATTGACCCGAATCAATACCGAACCCAAATTTTTTTTACAAAGTTGCTTGTTTTGGCATGACAAGCGTACTTGACTAAAAATTGATTGACCCGAAACTGACCCGAACCGATCCATACCTGACCCAAACCGAAGCAACTCGAAATGTCACTTAACCCCGAATATGACCCGACCCAAACTTGACCCGATCCGTATCCGAATCGAATGACCCATTTGCTAGATCTACTTTTAAGGCAATGAATTTTTCGAACCACATTCTCTAATTCCACTTATATCAGCAACAACCGTAGCATTTGCTGCTTCGCCTTCATCACTACCATATGTTGATATCACCCTCCCCAGCCCCAGCCCCATCGTCATAGCTATTGTCTCGCTCAGACTCCTTCCACCTCAGTTCGCTGCTAAGGTGGGGGGTTCGTGAAACTGGAGGAGTCGGTGAAGGACTTTCAGGTTAAGTTTGATTCAGTAAAAAATGCACAAAAAAAATTTCACCAAAAGCTAGCCTTCTATTCACAAAAAGAACTGACATGCTAGCGATGTTCTACTTGCCCCAAAACTAACCAATTGTTCACTAAAAGAACTTTTGTACTATCAATGTGCTATTGTTTTCTAACAACATGTTGTTCATTATAAAATATTTGAAATCTTCTCACACCAAAAAGTATTAAGTTTTCATTAATCAATAATTTAGCATCTACACTGTAGAATCCAACTCGAAGCAATACAATTGATAATGTCAAAACCAAGTCACTGGCATAATTTTTTGACGGAAAAAAAATGTATATTTTGACGGAAAAGTGACTTTTTGACGGACATTTTGACAGAAATTACATCCATCAAAAAACCACTGGTCGAAATGGTCTTCAAAAATACTGATGGAACAATTTTGACGGATTGACAGTCCGTCAAAATTACAACTGACGAACCATACCGACAAACTGACAATCCATCAATACGATCATAACGGCAATTTTGACGGACTGATAGTCCGGCAAAATACTTTTTGACAGAAAAGATAGCCCGTCACAATCCCAAAGATTTGAGATATAGATTAGTGCCAAAGTTTTGACGAAAATTTGTGACAGGAGTAGTATTTCCTGTCACAATTTTTGACGCATTCATCAAGAAATCTGTCACATATTTGTCTTAAATTTTTTTTAAAAAAGAAATTATTTATTTTTAGAAAATGCTGGGTTTGAACTTCATATAATTCTTTTTCTTCATCAGAACAGCATATATGTACAATCTAACAGCAATACAAAATCCAGAACAAATTTACAGGAATAGTAAACATAATGTCCTGCCACATTTTACAGAAATAGCCGAAAGTTGCATGATTCTGTGCTTTAGAAGATCCATCTTCACTGTACTTGTAAGTCACAAACATATGAAGATCAGAAAGAAATGCAATTAACAGCTGGAACCGAATTCAAATACAACAGAGAGGATGAAAAACCTTGGTTTCAAGCTTGGCAATGCCACGCTCAAAGAAGATAGGAGCCACATGAGCAAAAATCCTCCTAAAACCCTGCAGTTTCCAACCCTAAAGTTCTTCAAATCCGGGAATGTACTCCTTGCACTCCGCTCTGATAAAAACCAACTCCCACCAAACCCACAGTCAAAGGCCAACGTAATGACATGGCTAAGCATATTGGCTTTACAAAATTACACCAACATTGGATCATCACAACTGACATGCAACTCGACACGTAGTTGATAATCTACTTTAACTCTAAATTCAGGAAATTTTATCATAAAGTTCCCCTTTTTTTGTGGGGGGGGGGGTGGATTTACTACATTTACAAAAAAGAGCTTCAATCAATTGAACAAAGAGGAATATTGAACATCAATTACGCCTTTAAAAACACAAGATAAAGAAAATAATAAGTGAAAAAAATTCAAGACTCTGAAGCTAATTAAGTTAAGCTATCATACCTGAGAGAAGACAGCCAAAGCCACAAATGGAGATGAACCCTTCAGGGGAGGTAATCCGGTGGAAGTCCGTCACATTGTACAATTCGAAACTCTTGAATAGATCAGCTGATAGTGACGACTACCCATCTGTTAGTGCAAAAGCTACTAAATCACCCTAGAGGGGGGTGAATAGGGTGATGATCAAAATCGCAAATTAACGAAAATGAAATGAAGAAAAATAAGCGTGGACAAGACACAAGCGAATTTTTAACGAGGTTGGGCTTCAACAGGCTTAATCCCCGCCTAGAGTTCCCTAATTCTAGGATTAACCCGAATTTGTATTAGGATGGATGATTGCACAACTCTAGAGTACACCTACTCTAAGTTCCAAGTCCCAAGTTGACACCCTCAACAAGGCTTGATAAAGTTGACTCTTCAACTCTATAATCCCACCTAAAACACTACTTTGAATAATACAAAAATCAATAGCAAATCAAAGCTCCGAGAATGCCAAGAGAGTGTGTGCTTGAGTATGCCAATTGAGTGCTCTTTCTTGATTTCCTTCTGCTGCAAGATCAATCCCTTTTTATAGCAAATGTCTTGGAAATAGCCATTGCAACTTGTTATGGAAAGGCCATTAGTTCAAGCCCTTGAATCATAATCTTCAAGCCCTTGATATTTGCTGAATTTCCAGATCTTGCTCAACGTCTCTTTTGATTGTCTTCAACGGCTAGAATCATTAGTTGGAAGGTTTCTAGAAGCAGGATAAGTTGCCACATATTTTCCTTGAAATATTCTTCAATATTTTCCATTCCTTTTGCTCCTTTGCCTCAATCTTAATCTTATTTATGGCAACCAAATAAGTTTGCTCAATATAACCATATTTGATAAAATCAAATTTAAAACAATAAACAATATTAATATTTAAAATCAAATTTAGAACAATAAGCAATATTAATATCTAAGCTTCCTTTTTGTCTTTCATCAAAACAACATAACAATATCATATTAAAGGATAAAGAGAAAGTCATTAATCTCCCCCTTTTTGATGAAAGACAAAACTAATGCATGGATTCATCAAATAACCAAATCAGATTGCCATAATCTTTCTCCCCTTTTTTGTATTTCATCAAAAAGGTAGCATAAGCAGGGAAAGAAAAATTAGAGCATGTAAAAATTATGGCAAACACATATAGCTCCCCTTAACAAATCAATGATATATAAAGATGCTCCCCCTTAATCTATGGCATTTATGTATATATAAAAAAATGCATATAGAGGCAATACTAATATTAAAGTTAATCGCATATGCCAGCATACATTAACTTAATAATCTCATGAAAATCACATATATGCACATAAAGGCATTAATAAAACAATTTGATGTTCAAAATATTAAGCAAGCATAATAATATGTCGCATGCCATGAAAACATAAAGTATGATGGTTATTAATCATGCTTACCTTCTAAGGATAATTGAGCTTATTCAAAATTTTGAAAATCAAAGTTTCTCAAGTAGGAAGTAAATCTGTCAAGCAGTGGCACTTGTAGTAGGGAAAAAAAAAACAATTGCTTGATTTAAAGGTTTGCTTTTCAAAATACTTTTCCAGGTAAAAAACAAATCAGTTAGAAGTTTGGAATTGAAGTTGGAAAATATCAACGCCCCCCCCCCCGGTTGGGGGGGTATAAAATAACAAAAATTGAGACAGATTTAAAAAAAGATGCACGCGCCCAAATTAGATTGCCTTTCATTGGGTTTGAACCATTTGATTTATTTGTCTCAATGATTCATGGCCAAGGCCTTGAAAGTCAAGTTCAAGCCCTAATTTGGTCATGTTCAAAAAAATCTAGCTTCTGCCTGTAGTCCAAGGCCTTGGATTGAAACTTAAAGGCCTTGAATTTCTTAACAGTGGTGAATATCTCATTGGCCTGTCCTGCAAAAGCTCATGAATATAGTTAGTACTTAGAGAGGGCTCCCCATCAATTTATGCAATAATATAATTTAATCATCCCCCTTTAGTCAAGACAATAAATCAAATCTTTCTAGCCACGGCGTTGAGTTTGAGTCTAATGTTGTTTTTGATCATGTTTTTTGGTCTTCTTTCGTTTGGTACCCAAACTTGAATTATTTTATTGTTTGTCTTTCTTAGTGGACATGAGTAAGAAATATGTCCGTTTTTCAAGCAATAATTGCATGTGATATGCGATTTGTTTTTGGATGTCTCTTTAATAAAGAAGTTTTTGTATGCTTTCTTCTAGTTTAAGGGATTGTAGCCAATGCCTTCTTTATTAAGGACATTCTTTGCGAACCAAGTAATTTGTCCAAATTATCCTGGCCTTTGGTGAATTTCAAAGCTAATTTTTCAAAGGCTCCACATTTGGATTGAACTTTCTGCTTTTCTTTTTCAAGATGTTCAATCTTTAGATGAAGATCATCATTTTCTCTCTATAACACTTCTTTTTCAGAGAGCAAATTATGAATGGTCTTCTTGAAGGTTTTTATTTTGGACAAATATTCTTGCTCACACTGAATGCATCTGATTAATGCTTGGGCTAATTCATCTTTTGAATATTCAAGAAGGTCATAATAGTCTACCTCATCCAAGTTTTCAAGTTCGGTTTCTTGAACGTCATTCGCCATAAGGCATAGGTTTGCCACTTCTTCTTCTCTGTCACTATCACTGGAGACACTATCACTCCATGCGGCAATTATGGCTTTCCTGAATTCCTTCTTGGCTTTATGCTTACGTTTTTCAGCTTTCATTTGCAAGACTGGACAATCTTTTACAATATGTCCTAGCAAACCACAACCAAAACAGGGACCCAAGTTAGAATCATTTTTGTTGTTTAGAAATTTCGTACCTTTTGAGAACTTCTCATTTTTGCTTGATGATGATCCCTTTTTGTAGAACCTCTTGGTATCAAATTTCATTGATTTGAACATTTTCTTCAATCCTTTAGCGATCGTTGCCATAGTATCTTCATCCTCTTCGCTTGACTCTTCTTCCAAGGAAATGGCGTCTTCACTTCCAGTTTTGAATGCCACTCCCATCTTCGATTGAGTTTCTTTCTCTTCTTCATCTTCTTTAAGATGAATTTCGTGCGTAAGGAGTTTTCCGAGCAGGTCATCCAAGGCTAGTGTCTTGAGGTTTTGGGCTTCCTCAATTGCAGTGACCTTGGGACCCCACTTGTTTTTAGGAAGACATCGAAGTATTTTCCTAACCATCTCTTCATTGGTGTAGGTTTTGCCAAGGGACTTAAGATTGTTCGTTATATCAGTGAACCTCGTGAACATGTCCTTGACTGTTTCATCGGGTTGCATTTTGAATAGCTTGTATTGGTGAACGAACATGTTGATTTTAGTCTCTCTCACTTGACTTGTCCCTTCATATGTCACCACCAGCTTGTCCCATATTTCCTTGGCTGAATCACATGCACAAATACGATTGTACTCATTAACATCTAATTCACAATATAATATGTGCATAGTCTTACAGTTTTTTGATAGCCTTGTGAAGTCTTCTTGGGTGTATTGATCTTCGGTTTTTGCAACGGTCTTTCCAGCAATCGTGATTTGCGAAACGTAAGGTCCTTTTTATCACGATGTTCTATAATTCATAATCTTCAGTTTTGATAAACATCTGCATCAAAATTTCCCAATATGAAAAGTTAGTACCTCTAAACAAAGGTGGTCTAACAGTAGAGGGACCTTGATCATAATAGCCTTCTCCACTAGCAGCCATGATCGTTGCCCACTTGACGGTAAGGTCAAAATGTAGTGAGTTTGGCTCTGATACAAATTGTTAGTGCAAAAGCTACTAAATCACCTTAGAGGGGGGTGAATAGGGTGATGATCAAAATCATATATTAACGAAAATAAAATGCGGAAAAATAAGCATGGACAAGACACAAGCGAATTTTTAACGAGGTTGGGCCTCAACAGGCTTAATCTCTGCCTAGAGTTCCATAACTCTAGGATTAACCCGAATTTTTATTAGGAGGGGTGATTACACAACTCTAGAGTACACATACTCTAAGTTCCAAGTTCCAAGTCTCAAGTTGACACCCTCAACAAGGCTTGGTAGAGTTGACCCTTCAACTTTATAATCCCACCTAAAACACTACTTTGAACAATACAACAATCAATAGCAAATCAAAGCTCCAAGAATGCCAAGAGAGTGTGTGCTTGAGTATGCCAATTGAGTGCTCTTTCTTGATTTCTTTCTACTGCAAGATCAATCCCTTTTTATAGCAAATGTCTTGGAAATAGCCGTTGCAACTTGTTATGGAAAGGCCATTAGTTCAAGCCCTTGAATCATAATCTTCAAGCCCTTGATATTTGCTGAATTTCTAGATCTTGCTCAACGTCTCTTTTGATTGTCTTCAACGGCTAGATTCATTAGTTGGCAGGTTTCGAGAAGCAGGATAAGTTGCCACATATTTTCCTTGAAATATTCTTCAATATTTTCCATTCCTTTTGCTCCTTTTACTCAATCTTAATCTTATTTATGGCAACCAAATAAGTTTGCTCAATATAACCATATTTGATAAAATCAAATTTAAAACAATAAACAATATTAATATATATAATCAAATTTAAAACAATAAGCAATATTGATATCTAAGCTTCCTTTTTATCTTTCATCAAAACAACATAGCAATATCATATTAAAGGATAAAGAGAAAGTCAAATGATGATGAAGGTGAAGATGATTCCATGGTCGTCCGATGATTGGTGGGTTGTGCCTGACGTCGAATGGAGGTGATATCGACAACAGAGGATAAAAACCCAGATTTGATAAGGGTAGATTTGCTGCCAATTATGGGTTGAGTAGCAGATATTAAAAAGAATTTGATAGGGTTTTGAGGGATTTGCAAAAGAAAGTGACTTGGGAAAGGGGTTTGGAATTGCAGATTTTCGATCAGAATTCACCCCCCCCCCCAAAAAAATGTAGAAAACAATATGAAGAATCCGAAATTTTGTAGTAACATGAGAAATGGAAGGGGGGCACTGTTTGGGGAGTGGGGAAATCTTGGAGATTAATTTTGCGGAAGAAAAATTTGAACAAATCTAGAATTAGGGGAATAGAGATTTTGACGGGCCAGAGATTTTGTCAAAATTTCCGTAAAAATTTTGGACGGATCAATTTTCTGTCAAAATAGTCCGTCAAAAATTACCTCGAGATCTGCACGACCTGATACACCGTCAAAATCCTTAATTTTCAGTCAAAATTTCCATCAAAATTTTTGACGGATCAACTTTCTGTCAAAATAGTCTGTTAAAAATTACCTCGAGATCTGCCGACTTGACATACTGTCAAAATCGTTGATTTTCCGTCAAAGTTTTTGACGAAAAAACTTTCCGTCAAAATAGTCCGTTACAAATTATATTGAGATCCGCACAACTCGAGACACCGTCATAATTCTAGACTTTTCGTCAAAATTTCCATCAAAATTTTTGACGGATCAATTTTCCGTCAAAATAGTCTGTCAAAATTTAAATCCAATTTTGTAATCCTTGTACACTGGTGTTTCTTGTCGGCACTGCATGGAGAAAAAATCCAAAAAATTGTCATAATCCTTTTCGAAAAGCAGATATGCTAATCTAATACAAATTTTGTGGAGGAGATAATGTTGTTGCCGAGGATTATACTTAGAGAATCAGATACCATTGAAAATCCCATGTGGCTGTTTAACATACTATCTCTCATAAACGACTGACCAAACCATCAAAACAGCAAAATAAAGTAAATACACAACCTCGCGCACACAATTGTTGACCCAAATATTAATAGGATCAACATATCTCACATCTAGGAGATGACACTTGCAAACAACACAGTCAATAGAGAAAGGAGAGAAAGCAAGAAGCCGGGAATGACAAAAAAAAGACCATTTTTGACCCCCAAGTACCAAGCAGATGGAGTTGTTATGGTACAAAAGTATTCCTCTTTCCTTAGAGCTAATGATAGGCCACCACACTTTTGATCACGATTAATTATTACCAGTGATTGTAACAAAAGTACTATATCATTTACTAGAAAATTCTGTTGTTCATCAAAAAATGCATGTGAAAGAATAGGAGTGTATAAAAATATTGTACATAATATAATTTATGATATAACTTTCCGACCGAAAATATCATATTCTATGGCGTACCTACTTCGCAGTCAAAATGTTTGCAGTGTGTAACTCAATTTCTCAACTGATAAATTTGATAACACAACTGATTCAAGTATTTTTGATGAATATTATAACATCATAATGCATTTTGTTTACTTAAATATATTTTCGGAAGAATAATTTGATTAAAATTTTTACTTAATTGCAATTTATTTTTTTTAAATGTACTTATACTTTAGCGAAAAATAATTAGTATAGACTAATCGACACTATATCTTTGATGATGAATTTGCAACAAAATGTTAATAATTGTATAACAACCATTCTATAAAATTAATTATACTTGTAACAAGTTGAAAATAAATTATTGAATTTAATGAATGTGCACTACTTGACATTAATCATTACTTCTTAATTGATAACTCATTCAATATCTTGATGAATTTAATATGACTGTTATGAATTTGAAAATTTAAACAAATAGTTTGTAAATTCAAAAAAAGATAAATTAGCTAATGATTAAAGCAATTTTTTTTTCTTATGTACACTCAATATACACAAAGATTCATCATAAATAGATCAAATTCTCTATTTGGAAAATATGTTTTTATCATTATGAGGCATGGACACATCAGTTTGTTAGAGATTTTGTTAATTTTGTGGTCCTCCATGATTGTTCACAACCTGAGCTCGATGCAAAAGAGAACACGAGAGAAGAAAGTGGAGAGAGAAAATAACAGAATTAGTTTTGGAGCAATTTGTGATGAAACCTTTATTCCTTCTCTGGCCTTTTTATACACCAGAGTCACAACAACTTCTCTCTGGGAAATATCACTCAAAATATCTCAACAAGTATCCTACTCAGCAAATTGACTACCAAGATCGACTTCAGCATAACTTCCTTCTTCAACACTCCCCCTCAAGCTGAGAGTTGGATAGAATTGACAACTCCCAGCTTGCCAAGCAAATACACATACTGACTAGCTGAGACTACCTTGGTGAACAAATCGGCCAATTGATTCTTGGAATTGACATAACATGGTTTGACTTGCCCAGTTTTGAATTGATCATGCACATAGTGACAATCCACCTCAATGTGCTTAGTTCTTTCGTGGAACACCGGGTTTTTCACAATGTACAGTGCAGCTTGATTATTGCAAAATAAATGCACTGGCAGCGGAGGCTTCACAGTTATATCCCTTAGCAAAGCAAGTAGCCATGTCAGCTCACAACATGTAGTGGCCATAGCTCTATACTCTCCTTCAGCAGTTGAGCGATCCACAACTCCTTGCTTCTTTGATTTCCAGGAAATCAAAGAATTTTCTAACATGATTGCATAGCCTGTGATAGACTTTCTTGAATTAGGACAACTACCCCAGTCTGAATCACAGTATGCTCTTATCTGAAAATCTGAATTCTTAGTCAGCAAAATACCATGCTCAGAAGTAGCTTTCAGATATCTAAGCAAATGATATTCTTCTTTCATATGAGCATCAGTAGGTGCACTCATGAATTGACTCAGAAATTGCACAGCAAAGCTAATGTCAGGCCTTGCAATTGATAGATATATCAATTTCCCAACAATTCTTTTGAATCTATTTGGATCTTCTAGGGGATGTCCTGTATCACCAAGCAGCTTCAGGTTTGGTGTTAATGGAACCTTGAGTGACTTACAATTTTCCATTCTGGTTTCCTTAAGCAAATCCCTAGCATATTTCTTTTGACATAAAAATATACCTTCTTCTGTCTTGCTTACTTCCAACCCCAGAAAATAACTCAGCTCCCCAAGGTCTTTCATGTGAAATTGATGACTCAAATAACCTTTCAACTTTGTGATAGCATCAACTTCACTTCCTGTTATGACCATATCATCCATATAGATCAACACTGCAGTGAAACCATTGCTGTTTTTCTTTGTAAACAAAGTATAGTTAGCTTTGGACTAACAAAATCCAAATTTTATCAAGGCACTAGACAGTTTTTCAAACCACTGTCTGGGTGCTTGCTTGAGACCATAAGGGGACTTTAGCAGCTTGCAGACATATCTCCCCCTAGGTGCTGAAGTTTCAGGAGGTTGTATGAGTTTTCCAAATCCAGCATAGCCTAAAGGCATAGCCATGTACACCTCCTCCTTTAAATCACCATGTAAAAAGGCATTTGATACATCCATTTGACATAAACTCCATTGTTGAACAGAAGCAACAACCAAAAAGGTCCTCACAATAGTCATTTTGGCTGCTGGAGCAAAGGTTTCCCAATAATCAACTCCATATTTCTGCTTACACCCAAGAGCAACCAATCTAGCTTTATGCTTCTGTATGCTGCCATCAGATTTAAACTTGGTTCTGTAGATCCATTTGCAGCCAATAGCCCTTTTGCCAGGTGGCAAAGGAGTCACTTCCCAAGTTCCATTTTCTTCCAAAGCTCTCAACTCTGAGTTCATGGCTTCACACCACTTAGCCTCTTGGACTGCTTCAGAAAAATGGCTAGATCATGTGTATTCTTAATAGATGCTAACAATGCTCTATGAGAAGGACTAACTTGAATGGTACACACTACACCGGCAACTGAGGTATCAGCATTGGTTGAAGCTTGAGAAGTGTATGCTTGAGTAATAAAGTCAATCATTCAAACTGGACTCTTCTTTGTTCTAGTGCTCCTTCTAACAGGTTGCAAAGGAGCACTCTGTATGTGTGTGTCATTAGCATCAGCAACAGAGTTGGTCACAGCTGAAGTACCATGATTGTTGTTTAGTGACTGGTGAGAACTAGAGTTGTTTGTCATGGTTAGCTCAACTTCCTCTGAATTATTGCACAAATGCAATAGCACATCATCCAGACATGAGCCACAAGCTTGTAACTCTTTGGTTTTAGGTACTGCTTCAGGGATTGGCTGCATATACTTCTTATAACTCCCTTTATGATATGGAAATATATGCTCAAAAAATTGGACATCCCTTTATGCAAAAAATTGCTTTGTAAGTAAATTCATCAGCTTATATCCCTTTTGGTTACTAGAGTATCCAAGGAATAGACATGGTATTCCTCTAGGATCAAATTTGTCATGACTTCTAGTAGGATTGCTAGCCATAGCCAAACAGGCAAATATTTGCAAATTTTCTTAGGTAGGACACTCTTGCAACAACATTTCATATGGTGTTTTGTTGCTGAGAACACTTGAGGGCAGTCTGTTAATCAAGTATGCAGCAGCCAAGACACAGTCCCCCCACAAATGCAAAGGTAAGGCAGCTTGAAACCTTAAGGCCCTTGAGATTTCAATGATGTGTTTGTGTTTTCTCTCCACCCTTCCATTTTGCTGGGATCTGTCAACACAAGATGTTTGATGAACTATGCCAGTTTGAGAAAAAAAATCTTGACAGTGCCCTGAGTCAAATTCCAAGGCATTATCTGACCTCAGAATTTTGATCTGTTTTCAAAAGTAATTTTTCACATAATGCGAAAATTTTTGTATAATAGAGAGAGCTTGGGATTTAGATTGTAGCAAATGCAGCCAAGTAGCTCTTGTATAATCATCAACAATGGTAAGGAAACATCTAAATTTTTCATGAGCTGGAACTCTATAAGCCCCCCAGATATCAATATGTATAAGCTCAAAAGATTCTGCTGCATGAGAATCACTAAGTGCATAAGGGAACTTTGCAAATTTTGCCATTGGACATGTCAAAGAGACCTCTTGTTGCTGGCTGGGTTTGGGAACAACATCAACATACCTCAACTTTGACACTAGGGCATGTCCCAATCTCCTATGCCATATACTAAAATCCAATTGCTTGTGCACAGCATTAGCACAAGGAATATCTCTAACAACAGCAGACAACTGACTCATTACTTTATTACAAGTACTCATTACCTATTAAGACACTTGATTGAAGGGTTTGTTTACCAGATAATAGAGGCCACCTCTGTGCTCACCAATTCCTCTCGGCTTTCTTGTTGCATAATCCTGAATCAAGCATATTTCATCATGAAATATGACTATGCAAGCTTCATCTTTGCACAACTTACTAACAGACAGCAAATTGTACTTGAAATCAGGCACTACTAAAGTGTCTCTCAAAATCAACCCATTGCTCAAATGCACATCTCCAACATGTGTAATTGGTACCTTACTTCCATTTGGCAATTTAATGCAGTAGCAAATATCACTGTTTTTAGCATTATGTAGGCATCCAGGTAGTGAGGTCATATGATCAGTAGCTCCTGTATTAATAACCCAATTTACACTTTCTGGCTCAGCATGAAAACAAACAGTTGTACTTGCAAAGCTGTAATCAAGCTCCTCGTCTGTGTCCTTTGAGTGGCTTACTGAACTAGAAGTGTTGGAGGTTGTTGACAGCAGCTTGAGAAGTTGTTCAATTTGTTGTGTTGTCAGCCCTAGTACTGAATTTTCAGCCAGTTCAGCTTGATTTGTAATTTTGACACCTGAACTTTTTGCCTTGACCTCATAGTTCTGATTTTGCTGACCCTATTTGTTCACACCTCCTTTTCTTTGAGGATTTTTCTTGGACCTGGGATGCCAGCTGGGGAAACCAATTATTTGCTAGCATTTTTCCTTTATATGACCTTTATTTCCACAAACACTATATCTGACTTCAACATTTTTGCTTAACAATGTTGATGATTCAACTCCAAACTTCATATCTTCCAGGACTTGTCTTTGCAGTTCCTCTTGTTGAATCATGGAACAAATTGATTCAACTGATGGCAGAGGATTCATCAATAGAATTTGACTTCTCTGTGTTGTATATGACTCATCCAAGCCATGCAGGAATTGAAACAACTTCTGCTCTTCATTTTTCTTAGCTAGTGCTTGCAAGAAATTTGTGACTTCTTCATTCACAATTGTAAATCTAGGCAAATCATTCATAGCACTCAATTCTTCCCAGATTCCCCTCATTCTTGTGTAATACTCACTAATAGGAGCACTATTTTGCTTCAAATTGTAGACATCTTTATTGAGCTTATACTCTCGAGATCCATTGATCACTGCAATTTGTTTCTCCAAATGTTTCCATATTGTAGATGCAAATTCAATGTACAGAATGGATTCTGCAATTGAATCAGACACAGAATTCATAATCCAAGCAATAACCAAGTTATTGCAAGCATCCCACTGATCTCCTTTGACTGGATCATCCGTAGGTTTTGGAAGAGTTCTATGAATGAATTGGAGTTTCCTCTTTGTTGACAAAGCTATTTCCATAGCTCATTTCCATGATCTGAAATTGCTTGATTCAATCAACTTGATTCTCATATCAAGTGATCCAAGTCCATCTGAGGGATGAACAAACAATGGATTCTGCAACTCAGGAAAATTATTGCGACTTTTATCTGCAGACATTTTCCAGAATTTGATTCAAATCAACCAAGATTGAAGAACTGAATCTGGTGAAGAATTGCATTCAATTCCAATCGTAATCACCAGCTCAGTTTTCATCATGAAGCTCTGATACCATGTTAATTTTGTGGTCCTCCATGATTGCTCACAACCTGAGCTCGATGCAAAAGAGAACAAGAGAGAAGAAAGTGGAGAGAGAAAATAACAGAATTAGTTTTGGAGCAATTTGTGATGAAACCTTTATTTCTTCTCTAGCCTTTTTGTACACCAGAGTCACAACAACTTCTCACTGGGAAATATCACACAAAATATCTCAACAAGTATCCTACTCAGCAAATTGACTACCACGATTGACTTCAACATAGCTTCCTTCTTCAACAAATTTCAATTGGATTTTGTTACTTGTTGCTCCCTTTAATGACCAAATTCAACAATTATTTTGTCAAATTCATCGATCTTTCAATAGCTTGATTGTCTCATTCTCTTTCAAAAGTTTGATAATTACTTTACTTTTAAGTATAATGATCAACCCGTAAAAAAAAAGAAAAGAAAAAGGAAGTAGACTAATCTATGTAATGAGAAAACATACACATCAATATGTAGAAAACATGCCTTGAAAAACACACATGTATTTATTAGAATATCAAATATTCTCACTGTAAACGAGACACATCCAAAATATCGATACAAGTTCATCATTGTCGGATGAAAATTCATCACTTAAAAAACTTGTATTCATCAGTAATAAGTACGTTATTAACAATAATTATTATATAATTGTAACACATGCAGCAAATTCATTCTTGAAAAATAGTATATCCAAATTTAAATTGTTTAGATACATAACAAATGTATTCATCACTAAAGACTCCAAATTCATCATTTGAAGTGCCTTTTTTTTAATAATATTTTAGTATTTCTTTTGGCTTCATAAATATTTGCACTTTCATAAGCTGAAACATTTTAAAATAGAATATATATTCATGACTTAAATATCCCAATTCATAAAAGAAAACAAATTCATCACTAAAATAATGTACATATTCATCACTAGAACTTACAAATTCATTATTGTAATTTGTGTTGTTGAACACATAAAACAAAACATACATACATAATTGAAATGTGTAGATTCTTAAAAAAAATAAAAACTCATATTTATTACTGAAATGTGCAGATTCACAATTGGAACTCACATATCCATCATTCTAGTTTATGCCACTAAACCGTTGAAAAAACATATTCATGACTCAAATTTACTGATTCATAAAAATACATATTCATCACAGAAATGTGTAGATTCAACACTGACTCACATATTCATTGTTGTGATTTATTCTATTGAACCGCAAGAAAAACACAATTCACAGTCCGAGTTGGATTCATCACCAAATCTACCAAGAAAACACGTTAAATTCAGATCAACCAATTTTTGACTCACCTCATATTGTGACTCCAATTCTGACGCTAGAGGTGGTGAAATTGATGGAAATTACATCGGCACATAATTGCAAGGTCTTCATGATCCATACTCAAGTTCTAAAAATAAAAAGCCCTTAAACTTTTGGTCAATGTAACAAAATGTCCCTCAACTTTAAAAATGAGGTAAATGCCCCCTTAATTTAATTGATTAAATTTATTAATTTTATTTTTTTATGTTAATTGATGTTTTGGCTTCCCTAAAATGTGACATGGCAAGATTTGGAAAGGAAAAAGCCACATGAGCATGTTCTTATATAAATAGATTAAATAATTTTTTCAGAAAAGTTGCGTTGTCTACTTTACACAATTATATTCAGTGATAAAATATAAGACAAATTAAAACCGCACAGGCTAGACAACATTATTGTGTTTTAGTGATTCGTATTCGAAATGTAGAATTAAGGCAACTATTTTCGTCAATTTATAACATAACTTTTAAATTTTTTTAATTTAATAGATAAATTCATAATTTCATCATACTTGAGCTAGGAAAATATTACAATAATTAAATTATCATAAAGATATATGGATTATTTTTTTTCTTTTTTTTTCTATAGAATTATTTCATAGACCTGCTTGAAACAAATTGAGGATTTCATTCCCATCAATCGAGCACATTGCACTCTCGCATCACCTTTTTGTTGTCTATTTTTTTTATACTTTCTTATTTCTTGATAATCTTTCCACCCTTCTTGAAAAATTACTAAAATGCTTTTTTTGGTAGAAAAATGCTTGTGTTTATAAGATTAATTAAAAATAAATTTCATATGAAAATTTAAAAATGTCGTATGCTACGCTCTATAAATGAAGTTAATACACAGTTGATTGTTCCCCCTCCTTCTATATAAAAATAATTATATATATATTAATTTTGCGTTTTATACATGCCCCCAATATGATTTGATTTGACAATACATAAAGTAATTTTTGAGCAATTCATATTAGCTATTAAAATGTTTCTAATTGTAAGTTAAATTATCAAGCTAAATAAGATTATGAGATTGAAATGAAAGACTTCGATCTACCTAGATGATCTTTTGAGCTAGTGTTTATATTAAAAGGGGAAGGAAAAAAAATTGCTTTATTTATTTTTGGCCTCACCACAATGTATGAAAAAAAAATATGATGCATTATATTGTTCGATCATAAGACTTTTTTTGGGAGTACAGCGAGGAAAAACAAAGATAATATTTAATTTGATTATTTTTTAGAAATAAAAAAATTACATTTAACACAACATACATTAAATTAAGCGACATTATTTTAACAGGCCATGTCATTTTTAAAGTTTACCACATTATTAATTAATAAAAAGAAATAAGATTGGATAATAAAATCAAGAAATATGTACCTTATTTTTAACGTTGAGTGGTATTTAACACTTTTAACCAAGAATTTAAGGGCAATGTATTTTTAGAACTTCTGTTCAGCATTAAATCTTAAAGGAATCTCCCGCTCTCCTCTTTCTCTCTCTTTAGGACTTATTGATATTAGGGTTGACACCATTAATGCTAGAAAAGAAGGCTAGAGAAGACGAAAGAGGAGAGAGAAGGGGAGAGTCACATGATCGGAAATGAAAAATAAGATGTGCACATCCTTTTAAATATTTTTTTAATTTATTATAGTTTTGGGGCTTTAGAGTTGATACTTTAAAGACTATGACATATACTAATTGCATTTTTTGATCAGCACAAGTATTTAAAAAAAAAAGAATGGATAGAATAAACTTATAATAATGATCCTGTTTGGCAATTAGCTATTAGCTGCTTGTTGTTGGCTGTTTGAATTAACTGTTTGCATTAGTTGTTTAAATCAGTTGTTTCTAAAAAAATATTTGGTAAAATTAGCTGTTTCTGAAAAGTTATTTGTTAAAATTTCATTTATGCCCTTTCTCTACATTACTTTTTAGTTGAACATAATTTTTTATTTATTGATCCTTTTATTTTCTTTTCAAAAATAATTAAATTTATGTCATATGTAAAAATTAACTCAATGCTTAGAACCTTATTTTCATATTAATTCTACACATATTTTGTATTCATTATTTATCTTACTTCTTGTCAATTTATATACATTCATGTGATACCTACGTCTTACAACCTTATTTTATTATGCATTTAAGGATTTTTTTTTGGGTTGTGAATTAAAATTTATATGATTTTTTTATCTAATTTAATCTTTTCAAGATCTTTTCTTTGTTTTTTACAAATTAAAATTCGTATGAATTTAAAATGATTTGACCTTTACTAAATTATATTTAAATAAAAATAATATAAAATGTCACTACTAACTTCCATTAATCCAAAAAGCTATTCATCTTAGTTACTCATGGCATGTCTTGTAATTTTAAATGTCTAGAATTATAGTTTTTGATTTCACTAAAGACAAGTCCTGTACTTTTAATAAAGTGTTGAACCTTTTTGTCATTTATACAAACAACAATTTATAAAAAGCTACTCATCTTAACTTTTTGAAAATTGGCCTTTTGCGTTAAAACAACTATTATAAAAATCTGTTTGCTAAACATCAAATTGACTTTTTTGAACAGATCAAAACAACCAAAATTTGTTAAAAAATTATTTTGTATCAAAAAGTCAATAAAAAAATCAACAACCAAACACCCTCAATATAGCAATGAGTCTATGGTACATACCCATATACCATATTAATATACACACCTATACAAAGAGGCTTTCCACTACCTTGCCCAACAAACCTGAAATTTTGGAGTCCAACAAACCTAATTCGAATTTGACAAAGTTGAAGGTTGACTTAATTGGGCCCAACAAATCTAATTCCACCACCCTTGCCCATGCTGTAATTGGACCTTCTCTCTTTGAATTTGGGCGGCCCACCATACAAACGTTCAGCATGATTCAGCAATACAAAGCAGCAGATACATGATTCATCCTCAAACAAACAATTATAGCCGAGACAGAAAACTCTTTTTTAAAATTAGCAAGAATACATAATTAAATCAATGGATTTTGAGGAACAAACTATAGCTAAGGTAGAAAATTTGCTTATTAAAGAGTTACAACTGTTAGGAGTTCATGCTAGAGGTATGTTTGATAAAATTTCTCAAACAAACAATTATATATCAATCTTTAATGTAAAGTATGTCTACCCAGTACAACTTTTAAAGTCAACATTCTTTGCACATAAGGTGTTCGACAAAATTTTCCAAAGGCATGACTGTAATAGCAAAAATGGTTGCACATAAGGTGACAAAAAAGGTACACTGATTTAGTCAAAAGGTTCACTGCAATGTGCAAAGGTTTCACTGCAGTTTACAAAGGCTTCACTGCATTTTTGGAAAGATACACCAAAAAATAAGAACGGTTAACGGTCTCAAATTCTGTTATTCATAGAATAACTATAAGTAAATGAACATAATAACTACTGAGGTATCACTGTACTCAAATTCTCAAAATTTAATTAAAGAAATAATGGAAAAGTTTCATTTTCACTTTATAATTAAAGGAGTAACTTATGTGGTTTTTGAAGACAACAAGTGGTCTACGGCCTCCGGAGGATCCCAGCATGTCCAACACTAATGTTGGAGCTGCAACTACTGAGGTAATAAACTACAAGATCACTCTATATTTTAACAAATATAGTTAGAAAAATTTTATAATTAAAGTACAAAATATTTGTTGATGCAGGTGGCATGTACGACGACGTCTGTCGAAGATGGTGCACTTGGAAATATTTGGTGACACTATGAACGTCAAAATTGATAGCATGAGGACACCATCATTTCTTTTTACACAATTAAATATTTTGTGGATATTATAGCTGATTGAATTTGTCAATGTTAGAAATGTTTTGGTGGTTGTAGATGTGCATGTTACTATTGATTCCTACTTAGTGATAGGGTATTGTTTGTAATTGTACATCTTAATTTTGATCAAATGAATCTTTTATGCAATGAAGTAAATCTTTTCCCAACTTTAGGAAACATTTACTCAATTGCAGTGAACCTTTTGTGCCAAGAAGCAAAATTGAGATGTTTTATGTAATTTCGTGAATCTTTTCCGAACTGCAGGGAACTTTTTCCTAATTGCAGTGAACCTTTTCGGTCAAGAAGCAAATTTAAGTCATTTTTTAAGACATATTGGTCGTTAATCTTCTCTCTTTTGAGTAGAGCTGTAAAACGGGTAAGGTCGGGTCGACCCATTTAATAAACGGGTCAATTTCATGTCGGCCTTAAAAATAACTTAGATTTGCTCAAAACTGAAAAATAACAAGTTTTCACACTAAACGGTCAAATTGTGTCTCGGTTTGGGTCGGATTCGTGTTTCTCTCAGTAAATTCGGGTCGGGTTATCATGTCGGGTCCGACTTTTACAGCCCTACTTTTGAGGCTTTGTCTGAGAATGTTGTGATTGCTATGATAGGGAAAGTTCTGAGGATTGTTGGAAGATAAGGCATTGTAGAGCTATAAGGAGTTCTCCAAGGAGGATCCTGAGGATTTCAAGCCTCAAGCCATATTTCTTTTTGTTCGATACATAACTTATCTATGTAACTAGACATATGGACCTTTACTACATACAATTATACTCTCAATCCCTCTGGACGTGGCCCTTGGTAAGTAGACAGGATGGATGGGCTTCTTCAACAAGGGTGTCTGTTGAGAGCAAAAAATTTATCAAAACTCTTGATGATATAATTCACTTAATTATAATAAGGGAAAAAAAAGTTAATTGATATTGAACTTCTTAAACTCGGTATTCCATTTCTCAACATCTCCCATGTACATCTCCAAGTGTTGCATTGCATACACCCCTGAATCAGGATAAGCTTTTCTTGAAACTTCCATCCAAAGTAGTTTCAGTTGCTCCAATTGCAAACTCTCCATAGAAATAGCTTTACCCCTGGCTGATTTGGGGATTTTATTAGGAAAATACTTTGAAAAGCACCAAACCTAGGGAAAAAAAGTAGTATACATTTATAATAGGTAACTTCAAATATTAGAGGATTAGAATATCAAAAGGATGAAAAGGTAATATAGAAAATTACCAAGATCTAACACAAACAAGAATAGCACCATTGTTGTTAAGTCATAATTCATGCATTATTTTTATAATTATTTTGAGTATAATATATATATTATTTCATTTAATTTGTTTTGTTTTATATATTTTTCAGGCTTAATATTAATTTAATAAAGAGGAGAAGAGAGGACGCAGAAGCTCGGGTTTTATACACTTGGCTACAAGACGGTCCAAAAATAATAATTATGAAAATTATCATTTTTATAATTATTATATTGGGCTAGGGTTTCAAGAGTTGGTGAAAAGGGAGAAGTCTTGAGGACGAAGAAACCTAAGGTGGAAGGAGAAGAAAACATTAGAAGCTAAACCCTCACCCTATTAAATCATCCCCACCACGTCTAATCACAACCATCATCTTCTCTAATCACACCACCATCATCTTCTCTAACATACAGCCACGCATCATTCATCTCCATCCTCTCACCATCATCATCGTACCCAGCATCATCATCGTCCTCCTCAGCTCCACGCACACCCTCACCTCCTTCATCATCATCATCGTCATCTTTCATCACCATCGTCATCTTGCATCAACTACCCTTCACACCATCTTCAAACCCCCCCTCGCCCACACTTCACGCTTGCTCCAATCCTTCACCATAATCAGCCATACAAATGCCCAAGTAGACGTCTTTTATTCTTATTCTTTTTTTTTAATTTTTTTTCTTTTGTTTAGATTATTATTAAACATGGATTATTTGAGTTATTATTGTAATTTGATTTTTAGTATGAGTGAGTAATCTTTTGTGCTTAGTATAATCTTCTTGAAGCCATGCTAAATTAATTATTTTGAAACAAGTTTTGTGATTTAATGCCTAGTTGATTTATATTCATGATTCTTTAGCGATTAGTGTTTATCGTTCATGAAATTTGTGTTAAATCGATTAGAATGCATGCTAGTTGATTAAATACAATTTCGATTGATAGTTTAGAAGATTGTAATACGTAAAAGTTATAATCTTTTAGGCCTAGGTATCACCCTAATTAATCATAGATGGCTCAAACTCATCTCTTTTAATTAGGTAATCGCTTTAGATCTTTGTTAAATCGATTTGCTGGTAAATTGGTTACAAAGTGTTAAATGATGTTTTTCTAATTCTTAATACTCTAATTTGGTTTAATTTTTGCGCTGGTGTAAAGATTATCAAATTAGTAGGGTTTATATTAGGGTTGGACCTAAATAGACTAAAATCTAAGGAAAAACGGGGAAGAACCGCTGGTGGATCTCTTCCAAAGTTTAACTTATGAATAAAATTAACTTGTGTGTTAATGATAAATATTAATTTGCATGGTGGATTGAGATTATACTAAGTATCTTTCATAAATTTGATAACTTTTGATTATTATTTGTTGCTTAGAATAAATTTGATTAGTTTGTTAATTTTTGTTCTATTTTTATTAGCTTCAATATAATTTCAATAAACCCCCCCAAAGTATAGTCTTTTATGAGTGTCTAGGTATTTTTAGATAGCTTAGATTTTGATTTTTGGAGTAGTTATAATTTTAGATTGATTTATATTCAGTTTTAGGATTAAATTACCGGTTTGTTCGAACTTAGACTAAAAATAGTTATTTTTGTTATTTTTAGATTTTAATTCATTCCTAGGGTTTATAAAGTGTGCTAGTCTGCTCATATTCAATTTCGTGATTTTTGGAATTTATTTGATAATATTTGAGAATTATTTTGTGAAATTGATATGTGCAGGTTTTTAGGTAATTAATTCTGAAAATTTTGATTTTTAATTTTAATTTAATATTATTAAGTATTTTTAGGTTCTTAAATTTGTGTCCTAGAATTAGGGTAATTTTCTTAGTTATTTTCGTATTTTTATTCATGCAGATTATTTTCTTTTTAATTTCAGATTTAATTTTCTGTTGATTATTCTGTAGTAATTGTCTGATTTAATTTTCCTAAAATAAATCAGACACTATTCTATAGTTATAAATTTATCAATTTTAAGATTGTCAATTTAGGATACTGATTGTGATTTTTAATATTGATTTTTTTGTTTAATAGTTTCTGTTTTTAATTTTTAGTTGAATATTGGATCATTAATCTGTTTCTATTTTTCTGAATTGTTTAGGGAATATTTTTACTGTTTTATTTCCAGAATATGATCTAGAATATTTAGGAGCATCATTGGGTATTTTGCTAGATTTTTATTGGTTAGATTTTTTTAGAATTATTAAAATTAGACTTAACAAGTTGATTAGTAAAATTATTTAGGATCAAACTAGCCATTTATAGAAATCTTTCCTCATGGATCGATCCCTATTTCCCTACACTATAAAAAGTATTTAATAACCGAAGCAGTGGTTAAATTTGTAGCTCTCGACAGGCTTTACAAATTTTGGCGTCGTTGCCGGGGAAAGAAAATTAAATTGCTAATTTAATTCTATTTAATTTTACTACTTTTATTGTTTTGTTTTTATTTTAATTTTTGCAGATTGCCAGTAAGTCTCAAGCTTAAAGAGGTAAGAATGTTTACTCTTCGGGAACTTGCTGCCCCTAAGCTAGAAACTCAACCAATGTCCATTACTTATGCCGTTTTAGATAAGCATTTGAAATTAAATTCAGGATTTATTAATTTATTACCTAAGTTTCATGGATTGGCTGGAGAGGACCCCTATAGACATATTAGTGAATTCCTTATTACTTGTTCTGCTATGGTGCCTTTGAAATTAAATTCAGGATTTATTAATTTATTACCTAAATTTCATGGATTGGCTGGAGAGGACCCCTATAGACACATTAGTGAATTCCTTATTACTTGTTCTGCTATGGTGCCTGAAGGAATTCCTGATGACCAAATTAGACTAAGGGCCTTTTCTTTTTCTTTGCTCGATAATGCTAATGACTGGTTATATTATATGTCTGCTGGGTCATTCTCTACATGGACTGCATTGCATAAATCGTTTCTAGAAAAGTTTTTTCCTGCATCCCGTATCGGATCTATTAGGAAAGAAATATGTGGAATCAAGCAAATGAATGGGGAAAATTTTTGTGAATACTGTGAAAAATTTAATAAACTATGTGCTAGTTGTCCCCAACATCAAATAACTGAACAGCGATTGATTCAATATTTTTATGAGGGTTTACTTCCTATGGACCGTAATATGGTTGATGCTGCTAGTCGGGGGGCTCTGGTTAATAAAACCCCAACTGATGCTAGAAATCTATTTAATTTAATGGCCCAAAATACCCAACAGTTTGGTGCTAGAGACTCACAAGTTAAAAGGGTTAATGAGATTGGGTCTAGTTCAGCCGTAGAGAGTCAGTTATCTCACATTACTGCGTTGTTAAACAAGATCGTTATTGGGGGAATTCAAAAAGCAGTCAGATGTGGCATTTGTTGTCTAGAGGGACATCCTACTGATGCATGTCCTACACTTCAAGAAGGTAATGTTAATGCTCTTTACTCTAACCAAGGTCACAGAAGGTATGATCCCTATTCTAACACCTATAATGAAGGATGGAGAGACCACCCTAACCTTAGGTATGACCCTCAAACCAATCCACCAGGTTTTGACCAAACGTCTCATCAACCTTTTAATCAAGATAGGACCAACTTCCTACCAGAACAAGTTCTTAAGAAGATGGACGATAGGTTCCAGAGTATGGAAACAGCTCTTAAGCAAGTTCAAGAGAAATAAACTGCAACTGATATCATAGTTAGCAACTTGCAGGCTCAAATGCAAAATAGGTTTCCATATCAGCCTTACCCTAACCCTAAGGAAAATGTTAGTGCCATAACACTTAGGAGTGGGAAAGAGTTACAAGAGCCTAGGAAGAGTAAAGAGGTTGAGCCTGAATTAGAGGTCAAGGGGACTGAACCAGTGTTAGACACAGATTCTAATCAAACTACTAAAGAAATAGGAGGGAAGAAAAGAGAGCCTTATAAGCCAATTCCACCGTTTCCTAGTAGATTTAGAAACCCTACTTCTAAGATAAATGAGGCTAACCAAGATATCTTAGAGGCATTTAAGAAGGTAGAGATCAACATACCTTTCCTTGATGCCATTAAACAGGTGCCTCGTTATGCTAAATTCTTGAAAGAATTATGTACTACTAAAAGACAATTAGTAGGGAATGAAAAGGTAAGTGTGGGGGAAAATGTGTCTGCTGTTTTTCAAATGAAACTTCCCCCTAAGTGTCAAGACCTTGGTGTGTTTTCTGTTCCTTGCAAAATAGGAAACCTTTGTCTTGACAAAGTTATGCTTGATTTAGGTGCCTCTATTAATGTTATGCCTAGATCCGTTTATGACAAACTGAACCTAGGTGAATTAAAGAAAACTGGTATAGTGATTCAATTAGCTGACAGGAGCAACACTTATCCTGATGGAGTGTTAGAGGACGTCTTAGTCCAAGTGAATGAACTTGTGTTTCGTGCTGATTTTTATGTGCTGAACATGGGTGATGCATGCCATGATATTCCCATCTTGCTGGGGAGACCATTTTTGAAAACAGCTATGACTAAAATTGATGTGCATGAAGGAACATTAACCATGGAATTTGATGGTGAAGTGATTAAATTTAATATTTTTGATGCCATGAGATTCCCTGCTGATGTAAATTACGTGTATGCACTTGATGTTATTGCTGAGTTGCCCGAAGATATTTATGACTTACCCAATAAGGATGAATTTTTGACTGTGCTTACTAAGAGTTTTGATCATGTTGAGTTTCAAAAAGTTCATTACCAGATTAATGAAGAGTTACTGGAAGAGATCCAACTAGAGGATCCAGGAGCTTCATGAAATCGAGCCTAACGACTATAAATAAAAGCGCTGGTTGGGAGGCAACCCAACGTTTTTAGGGAAGTTCCTATTTAATTTTTCTTTTATTTTCATTATTTCTTTCTCTTTGCATGCATTAGGGACAATGCATGAATTAAGTGTGGGGGGGTGCATCCTGCATTTAATTCCTACAGTTTTTATTCTTGAAAAAAAAAAGAGTAGAAAATCGGAAAAAAAAACAAAAAAATTCTTTTCTTATAAATAATGCATGATATGAGTTTATGCTAGGCTTGCTTGGTTAGAATTTTTTTATTTTTTTTATTAGCTATTTTGTAGTTTATTCTTTTATAAGTGAAGACTTCTAAGCATGATAGTTGTCCTTTAGAGAAGTTTGAGTTGATCCTCATACATTCTTTTTAATGAGTAACTCTCTTGATTATCCATCTTATTTGGTCATGTAATATATCCGATTCAGATGCAATAAAATGACCTAACCCATATTCTAAACTATTGAATTAGTTGAATAACTCATTAAAATTGTGATTTTACTTGTCTATTTTTCATCTATAAAAAAGAAATAAAAGAGAAAAGAAAGTCAAAGTGGGGAATGACAAGTACTTCTTTGAGGCATGCGCTACTAGGTGTTACCCTTTGAGGCAATACTGCCACTGGAAAGCTTGCTTCCCATACTAGTGAGCCAATAAAATAAAGAAATTTGCTCCAGCACCGCTATTCGGGTGAGTGAGAGACAGGGAGTGCTTAAATTCTAAGACCCTATATGGGCCTCGAATATGTGCGCAATCGGAGTTTGAACAAAAGAAGAAGAAAAAAATAAATATAAGGCAAGTTTATGATCAAATTTAATTGAGTTATTCTACCTAGTTCAATTGTCTCTATAGCCAGACCATGCCCAAATTTTTTCCATATTAAATTCTTTTCCGACATCTTGATTGGTGTATGCATAACTCAAAAGAGATGGATAATTATTGATCTTGTTATATCATTATAGACATGTTGTGAGACTGATGAATGAACTTTTTAAGGATAGTTGGATGTTTAACATGTATTCACTTATTGAAGGAAAAGCTAATTAATTCAATAACATTGTTTTTAAAGCAAGCCAAGGCTTAGTATGAATATCATAGTTATGCATGATTTTATAAGGAAGGAAGAGAACCAGTTTTAGGTTGAGTCTAAAATTTTCTTTGCACGAGGACGTCCAAAGTCTAAGTGTGGGGGAATTTGTTAAGTCATAATTCATGCATTATTTTTATAATTATTTTGAGTATAATATATATATTATTTCATTTAATTTGTTTTGTTTTATATATTTTTCAGGGTTAGTATTAATTTAATAAAGAGGAGAAGAGAGGACGTAGAAGCTCGGGTTTTATACACTTGGCTACAAGACGGTCCAAAAATAATAATTATGGAAATTATCATTTTCATAATTATTATATTGGGTTAGGGTTTCAAGAGTTGGTGAAAAGGGAGAAGTCTTGAGGAAGAAGAAACCTAAGGTGGAAGGAGAAGAAAACCTTAGAAGCTAAACCCTCACCCTATTAAATCATCCCCACCACGTCTAATCACAACCATCATCTTCTCTAATCACACCACCATCATCTTCTCTAACACACATCCACGCATCATTCATCTCCATCCTCTCACCATCATCATCGTACCCAGCATCATCATCGTCCTCCTCAACTCCACGCACACCCTCACCTCCTTCATCATTATCATCATCATCTTTCATCACCATCATCATCTTGCATCAACTACCCTTCACGCCATCTTCAAACCCCACCTCACCCACACTTCACGCTTGCTCCAATCCTTCACCATAATCAGCCATACAAATGCCCAAGTAGACGTCTTCTATTCTTATTCTTTTTATTTTATTTTTTTTCTTTTGTTTAGATTATTATTAAACATGGATTATTTGAGTTATTATTGTAATTTGATTTTTAATATGAGTGAGTAATCTTTTGTGCTTAGTATAATCTTCTTGAAGCCATGCTAAATTAATTATTTTGAAACAAGTTTTGTGCTTTAATGCCTAGTTGATTTATATTCATGATTATTTAGCGATTAGTGTTTATCGTTCATGAAATTTGTGTTAAATCGATTAGAATGCATGCTAGTTGATTAAATACAATTTCGATTGATAGTTTAAAAGATTGTAATACGTAAAAGTTATAATCTTTTAGGCCTAGGTATCACCCTAATTAATCATGGATGGCTCAAACCCATCTCTTTTAATTAGGTAATCGCTTTAGATATTTGTTAAATCGATTTGCTGATAAATTGGTTACAAAGTGTTAAATGATGTTTTTCTAATTCTTAATGCTCTAATTTGGTTAAATTTTTGCGCTGGTGTAAAGATTATCAAATTAGTAGGGTTTATATTAGGGTTGGACCTAAGTAGACTAAAATCGAAGGAAAAACCGGGAAGAACCGCTGGTGGATTTCTTCTACAGTTTAACTCATGAATAAAATTAACTTGTGTATTAATGATAAATATTAATTTGCATGGTGGATTGAGATTATACTAAGTATCTTTCATAAATTTGATAACTTTTGATTATTATTTGTTGCTTAGAATAAATTTGATTAATTTGTTAATTTTTGTTCTATTTTTATTAGCTTCAATATAATTTCAATAACCCCCCCCCCAAAGTATAGTCTTTTAGGAGTGTCTAGGTATTTTTAGATAGCTTAGATTTTGATTTTTGGAGTAGTTATAATTTTAGATTGATTTATATTCAGTTTTAGTATTAAATTACCGGTTTGTTCGAACTTAGACTAAAAATAGTTATTTTTGTCATTTTTAGATTTTAATTCATTCCTAGGGTTTATGAAGTGTCCTAGTCTGCTCATATTCAATTTAGTGATTTTTTGAATTTATTTGATAATATTTGAGAATTATTTTGTGAAATTGATATGTGCAGGTTTTTAGGTAATTAATTCTGAAAATTTTGATTTTTAATTTTAATTTACGATTATTAAGTATTTTTAGGTTCATAAAGTTTTGTCCTAGAGTTATGGTAATTTTCTTAATTATTTTCGTATTTTTATTCATGCAGATTATTTTCTTTTTAATTTCAGATTTAATTTTCTGTTGATTATTCTGTAGTAATTGTCTGATTTAATTTTCCTAAAATAAATCAGACACTATTCTATAGTTATAAATTTGTCAAGTTTAAGATTGTCAATTTAGGATACTGATTGTGATTTTTAATATTGATTTTTTTGTTTAATAGTTTCTGTTTTTAATTTTTAGTTGAATATTGGATCATTAATCTGTTTCTATTTTTCTGAATTATTTAGGGAATATTTTTACTGTTTTATTTCCAGAATATGATCTAGAATATTTAGGAGCATCATTGGGTATTTTGCTAGATTTTTATTGTTTAGATTTTTTTAGAATTATTAAAATTAGACTTAACAAGTTGATTAGTAAAATTATTTAGGATCAAACTAGCCATTTATAGCAATCTTTCCTCATGGATCGATCCCTACTTCCATACACTATAAAAAGTATTTAATAATCGAAGTAGTGGTTAAATTTGTAGCTCTCGACAGGCTTTACAATTGTCCACATTGTTATGACTAACAGAATGGATAATCTCCACCCTCTTTGCCAAAAAATTGAAACTCACAACAAAGTAATATCCATTCTGAAACACTGGAAATAATATCTGCATATCAACACAACTATATAAGCATATGTACACCATTTAGCTATATAAACATATGTAAGCCACATTGCGATTGTGGTGCAATAATGGCAACAGTGCAATATGGACAACACCAGCATTTACTCCACAATTTTATATCTTAATTTTGATCCAATGAATTTTTTATGCAATGCAGTGAATCTTTTCCCAATCGCAGGGAACCTTTCCCCAATTGCAGTGAATCTTTTGTGCCAACAAGCAAAATTAAGTCGTTTTTAATTACTATAGGTATGAGACTGTGCACTGTACGCACAACATATATACCTAATAAGGTAAATACGTTTGTAAGGTAATATTTTTCTCAATATAGAGTATTATTTATTTTTTGGGATTACATTATGTCGCATTAAAGATTCCCCCAAAAAAAGACAAAGAGAAAGGGCCCAATTGCAAAGCGGACAGTTGACTGAGTTGAGGGTGGCGCTCTTTAATGGCTTGCTACCCAGCAGCGGCTGGGGGGCGCGAGACTCCCCAGAGAGCAAATAGCAACACTACTCCGTTTCGAAACTTGAATTTAGCGAAACGGGGGAACGAGTAACATGCATATTTCTGAAATGCCCAACTCCAACCACTATGTGGATAATGAATCTCAGTTTCACGTTAACAGCAAAATCAATGTTCAGGCAAAACTCACTTTTTGTACGTTATTGTTCCGACCTTGCTCCAATTTCTCGAGACGCAAGCATTCTGGGCTCACACCGAAGTCCAACAAGTAGCGGAATTTATGAGTATCTGCTCAGGTTATACTTGGACCAATGTGGGAAAATCACGGCACGCCAAGTGTTCGACGAAATGCCTCAAAGAATATCCCGGGCTGTCAATGCTGCTAAAATTATGCATGCCCATAGCTTGAGGCATGGGTTTGGGTTATATGGGCAGCTGGGAAATGCAATCCTGGATTTGTATGCTAAATGTGGCAATGCTGCCTATACCGAAATGGTTTTTGACAGGTTGGAAAATAGGAATGTAGAGGCTTGGAACTCGGTCATGTCAATGCATATGAGACGTGGGCCATTAAGTGATGCTATCAAATTATTTGGGTCAATGCGGGAGTTGGGTGTCTTACCAAATCAGTTCAGTTATGCTATTGTGTTGTCTGGTTGTGCTAGGTTGATAGCTATTAGTTTAGGGAAGCAAGTGCATTCTGCCGTTATTAAGAGTGGTTACCTTGGTAATTCCTTCTGTGAAGGTTCCCTTATTGATATGTATGTCAAGTGCAATGCATTAAGCTATGCAAGAAGACTGTTTGATCAAGCACATGACCCAAGTTTAATTTCTTGGACAGCGATGATTGTGGCATATGCTCAAGTTGGTTTAATTGATGAGGCGTTCAAAGTATTCGAGAATATGCAGAAATTTGGTTGTATTCCTGATCATGTTGCATATGTGACTGTGATTAGTGCACTTGTCAAAGAGGAGAAGCTAGACGAAGCAAGGAATTTGTTTACGCAGATGCCTGTTCCTAATGCGATGGCATGGAATTTGATGATTTCTGGGCACTTTAAACAATGTCATGAAACAGAAGCAGTTTATTTCTTTCTGAAGATGCAAAAAGCTGGTGTTAAATCTACTCGCTCCACATTGGGAAGTGTTCTAAGTGCTATTGCCAGCTTGAAGGATTTTGATCTTGGCCTGGTTGTTCATGCTCGGGCAATCAAGCAAGGGCTAGATAGTAATGTTTATGTGGGGAGTTCTTTAATAAATATGTATGCCAAATGTCAGAAGCCAGGTCTGGCAAGGCAAGCGTTCGAGTCCTTGGATGAGAAAAACACTGTCTTGTGGAATGCAATGCTCGGAGGATACACGCAGAATGATTTTCCTTGTCAGGTGATTGAATTGTTCATCAGCATGAAGGATGGAGGATTCAAAGCTGATGAATTTACTTTTACCAGTATCTTAAGTGCATGTGGTTGCTTGGAGAGGCTAGATTTGGGAAACCAATTGCATTCTGTTATAATTAAAACTAACTTTGAATCACACTTATTTGTAGGTAACGCATTGGTTGACATGTATGCTAAATCTGGCGCTTTAGTTGAAGCCAGGCAGATATTTGAGCGTATAAAGAATAGGGATAATGTTTCTTGGAATGCAATTATTGTGGGATATGTGCAGGCGGAGGATGATGAGGCTTTCAGCCTGTTTCGGGCAATGATGGCTGATGGTATAAAAGCAGACGAAGTGGCTTTGGCAAGCATACTTAGTGCTTGTTCCAATTTGAAAGATCTTACTCGGGGAAGACAAGTTCATTGTTTATCTGTAAAACATGGTCTGCAGACAAGCCTTTATGCTGGAAGCTCTCTTATTGACATGTATGTCAAATGTGGTGCAATTGCCGCTGCTTGCCAGGTTTTTTATTGTATGCCTAAGTGGAGTGTGGTCTCCATTAATGCTTTGATTGCAGGCCATGCGCAGAACAATTTGGAGGAAGCAGTAAACCTCTATAAGCTTATGCAGGCTGAAGGATTATGCCCATCTGAAATCACTTACCTCAATATGTTGGATGCACATCCTGGCCCTTCCAAATTTAGTTTGGGGAGGCAGATCCACTGCCTTATACTAAAGAAAGGGCTCCCTCATGACGATGAGTTATTGGGAAGTTCTTTGTTGTGTACGTACTTGGATTCACTCAGGAAGGAAGATGCTTTCAGACTTTTCTCAGAGATTCCTAATCCAAAAAGTACAATATTGTGGACATCTATGATTTCAGGTCTGAATCAAAATGAGTGTCACATGGAGGCCCTGCAGCTATATAGGGAGTTGCGTTGCTCCGATATTATGCCAGACCAAGCAACCTTTGCTAGCATACTTAAAGCATGCTCCTCTTCGACTTCTTTGAGTGATGGCACTGGGATCCACTCATTAGTTTTCCGCACTGGCTTCAACTCAGATGTGTTAGTAGCCAGTGCTCTTATAGATATGTATGCCAAATGTGGAGATGTGAAAGGTTCTTTCCAAGTCTTCAAGGAAATTGACTGTAAATCGGATGTAATTGCCTGGAATTCAATCATAGTGGGATTAGCTAAAAATGGCTTTGTAGAAGATGCATTGAAGGTGTTTGATGAAATGATGCTATCAAATGTAGATCCTGATGATGTCACATTCCTTGGTGCTCTTAGTGCTTGCAGTCATTCAGGACGAGTATCTGAAGGCTGTTATCTCTTTGATGTCATGGTTAACCACTATGGGATCCAGCCAAGAAATGATCATTGTGCCTGCATGATTGATCTTTTTGCCCGATTAGGCTTGCTTGAGGAAGCGGAGAGCTTTATTGCAAAGCTTGGGTTTGAACCAGATGATATGATCTGGGCCTCATTCCTCGGAGCCTGCAAGTTGCATGGAGACGATGCAAGGGGAAAGCGTGCTGCTGCAAAACTTATTAATTTGGACCCTCATAATTCTTCAGCATACATTTCGCTTTCAGGTTTTCTTGCTTCCTCAGGAAACTGGAATGAGGTGGACTCCTTGAGGAAGCAAATGAAAGAAAAAGGCGTTGCAAAGTTTCCTGGATCTAGCTGGATATCTATAACAGAGGACAATCTTGTTCATTGCTTGCAATGATTTGGAGGTCTTGTTTCGTGATTGCTTTCTCTGATGGGCACTTGATACCCTATGTCAGCTGCAGGCTAGGGCCAAAAGAGCATTAGTTGAAACCAGGTACGTTGTCTTCTTTCCTTCATCTGGGCAGTTAACATGAAAGAATCTGATAGTTCTTTCACTGCAGTTCAGATGCAAAGGTATCAATTTGTAAGACTTAAGGTATGGACATTGATGTCAAATCACAATGATCCTCGTCCGTATTATCTCTGGTGCACATCAAAAGGAGTCCGCTGCAAGTCCAGTCTAAATTTTATTTGCGCTAAGTTCATGGTTTCAATGGGATTGATGGTCATGCTGCCAAAGCTCATTATGTTGTCTGATGGACAGTGCCATTTGCCAGACTAATGTCATCAACCCAGGTACATGAATTAAAAAATTGATCCCATATTACTTGTTCTTGTTCATTTCTTTCAAGTGACTTAACGTGTGTGCTATGTAATACATCTTTTTCTGGTGACACTTGTTAGATATGTGCTTGCTGATGTTATCCTCTATGAGATGGTGACGTAGCTCAACCCAGTGGTTCTATTCAGCTATTTGACTTTGGAGAAAAAGGCTGACAGCAGATGAATAGCAGCCTGGTTTGAAAGATATTATTCAGCAGAATCGAATTGTTTGGAACTGGAACAGAAACAGTGGCACAGCCACTGGTGAACATGCAGAAAAAAGCAGTTGGATGACGACTAAGTAGAAATCAGTATTTGAAACGGCTTAGTTAGGTTGATTCCATTCTTGTACCTTCTACAACTGAAAATGCAAACCAGAGAAGGTTTGCTTTGGGTTGGTTGCTATCCGAGGTGAACAGATCATGGAAAAAACGCACGTAATCATTAAAGAAAATACTTATTCTTCACTTGGCTACACAGTGTTTTCTCAGCTGTTTTAGCATGAAATAATGAAGCAAGAAAAAAAACTGCTACAATTCCATCCTTCGATTACTCCTTTTTGGGGGGGGGGGGGAATTGTGTTATGGAAGTAAACCTCATATGGGGGAAGGGAGCAATCCTTGCGTTAGGTGGGATTTGAACTCCAACTTCTCTCTTGGACCGAGAGTGCTTACCAGTTACCACTTTACCACAAGTGGTGTTCTTCAGTTCCATTGCTGTTAACACTGAGACATATATATTTCTGCCATAGAAGTTCCAAGAAATTTCCTCTAGCCTATTTCTTTACAAGAGCATGTTTCTCCCTCACGAAGATTTCCTGAAGCATATTTCTCTTCATCTTCAGGCCGCTAAATTAGCTTGTGCGTCAATGTTTGCCTCAGTTATGAAACGGTCTTCCAGAGGTCTGAAGTCTCTACGGTCTCCATACAAATCAGACAGGTGTACCATATGCCTGGTCCGCAGTGAGTAGTTTGGTCCATTATTTATTTCTTGAGACTTTTTGTTGTTTTCCTTTTTACAAAGTCTGAAAGAAGCTTGCTTGGATTTTATGTTTGCCATGTTATCAAGATTGATTAAAAGCCCTCTGACAATCCCCCCTCCCCCACAAAAAAAGGGGGAAAAAAAAAGAAGAGATGTAAGGGAGAAGGATAGTCCTGCTTGAATACTCTTGTTGCAGTGCTTTCTTTCTTTTGATTGTGGCGTTCTCTTTCTTTTAATGGACAATTATGTCCCTCTCATGTGCCATCTTCATCTCTGTAACAGAGGAATTCTTCTTAGTTTAACACATTTGTGTCATGTGTGGCTATCAGTTCCATTTCCTTTAATTATGTGCGTGCAGTGCTTCTTGTCACCAAATTAAACCAAAACTATTCCCCGAGAGCAAACTCTGAAGAGGTATTTATGTAATTGTTCTTGTAGTTGACAGGTAAGCAGTAGAAAGTTCTAGACATTTTGTTGTTAGGCATTTGTTAACAGCAGAGTTAGCTTGTATATAAGGGGACTATCATCTGTAAGTCATCATCTTTTTTTTTTAATTCCAGAAATACAAACAAGATTCCCCATTATTTCTCTCTCTAAGAGCCTCATCTAAGTTCTCCAGATTCTACATGTTATCAGAGCCGAAGGTCACCAATCCTGAATCACAGCTTCCTCTGTTTTCACTTTCTATTTTGATTGATTGATTTGATTCATCAATTGATCATATCTACATCAATCAAACGCTGTTTCTTTCGTTTTCGATTGATTTTTTTGTTTCATCAATCAATCCAGCCTACACTATGCTTGATTCATGGTTCTTTTTCTTGTGATTACTGTAAGCTTTCTTTGATCAACCTTCATCCCATTGATAATTTCCTTTTTCCTGCGTTTTGGATCTTGATTGCAATTTTGCCAGGGAAGATCCTTCTGGAAGTAAGAAAAACCAGATTTATAATGATCCACTGTTTTTTAGCAGTGGAGACCACCCGGAATGCAATTGACAGCGAAGCTATTCAATGGATCCAATTTTGTTCGGTGGAGTCGTTTTGCTCAATGAGCTCTTGGGGCCAAGCATAAACTAGGGTTTCTCGATGGCTCTTTTCCAAGACCTGAAGAAGATTCTTCTGATCTTCAGAGTTGGATCAGATGCGATTATATGGTCACATGCTGGATGGTTAATTCTCGGAGTTCTGATCTCGCTGAAGCGTTTATGTATGTTCATAGTTCTAAGCAGCCCTGGTATGAGCTTTCTGAAAGTTCTGGACGTACAAGTGGACCTTTAGTGTTTCAGCTTCAGAAGGAATTAAGCAATCTCAAACAGGAGAATGACTCAATTTCAACTTATTTCAACAAATTAAAGAGAATCTGGGATGAATTAGTTGCTATTGATGGCATTCCTTCCTGCTTATGTGGTGCTATCACCAAATGCAAATGCAATCTGGTCGAGAAGATTGCAGCTGTTGGTGGAAGGAACAAGTTAGCTCAATTTCCCATGGGACTCAACTTTGGCTATGATACTGTTCGGAATCAAATTTTTTCAATGGATCCTCGTCCTGGAGTTAATCGTGCTTATTACATATTACCTCAAGATGAAACGCAAAAACAAATCACTGATGTGATTAACGTGCGCAATGATTTTGTTGCTTGTGCCATACCTAAGCCTGTTTTCAGGGCATCTCATCCTGCTGGGAGAAAAAAATTTAAAGAGAGATAAATCAAGCAGGTTTTGTACCTATTGCAGAGGCAAAGGTCACACTGTTGACCAATGCTTCAAATTGAACAGATATCCAGATTGGTTCAAGGGAAGAACCAAAGGAATCCAAGACTGCTTCTGTTGCACAACTGATTGCTCCTACTGGTCATGATGCTGTTCAACATGATAGCCTTGATTCTGGTGGTTCTTCTTCTGAGCAATAGTCGAAGATGGATAGCAATCTGGTCAATGCAGTCTGTCAAGAAGTCCTCAAGGCTCTTAAGGGCACTCCTTCAATGACTCTGCTGTTCTTGGTGGTTTTGCCAACATGCAGGTACTTCCTCAGATTCTGTTGGCTATTCTGTAGTAGCTTACGCTCATTTGGCCTTTAAAGGTGCCAGTTGGATTATAAATACAGGTGCTTCTGATCATATGTGTCCTAATATACATATGTTTTTTGAGGTTCATGATCTTAATATACCTGTTGTGGTGAGATTACCTGATGGTACGACAAAGTTTGTTACTAAGGGCCTGTTTCTTTCGTGGGTAAATTGGGTGGGTCAAAAGGGTGAAGTGGGTTGAAGTTGGTTGAGGTAGGTTGAGATAGGTTGAAGTTTGTATTTTTTTTTTAGGTGGGTTGAAGTAGGTTGAAGTGGGTTGATGTTGGTTGAAGTAGGTTGAAGTGGGTATATTTTTTATGTGGTGGGTTGAAATGGGTTAAAATAATGAGAATATAATTAATGTGTGATAATTTATGAAGTTATCCAAATTTTGTTAAATTTTTGTTTTTTATTTTTCAA
>JACYFF010031954.1:16411408-16459470 GCA_017589665.1 Selenicereus undatus | reverse complement strand
CTGGCAGAAAGGTATTATAAAAATAGCACATTTTTGGCGTCAACAAATACCCCCACACCAAAGTTTTGCTCGTCCTCGAGTAAAACAAAACTAAAAAATCCTAGAAAAAGAAAAGAGAAACCCACAAAAATACTATGTACAAAATTGGGAAAAGATATATACACATTCTATTCAACTAAACCACCCATGTAACAAGATAGTGATCGGCATATAAACATAATGTACACATTAAGGCACCATACCCCATGAATGACATTGAAGCACTGACTTTTCATCCCACGTTGCACACTTAAACTTTGAATCCTTCCCTGTGCTCATGTGTGCATGTGTCTCATCATTCCAAGGTTTATGTTTTCAAAATCAAACTCAATCTCACTTAATTCACACAAATTACATTATTGACTGATTAACATTAGAAGCAAACTTTCCCAGTAGCAATATTGCCTCAAAGGGTACCACCCAGTAGCGCATGCCTCAAAGGGTTGCTTGTCATTCCAATTTTTATTGCTTTTTTTTTGTTTTTTTTTTTTTTTGCTTTCATTTTGTTTTTTTTTTTTTTTTCAAACACAAGTGGGATAGCTGATAATGAGAACTAAAACCTTTGGACAATGAGGATGAAATAAATAGGGAATAGATCACACAGTGACAATGAACAAATGGGATTAGAATTATAAGCAAAAATGTCACATCAAGGACAGAGACCTAACATGCACATCATGCGTATATACAGGCTATCTATCAAAGTACAGAGGATGTAAGTTAAACAGAATAGTACTAAACTTCTCCAAAAACTAAACAAAATCTTTTTGGAGTTTTTTTTATTTTTTTTTTGTTTTTTTGTTTTTTTTTTTTTGTTTTTATCATTGAAATTTCCCCACCCCCACACCTATTCCGAGCAATGCCCTCATTGGGAGTAGGAAGAAACATAAAATCACAAAATAAAGACACAAAGAACCAATATATATATTAAAGAAAAGAAAAAGGGAAAAAGAGAAAAGGATAAAAGAGAGAAGGGATGAAAAGAAATTCTTAGCAAACCAGGTCGGGTGCTGGGTACACCCGAGCTATCATTTCAACACATCATTGAACAGGACTCAGCTCGCGGAGTATCAGACACTCCACATCTTCCTTGCTAGGCAACTCCAGAAATTGCTTCAATCGGTGACCATTTACCTTAAAAGTAGCACCACTGTCAGAGTCCCGAATCTCAACTGCACCATAGGGAAAAATACGTGAGACAATGTAAGGACCAGTCCATCGGGACCTTAATTTCCCTGGAAACAAATGGAGCCTAGAGTCATACAAGAGCACTTTCATGCCTGGGGCAAACTCTTTCCGAATGATACGCCTATCATGAAACAACTTAGCCCTCTCTTTATAAGAACGAGCACTCTCATAAGCCTCAACTCTAATCTCATCAAGCTCATTCAGTTGTAGTCTACGCTCCTCACCAGCCTCAGTCAAGTCATAGTTCAGTTTCTTAAGGGCCCACCAAGCTCTATGCTCTAGTTCCACAGGAAGATGACAAGGCTTACCATAAACAACCCTATAAGGTGACATACCCAAGGGAGTTTTAAAAGCTGTCCTATAAGCCCAAAGAGCATCTACGAGTTTGTCAGCCCAATCCTTTCTATTTCGGCTCACAGTCTTTTCAAGAATCTGCTTAATCTGTCGATTAGACACCTCAACCTGACCACTGGTTTGGGGATGATAGGGGGTAGCAAGCCGATGGACAATTGAATACCTCTTCAGTAAGGCATCAAAGGATCTATTAGTGAAATGGGTGCCCTAATCACTAATAATAGCACGGGGCATGCCAAATCTAACAAAGATATTCTCCCTCAAGAATTTCACAACAACTTTAGCATCATTAGTCCTAGAAGGGATGGCTTCAACCCATTTAGACACGTAGTCCACAGCTAGCAAAATATACTCATTCCCAAAAGATGATGGAAATGGTCCCATAAAGTCTATACCCCACACATTAAAAAGCTCCACCACAATGATGGGGTTCAGTGGCATCATATCCCGCCTGCTTATCTTACCCAACTGCTGGCACCTAGGGCAACTCTTACAGTACTCAATAGCATCCCTAAATAGAGTAGGCCAGTAGAAACCACATTGAAGAACTTTGGCTGCAGTCTTCCGCTCACTAAAATGCCCCCCACACGCTTGATCATGACAGAAAGAAAGGATACTTCTCACCTCATGGTCGGGAATACACCTCCTAAACAATTGGTCGGAACAATACTTAAACAAATAAGGATCATCCCAAACAAAGAGCTTTACAAGGTGAAAGAACCTATCCCTATCATTCTTGGTCCAACTCTCAGGAATCCTACCAGTAACTAGGTAATTTACAATATCAGCATACCAAGGATCAGAGTGGACAACATACAACTGCTCATCAGGGAAGCACTCAGAAACAGTGGACTCACTTTCTCTATCATAAAGAATCCTAGACAAATGATCAGCTACAAGGTTTTCAGAACCTTTCTTATCTCTAATCTCACAGTCAAACTCTTGTAACAATAATATCCATCTAACAAGTCTAGGCTTAGCATCCTTCTTAGAAAGAAGATGCTTAAGAGCAGAGTGATCAGTATAGACAATTACATGAGAACCAATCAGATATGGTCTAAACTTTTCAAATCCAAAAATCACAGCCAAAAATTCTTTCTCAGTCACAGTATAATTCAATTGGGTATCATTCAAAGTGTGACTAGCATAATAAATCACAGGGGGTTTCTTATCAACATGTTGCCCTAAAACTACCCCAACAGCATAATCAGAAGCATCACACATCAATTCAAATGATTCTCCCCAGATAGGAGGATGAAGAACAGGAGCAGAAGTTAAGGCCTTCTTAAGCTTAGAAAATGCCTCAAGACAGTCATCAGAAAAATGAAAAGGCACATCTTTAGCTAACAAGTTGGACAAGGACTTTGCAATCTTACTAAAGTCTTTAATGAACCGACGATAGAAGCCAGCATGTCCAAGAAAAGACCTCACTTCTTTCACACAGGTGGGAGGGGGAAGATTAACAATCAAATCAGTCTTGGCCTTGTCAACCTCAATTCCATCTTTAGAAATAATATGGCCTAAGACTATTCCCTTCCTAACCATAAAATGGCATTTCTCCCAATTCAGAGTCAAATTTTTCTCCCTACACCTTTCCAACACTTTTCTCAGACTAGACAAACAGTCATCAAAGGAAGACCCAAACACAGAGAAGTCATCCATGAAAATTTCCATGCAAAGCTCAACTAAATCTGAGAAAATGGAAATCATGCAACGCTGAAAAGTAGCAGGGGCATTGCACAGTCCAAAAGGCATACGTCTAAAGGCATAAGTTCCAAAAGGACAGGTGAAAGTAGTCTTCTCCTGATCCTCAGGAGCAATAGAGATCTGGGTATAGCCAGAGTATCCATCTAAAAAGCAATAGAAGGAATGTCCAGCCAACCTCTCTAACATCTGGTCCAAGAAAGGAAGGGGAAAATGGTCTTTCCTAGTAGCAGCATTTAATTTTCTATAATCTATGCAAACACGCCACCCAGATTGTACTCGAGTAGGGACTAACTCATTCTTGTCATTTCTAATCACGGTGATCCCGGTCTTCTTAGGAACAACTTGAACGGGGCTAACCCACTCACTATCAGAAATGGGATAGATAATCTCATGGTCTAACCACTTCAGCACTTCATTCCTAACTACTTCCTGAAGAGTAGGGTTCAAACGCCTTTGACGGTCACGGTAAGGTTTAGCATTGTCCTCTAGATGAATCCTATGTTGCACAATGGAATGACTAATGCCCTTAATATCCCCTAAGGTCCAACCCAAAGCTTCCTTGTTCTCTCTAAGTAGGGCAATCAAGTTGGTCTCTTGGTCCCCGTCTAGGTCAGAAGCAATAATAACAGGCAAAGATTCATTGGGGCCTAGAAATGCATACTTAAGAGAAGCAGGAAGGGGTTTCAGTTCAAGAGCAGAAGGGGAAACAGTTTCAGAAGCAGATTCAGAAGCAGTAGTGAGCAAACAATCAATAGTAGAGTACAAGTCATCAAACTCAAAGACATCATACTCAGGCTTGTCATCCACAAAAAATGACTCATACTCAGCAGCAAACACATCATCACAAGCATCATCAAGAACAGAATCCTCTACCCATTGAAGAGTAGAGAACTCCATATCATCAAAACCAGAAGGCTGTCTTTGCAGATTAAAAATATTAAGCTCAATAGTCATGTTACCAAAAGACAGTCTCATCATGCCATTCCTGCAATTAATAAGGGCATTGGCAGTGGCCAAGAAAGGACGCCCTAAAATCACAGGGACTTGACTAGCTAAGTTAGACACCATCTCAGTCTCAATCACAACAAAGTCCACAGGGTAAATGAATTCACCCACTCGAATCAGCACATCCTCAACTATCCCCCTAGGCAATCTGGTCGACCTATCAGCTAATTGAAGGACCATCTTGGTAGGTTTTAGCTCACCTAACCCTAGCCTCTCATACTCAGTGAAGGGAATCAAGTTGACACTGGCCCCCAAATCAAGCAAGGCTCTATGAATGAGGTGGTCCCCAATAACTATAGAAATAGTAGGGCAACCGGGGTCCTTATACTTTACTGGGATCTGATGAGATAAAATAGAACTAACTCCAGAGGCTAAGAAAGCCTTCCTAGGGACATTGGTAGCTCTCTTGGTTGTGCACAGATCCTTCAAAAACCTAGCATATGGAGGCATTTGCTGAATAGCATCGAGTAAAGGAATGTTGATCTTGACTTGAGAGAAAGTCTCTCTCATCTTCTCAACATGATCTTGGTCTTTTTTCTTAAGCCTATGGGGAAAAGGAGGCAAAGGCATATGGACTTTCTCAGGAGGAGAAGGAGAAGAAGGACCCTTAGAAAGAGAAGGGTCAACGGACTCAGAGGAATCTTTCTTTTTAAGCTCCTCTTCCTCAGACAATGACGCAAGAAGAGGGTGAGAATCATAATCATTGGGGACACCATCAGTAGCATCCCCTGAATTACTGGAGGATCCAGCCTCTGGAGGTGAAGAAGATGAAGAAGATCTCTCAAAGAATTGGTGAGGATACCTGCAGGGCTCATTAGGATTTCTAACCTGGTTATCAATCTCTCGACCAGAACGGAGAGATATCACTGCATTCACTTTCCTCACAGGCTCATTAGAGTTACCAGAAGAAGAAGAATGACCCTTAGGGTTTACCTCAGGCTGACTTGGAAAAGTACCTGGCTCCCTAGAAGATGATGCTAATTGGGAAAATTGTTCAGTCATCATTCTCATCATTCGCTCCATATTAGCATTAATCATTCTCTCCACATTATTATTAATTCTCCTCTCCATTTTATCAATATCACTGTAACCAGGAGGAGGTTGAACTTGAGCCACAGGAGGTGGAGGTCTAGGTGCATTAGGTACACCTTGAAAAACTGGTCTTTGAAAGGAATTAGAAGGGTGAGAGACAGGCTAGGAGTTAGGAACCACAGCATTTGGTCCATTACTCCAAGAGAAGTTAGGGTGATTTCTCCACCCTGGATTGTAAAAAGGAGAGAAAGGGTCATTCTTAGGTCTTTGGAAGGCCATACTTGCTTGCTCTTGCCCAGTTGCTAATTGATGAGCAAAGTAAGGACAAACACTCAATGAATGGTCTAAGGCCTGACAATGAGAGCAAGACACTGAAGAAGTTTGGGTCATCTGTGGAGTCAATCCTTTCAACATGTTCTCTAGAGTAGCAATCTTAGATTCTAAGTGACTCATATCAGAGACAGAATGTAACCCACCCCTAGCAATCCTAGAACTTAAGCTGTCATCCCGAGCGGTTTCCCACTGTATAGTTTTCTCAGCTAAGTCCTCTAAAAATTCCCAAGCATCCGTGGCGCTCTTAGAAAGAAAGCCACCCTGACACATAGACTCTACCATAGTTCTAGTTTGTTGGTCCAGTCCTTCATAAACAATTTGGCACAAACGTGCCTGGTCTAAACCATGATGGGACACTGAGACAACAAATTCTTGAACCTATCAAAATATTTCCAAAATGATTCCCTTTCTAGTTGCACAAATTGATTAATCTCATTCCTTAGCTTAACAGTCTTGGCATTAGGAAAATATTTTCTCAGGAACAATTTTACAAAATCATTCCAAGAAGTAACAGAATTAGCAGCCAAGCCATACATCCAACGTTTAGCAGAATCTTTCAAAGCAAAAGGAATTAATTTCATACGCACAACATCAATGGGAATATTAGGAAAATGCATCATAGAACAGACTTCTTCGAATTCCCTCAAAAACAAATAAGCATCCTCTAAGCCAGTAAATTTAGGGAGCATCTGAGTATAGTGGGGTCTTAATTCGAAGGTCACATTGGGTCCAAGGTCAGGTATAATGAAGCAAGATGGTAAAGCAGTCCTAGGAGGATAGAAGATATCACTCAAAGGTCTTTCTTGTGCCATGTCTTCTAGCTTGGGTTCTGGTTCGGATTCTAAGTCAGAGTCGAGTTCACTCCTAAAAAGTCTATGATTTTCAGGATTTCTAACCCAACCAGTCATATAAATCCAACACCCTCACCCCAAAGTTCTTTTTTGGTTTTTTTTTTTTTTTGTTTTTTTTTTCTTTTTTCAATCACAAATCAACAAAATGAATAATTAAAACTAAAAACACTATTAAAACAGAAAATGAACAAAACTAAAAACAAAAACACAAACACAAAGAAACTAAAAGAAATAAGAAATAAAAGTACACCTAAACACCCTAATTCTAAAAATAAAATTAAAACAGAAAATAAAACTCCTAAAATCAGAACCAAATATACAAAAAAGTCCACACAATCACAAAGGACATAAATATAATTTTTCCTAATTTTTTTCTGTCCCTGAATAGTGCAGAAAAATGCAAACAGAATATTAATTCTAAAACTCACAGAAAAATCTAGACAGCTCCAAAAATTCCAGAAAAATTCACACACACTCTAAAAATCATGCTGAATCTAGGAAAAATATCAAAATGGCAGAAATCACACCAGAACAGTCCCAGAAAATTCAAACAGAATGCGAAAGTTGGTGAAAAATCTGCACTGTCAATATTTTCAGATCAGTTCAACCTTGAATTTTTTTTTTTTCACTGCACATAAACCAAACTGATTAGAATTGTTTTTTTTTTCAGCAATAAACAGCATCTAAAAATTGGAAATAAACTAATCTTAACCAAAAACAAAAATCAAAATCAAAATTATAAACTAAATTCAAAAATAGAACTAAACTAAACTAGTAAAACAAAAATTACGACGCAACTAAAACTAAAAACGAAAACAACTCTAACGACTCTAATAATTAAACTATGAATCGATATAACCAAATTTCACAAACTCATCCCCGGCAACGGCGCCAAAAACTTGTTGTGAATTTTCCGCAAGCGTACGGTTTCGTTGTACGTTTAACGAGTATCGTTCTCAGGGATGGAGGAAATTTGATTATTAAAAATTCTAACCTAATTGAAACTGAAAATTAAAATCGACTAACCTGAAAATTATCATATTTGATTGAGTGAATTTACAAACTAAAATAATTGAAAAACTGTAAGAGATTTGAGAGTACCAAAAGGTAATTTGGGAAATCAAATTGAAAATGAATCACGTGAGCAACATCTTGTAGTAATTTAACTTTGAATTCTAATTCCCCTTCTTCCTGGCTGAATTGAAACAGAACAGAGGAGCTGAATCGAAACAGAGGAGCTAGCCTTCACGCCACTTTGAAGTAGAGCAAACTCGCGATTGAAGTAGGAGAACAGAACTACTCAGAATACAAACTCAAAATTTAAACCAATGGCATATAATTCCAACATCAAACTTGGATTCTCACTCAAACAAATCAACTCTCAAAATTACGTGAACTTGGATATGAGAACCTAAACCAATTGAAAACAGCAAAAAACAGCCAAAAAAAAAAAGTAAAACTAAACTCTCATCCTCGTGCCTTGCTCTGCTGCTCGACCCACCATTAAAAACCCCATAGAGAACCGGTTCTTTTCTCCAATAAATTGCCTATATTGACGCCTTGTAACCGTTCAATTTATGATGGTGATAATGATGGAAATTGATGGTGAAGAGAGAGAGAGTAACGGGCAGGGGAAGGAAGAGGAAGATGAATGGTTTCGGGGCCCTGTGCCTTCGCGTGTTGCTGGATTGAACGAAGAAGATGAACTGAAGGTGAGGAGGAAGCTGCAGAAGAAGAGACCGAGGGGGAGGGGTGTTCTATCTGCTCACGTGCGAGGCACACCTCACTTAAGTGAGGTGCTGCTGGGCCTGGCCCGTGGGAGAGAGAAAGAGAGAAGGGAGAAATGAGCTGCTGGGCCAAGGAGAAAGAAAAGGAGAAGAAGACCGAGCGGGCCTCAGCACACGATAGAGAGGTTGGGCTTCGGGTTCTACCTTTTTTTTTGTTTTTGTTATTGTTTGGTTCAGGTTTGAATCCAGTTGGCCCAATTCCTCCTTGTTCAGCATTCCTTCGCCTTTTTCAAGTATTTTTCCCGAATTATTCAATACCTATAAAATAAATTAAAATCAAATAAAAATCTAAAAAATAATAATTATTTCGAGCATAAATCTGGCAGAAAGGTATTATAAAAATAGCACATTTTTGGCGTCAACAAAGGTCATTGGGTACAAAACCAGAGCTGTTAGTGAGCCAATTTATGATGATGAATTAGTAAAAAACATGACTATGGAGATATACTCTGAAGGCACAAATTCTAATAGCATCTATATCCTAATAAACGTATGCTTAGAGGGATATAATAAATATGAGTTGTGTGTCTACATGGACAGTGGTTGTTCTGTATGATTTGAAAAAAGATCATTATTTTCAGAGTTTATGTGGAAAAGAGCTAAAAATCCTTTACAAGTGAGGATAGCTGATAATAGCATTATGAGTCACAATGAAGCTACAAAAGGGTTATCCATAGAATTAGGAGAAGTTCAATGCATTATACTAGTTCTATGGGCTACTAATCAACCGTATAATGATATGATTATTGGAAATAATTTTCAGAGACTATATTTTTCATGCACACAGACCATTAATAAAATAATATTTACAATTAATGGTCACTTAGTTCCTATTGAAAAATTGAGCAAGGCTTACACTCATCAAAAAATTGAATTTACACGGAACCAGTGTTGTGAAAAGGTAATGCCCGCACAACGTGAGATAGCATTGACAATCTCACTACTTAAGTTATCTATTAAAGAGCAGATTGAAACAACAAGAGCAATTATGTAAAGAACTCTACTATGATAATCCACTAAAATTTGGGACAAAGATAAGACGTGCAAAAATCACTTTGTTAAATCTCAATGCTATTATTCAAGTCAAACAAATGGTATAGACACCCCAGCATATCCAAGAATTTGATAAACAAATTAAAGAACTTTTGGATAAATGATTAATTAGGCATAGCAAGAGTCATCACATCAGTCCTACTTTCATGGTAAAAAAATCATGCAAAAGAAAAAAAAGGAAAAGTAAGAATGGTGATCAATTATAAAAAGCTTAATGACAATACTGTCTTTGATGGTTATTATATTCCTAACAAAACAGTCCTTTTTAACAGAATTCAAGGAGCCTCTTGGTTCTCGAAAATAGATTGCAAAAGTGGATAATGACAGATAAAGATGGATAAGGAAAGCATTCATTTAACTGCATTTAGTGCCCCACAAGGACATTATGAATGGATAGTATTGTATTTGGTCTTAAAAATGCACCTCAAATATTTCAAAAAAGAATGCATAATATCTTTAAAGACCTTATATCATTGTTATTTAGTTTACATCAATGATATCCTTGTCTTTTCGAAGACCATAGAACAACAACAATATGATGTCTTAGCGGTCATCCAAAGGTGCATTGATCATGGTATCATAGTTGGAAAAAACAAGTGCATTTATGCTGAACAAGAAATTGATTTCTTAGATCTAGAAATAAAAGTTGGACAAATCATTCTACAAAGACATATTCTAGAAAAAATAGAAAATTTTTCTTAAAAAATTAAAGATAGGAAGCAACTGGAGAGATTTCTTGGATGACTTACATATGCTTTAGATTTCACTAAAGATTTAGCCAAACTGAGAAAGCCATTGTAGCAAAAACTCAAGAAAGAAGTAAGTTGGTCGTAGACCATTAATGATACAAATATTGTTTAAAATTTTAAAAAGATGTATAAAAATCTTTTTGTTCTTAATCTATCTAATGAAGGAGATGACTTAGTTCTTGAGACAGGTGCCAGCAATGAGCATTGGAGCATAGTACTCAAAATCAAAGAAAGGGAAAAGCTCTGCAAATATTGCAGTGGAAGTTTTAATAGGGCATAATGCAACTATCCCACGATGGAAAAAGAAATCCTTGCAGTTATAAGGGGAATTGAAAAATTCTTAATCTTTTTAGCCTCAAAACCTTTTCTTATTCGAACTGATTGCAAAGGAATATGTGGTTTTGTGAAAAAGAATTTATCAAATATGCAAGTGCAAGGGCAACTTCTGCATTGGCAATTGTGGTTTGACAAGTTTTCCTTCTCTATTGAACATATATGTGGATCGAAGAATTATCTGACAGATAGTTTAGCTCGAGAACTCGCCAATGGTGATTATCAAAGTAGAACCCTGCTAGAAAAGGAGAAAATCCATAATGAGATGCCATTACTACTAGAACGGATTGCTCCTTCTAGTAAAGTCCTTATGGATAATTTGGAATTCCATACAAAAAGGAGATAACGCTTTGGTCTACTATCTTCAGCCTACCTAATAGCCCAAAGATTTTTCATTCTAGGATTACAAGTTAATTATCTTAGATGTCCTTATGATATCCAAGAAAAAATAAGCTCTCATGTTCAAGAAAAACGGTTCAATGAGTGATATGCAGTCTGCATCGACTATTATCATAACTATTCTTATGATATTTAGGAGTCTTGGAGTATAACGATCTACTTTCCTGATAGGTCTGGAGTTGGTGGTGTTAGTTTTCTAGCAAATTTACTCTATCCAAATGACCCTGTCGTGAAAGCCTGGGAGTACGGGATGCTAGTTTACTTGATGGAGTTCCCAGATCCCAAGTTCCCATTTTTTTCAACACTAACTAAATTCCAACAATGCATGTTCAAAAAGATCCATTGGATTCTTACATCTCCTGATGGTCCAACAAAAATCCCAAACAGCATATGTCTACATATGGAGGTACATTATGCACTAATCGAGTATGAAAATGAAAAAGTCAAACCGACTCATTATCTTGTTCAGATAGTTGATTTCGACGACCCCCAAAATCGGCGACAAGAATGGAATCCACAATGTCAAGAATTAGTTACTAACCCTACATTAGCAAGAGTAATTGGGTTAAAAAGATTAATTGAACAAAAAAAAAACACTAATGCATTGCAAAAATACTACATTCGCTTATCATAATGAGTTTAAAGAATATATGAAGGTAGAGGGAGTAACTTCCGAAAATGTTTTTGATTATCTCTTTGATGTTGAAGCTGGAAAATTCTTATCAGAAAAAGAAAAGAAATATCTTATTGAGTTATTTGAGAAATGGGATCCAGAGCATCTTCAATTAGATGAAGATTTTGATGATTATCTAGATAATTATGGTCTAGAAGACATAATTGGAGATGAAGGCATGCAGAATCTCAATAATGATGATTAATCTTGTCATCATTAAAGTTCTGAAAAACGGTTGCTCCATTATTGGACTATTTTGACAAGTGTCAGCATGTAAAATAAAACAGTGTACTGTAGCTATCAGCGTGTACTATAGCCATGTGAAAAGTCATTGTGTACTATAGCCATTAGAGAATCCTATGTACCCCCAACCCTCTATAAAAGGGGAGGACGAGTGCTGAGAAGAAACATGGTCATTTGAGTATTCTTGAACAAAAGAGAAGTCGGGATTCTCCATTTCTCTATGAGTAAGCATCTCTAATGATCTTAGATTAAAGTCCATTTTCAAGCTTTCCATTGTTATATTTTCACTTTCAAACTTTCAATAAAAAAATTTTTCCCAGTGGGGAACGTTATTCAATTGAACTTTATGTCTTAAATATTACAATTTCTTGGTTAAAGTCTCACTATCCTTTAAAAATATATAAAACTTTATTAGTGAATACGGTCCGAGGTAGGAAATGAAACGGATCTGTGCTGTGCCTGATCTAAGGAATGTGGGGTTGAGATCAACAATCTCTATAAACCGGAAGTTAGAGGAACACTGGAGTCTAGCTCCGAATACGTTTAGGTAATGGTCGAAACTCTCTAATTAAGCTTTAATTATTTTGCTAAGCATATTGGGCCGTTAATCACAGAAAATATAATATATATGATATAAGTAGTAGATTGTGATAACTAGTACCAGTAAAGTCATTATAAGAAGTCTAAACAAAAATATAAGCTTAGTTTTATTAAAAGGTCTCAAAAAGTTGAGTATTTGCACTTAAAACCTCATTTTGGGAAAAAAATAGCAACTTTAGAAAGTTTGAGGATTTAGTTGCAAAGAAAAAATTCGGCCAATAACTATCTCTTAAAATATCGACCATGTTAATAGTTTACCCAAAATAGTAAGTACTTAGGAATACATTCTAAAAAAATTAACCCTTAAAAATTATTTCTATATAATCAGGGTACCCCAGAGCCATAAATTGCTTTAAATTCCTTTAAAGCTAACTTAGTTGAATCTGTTGTGCCTACTCACAGAGACAGGTAAAGGGAAAGGTAAGAAGAATCAAAAGCCAAACCATCCGAGGCAGTAGAACAAGTCTAGCTACAAGATCTAGAAACCAAAGGGGTTGTGCTATGTACGCGGCAAATTAGGGCAAAAAGCATATCAATGAGCACTTTACAAGTGACAATCTCATCCAAACCAGAAGCTTGCTAGACAACCTGTGGCTCAAGCTAACCTTGCTGAAGATACTAAAATATGTGCTGTAGTCAAATAGGCAAACTTGGTGGTAAACAGTGCTGAATGGATCTATGACACTGGAGTTTCAAGTCATTTCTACGCTAACAAAAAACTTATGCAGGACTTTAAAGACATTATAGATGATGAATGTGTCTACATGAGAAACTCTACGACTGTTAGATTTATGGGTTAAGGGAATATTTTTCTTAAATTTACTTATGGCCAATTATTGTCCTTCATCAATGTGTTGCATGTGCCTTCCCTTCGTAGAAACTTAGTTTATGGTAAAGTCGGATTGAAAACTACTGTTGGAGATACAAAGTTGTCATTTCTCATAATGGGGTCTTTGTTGGCAAGCGATACCTGAATGGAAGTTTGTTTATATTTAATCTTGCTTCTCAGACTATGAATGAAAATGCTTCTAATTCTCCTTACATTGTTGAGTCTGTTGATTTGTGGTATGGCAGGCTAGGTCATGTTAATTTTGCTTTCCCATAAAACGACTAAAAAATATGCGTTTAATTCCCGCTATGAACGTTGATAATTTTTCTAAATGCCAAAAAGCCTTTCAAATCTATCACTAATAAAGGAAAACAAACTACTAGAACTTGTGCATTCGGACCTAACAGATTTCAAAAACACAGTCAACAAAGGCGGGAAAAAGTATTAAATCACTTTTGTGGATGACTGCTCTAGATATATCAAAGAGGTTCAAAAATGAGGCTTTTTGAAATACAAGGCAGAAGTAAAAAACCAACTGAACCGAAAAATCAAGAGACTTAGAATCAATAAGGATGGAGAATATTAGACAAACTCAGACAACCTTTTGTGAGAAAAATGATATTATACCTGAGTTAGTGCACCTTGTACTTCCCAACAGAATGGGATAGCCGAACACAAAAATAGAACTTTGAAAGAAAAGATGAATACCATGCTTTTTAAGGCAGGGGCTTTCTGATAATGTGGGGGGGGGGGGGGAGCTGTTTTATCTGTTTGCTATATTCTTAATAGAGTATCCCATAAGTTGTTAGACCAGACCCCATATAAACTATAGAAAGACTACGCCCCTAATTTGAGTTTCCTAAGGGTGTGAGGGTGTTTGGCTAAAGTTCCCCTGTCGGAGCTCAAACGGGAAAACATCGGTCATAAAGTCTTTGATTTTGTATTTATGATTTTGCCCAAAATAGTGCTGCATATAGATTCATGTCATTGAATGACTTCTCTATTTGTGAATCTAGTGATGTAGAATTCCTTGAGCATTTTTTTCCTTTGAAAAAGAATGTCTCTACTGCTATGCATGAATTTATACCTGTACATGACAATGTGAGTATGCGCGCTTCTAAGGGTGAGCAAAAAAACCCAGTACCCGGTTCTGGACCCAAAATCGGTTTGGACCTAGCAGATCCATACCCAGAACCAGTTCAACCGGTTCTGGGACCGGTTCCAAAATTTAGGACCCGGTTATAATTAGGACCAGTACCGGGTCCTGAAATTTTAGAATCGGATCGGACCTATTACCTGGTCAAATTTTAAAGAATTTTTATGAAAAATTATAAAAAGTAAACCCTTGATCCTCAAGCGATATATCTTTTGTACCAAGACCAAACTCTTAATTATCCCAATTTACCTTTTGTGTTTTTTGCTTTCAATTTATCCCCAACTTACTCTTTATACATCTCAAAACTTTGGTTCTTTTCCTCATGAGTCTTGTTGCTTACTACGTATTTGTTTTTATATTATTTTGATAGATTCCTTCTCTTTGTCTTTCTATTTCAAGTAAATTAAAATAATTTTTAAGTTTATCGTTCATTTTATAATTTTGATTCATGGATTTCTAATTAACATTATCTCCAATTCTTTGAGTTTATTTTAAAGTACGTGAATCTTCTTTACTATTTATTGCGTATTTAATTTAGCCTTAGATATGAATTATCAACTTCCTTAAATCCCTCCCTTTCTCTATTTTATTTTGGGAAAATGTGAAAAAAATAAAAAAATATTACTTAACATCGGGTACCCGAAATCGAGCCCGGTCCTAACCGGGTCCAAATTTTAGGACCCGATTCCAACCGGATCCGGGACTAGTTCCGAATTCTATGACCCGGTTCCCAAAAAATCAACCGGGTACCCAGTCCCTCTCACCCCTACTTGTTGCTAGTTCTGTTATTAAAGACTTAGTTGATGAACCCATGAGGAGTAAGAGACGTAGAGTTGAGATTAGTTTTGTTCTTGACTTTCTTGCTACCTTTTTTATTGAATATCTTGATGTTAATTTCTTAACCGATGAACTAGTTTCTACTTTCTTTATCGAAGAAGATTCAAAAAATTTTGCAGAGACCATGACATCCATAAATGCTAGAATTTGGAAAGAGACTATTAAAAGTGAATTAGACTCTATAATGTCATATCAAACTCGGGAGTTGGTTGACTTACCTAAGTGTAGGAGACCCATCAAAAGTAAGTGGATCTTTAAGAAGAAGCTAAGACCTGATGATTCAATTGATAATACAAAGGCAGACTAGTGATTAGAGGATTTGACCAGAAGAAGAGGATTGACCGCTTTGAAACTTATTCTCCTATTATCAAAATTGCCACCATTAGGACTCTAGTGGCCTTAGCTACTTTACATAGTCTTGTGTGTATCAGATAGCCTTGAAGCACGTTCCTCAATGGTGACCTAGAGGAAGATGTATGGTTCCTAAGGGATGTTTCAACTGGAGGGATGCATGGTTCCTGGCAGGATAATAAAGTTTGTAAGCTTAGAAAATCCCTTTACGGTCTTAAATAGGGCCCCTAAATATTGGTACGAAAAGTTTGACAGCACAATGGTATAACATGGTTTTACTATGAACACCTATGATTCTTATGTGTATTCAAAATTGATTGGTTCATATTGGGTGATAATATGTTTTTATGCTGAGGAAAAATTACTGCTAGATATCCCACTTTGTGTGGAAATTATAACTAGGGAACCATGTTATTAGAATATATTTAAAAGGGGCAACATTCTATGGAAATTATTTTATAGGGACCGTTCACTGTTTGCATTTTCTTTTTAGCTCTTAAACTTTTCATATTTGTATTTCAACCTAGATCCTTAAAAACTTGCTTTCGAAAATCCAAAAATTGTGCATGTGAAAATTTTCTTATGAGTACTACTCGAAGCCCTATTTCAACTGGTATCAAAGCCACGTTATCAAAAATAATTAAGTTAATTAAGCTAATTAATAATTAATTATGCTACTTAGCTTTGATTAATTATGATTAATGTTAGAATCATCATCTGCTTGCCCTGGACCAAATTATTCACATATTGTTCACTCACCGTAAGACCTTTATGTAATAGCACTTCAATTAAACTATGTCACTGATATAGTTTTAGAATTAAAAGCAAAATTAGCTAAAATTAAGACCGAAATCAAGGGGCTTAAGAAGCAAATATCGATAATTCACCTTTCTCAATTTAACGAAGCAAGACATAGTGAAAAAGCTACTTCTAATATTAAGACTCCATTTCAGCATAAATATCATTTCCAAGACCCGAAAAACAAAATTTCATTTCCTTTCCTTGATATAAAAGTCCAAAAAGAAGTAGGAGAAAAATCGGCTGAAAAATCACAAAAAGAAAAAGAAGAGGGAGTATAAGCAGTATACTCTTGAAGAACTAAAAAATATGTTCGTGAAAGAACCAAACCCAGCAGAATTGAACAAAATTATGGACGCAGTTAGTGATAAACATGATGTATTATCTGATGATAATAAAAAGACTAATAATGTCCAATTAAAAGAAGAAATATATTAGTAGATGAACCTGATCAAGGTAGAAGATCTTAATGTTGTACCCTTGGAGGAAATTAAAAGAAAATTGGATAAAAAGTATGGCAAAAAGGTTGTTGAAGATCAGATTAATGAAATTGGATAAGAACTGGACTTAGGTGAGATAGAGACCAATCTAGTTAACAACGTTATTCCTAAATGATAGACCCGCAAACGCACGGTGGCCTTGTAGCAATTAAGGTTGATCCTATGGAGATTAGGTTAAACCACTAAGTTATAATCCCTCAAGATATGCTAAGCGAACCAAAATTCAAATGGTTTCGAATTAACAATTTCTAAAACACCAATCCTAAATCAATTAAGGAAAAATGTCTAGGAACTCATATAGTTATGAAAGGGAATTGAATCAAAATGATAAACATGTGCATGTCTCTAATCAACTAATTTTGAGGAATTGCAATCTATCCAAAAATTTAGTCTATTCTTTCGAAATCAACTAAATTTGCCTAAACTAAGCAGACGTCGTTCTTTCAAACTAATTTGACTTAATCTAATTTTAATATATTTGATTACTTACTAGCCCTCCTAACATATAAATCTCTCTTTCGAAACAAAGTTATGCTAAGTCTATTCAAGCAGTCCAACAACCAAATGTCGTCTTTCGAATGTTCACTCGATTATTGCAAGTGTGCAAGCAAACTTTGGCAACAAATCTACTCACAACATGAATAATACTTGATAGAATGAAGTCAAACCAATCATGAAAATAAGCATAATTCTTTGAATCAAAACATGATCCAACAACACTTTCATAAACTACTAAATCCCAGGACAAAATAAAACTACTCACACATGATTAAATTAAACAACTAACTACCCTAAAATGATAAATGTAAAGAGAAAAGAGAAGAGAAAAGAGAAAAGAGATGCTCAGCCAAAATCGCGCTTGAACCGTCGTTGCAAGCCCGAGGTGGAATCGTTGCAAATCTTCACTTCAACTCTATCTCACTCTTTCCCTAATCTAAACTAATCATAATCTACTTGAAGATAGGAAAGGAGTATAAGATGAGATGATGGATGTGTGGAAATGAGGTGGAGAAGCACCCCTTTTATAGTAAAATTCTGGAAGACGAACAACCACGCGTAATAATTGAATAATAACCACTGGGAAGTCGAAAAATCACGAGCAAACAAACAGTCTCGCAGGAAATAAAGACATTACGGACTGTGATATCCACCACAGACAGACCGTGGTGTCCACTACCTCGGCATTCTTCTGTTCTTCTCTTTCTTCCACGGGCAAGGCAACTCAGGGGCATCCATGGGGAGTCAAAATACACTAATTTAGGTTCAAAGCAAGGGTAAAAAGGTCCAGAATTCTGCAAAACACAGAAAAGAACCATACCCAAGCGTAGAATGGGAAAATGAGTATAAAACATCACATAAAACATATAATTTTCCCTAAAAATGCAGCAAAATGATTCTAAAATGATATACGCTTTAAGTACTTATCAAACTCCCCCGTGCTTAAACCGTTGCTTGTCCTGAAGCAAACACAATAGAAAGCGAACAAGCAAATGCTTCTTAGGACTTAAAAAGGTAATAACCTCCTTAAAGTAGGCAAGTTATAGCACATCATCAGCAAGAATGCCAATCAACGGCAACCCCCAAATAGTGCACAAAATATTTCAAAATTAGAAGAAGGTGAATGTTTTCAAAAAAGTACATGACCACAAACTCGATATCAAACTTGATCACCCCAAAAGAACCACAAAGCATGTCATGCAAGCACATGAAATTGTAGAGCTAAATGGACCGATAGAACCTCACTTTTGGGAAATGTGAAACACTCTTGCTCATGTGTTTAAAATATAGTATAGGTTCACTTAAGACTCGTTCCAAAGATGAAATCTACCATATGCTTGACAAGACTCTCAAATTCTCTATCACTAGAATGCAATGTTCACAAGACGATCAAGAGAACTTTATTCGGGTTGTAATATGGGCTAAGGGTAAAGGTAAGAGGGGAACAAATGTTTTTGCAAATGAGAAGCTAAAAGCCAAAGACTAAGAGCTAAACAATTCCAATGCATCAAATAACATCCTTCTTAAACCATATCAATTCATCAACAAAATAAATCCCAAAATGAAAAAAGAAAGAATAGAAATCTCAAATAACTTTCATTCCCAATAAGGCTAACACTTTCTTTCTTTTTTTCTGTTTCGTTTTTTCTTTTCATTTTTCATTTTTTTTTGTTTTCGAAAAATATTTTGTGTGCTCTTTTTTTCTTCTTCCCATAGCACTTATTATTATTTTTTTCATTTAGAAGGGATAGCCAAGGGGAAAATCCATAGCGAACTTTAAATTTCAACTCTTCTCTAAATTTTACACAATAAAACAAGGGAATAATCAATATCTCACAACCCTGCACCAAACAACCAAAATTCACCGCAAGATATCATTCCACCTTACTAACGCCCTATCAAATTTGATGCAAAAGAACTCCTCTAGCCTTGGCGTAAAGGTAAGACAAGTATTTGGCCATGGGTTATTATAGGAGGTTCAAGTCAAGAAAAACGGATACAGGCTCAAAGGGGCTAACAAGGGATACAATACACAACCAAGCCAAGGTGGCTATTTGGTCATGGGTTTCAATAAATCAAAGAAAGAAAAATGCCTCAATCATGTCATCAACTATGCACATGCTAATATGGTTTTGAACAAGAGTCTAGGCAAGTTCTAGACATGCAACATGGAAGAGCAACTCACATGAAAGAAACACGAGACTAAATATAATGAATTAGTCCAAAAAGACTCAAAATCTCACAGGACATCTACCAGAGTTTTATTAACCTCATAAAATGACTCTCATGTACTAATATTAGTGCTAATGACTTCAGGGGATAAAAGAGTTCTCAAGTAAGACAAGGGTCAAAACAAGAAATATTTACAAAACCTTCAAAATTTTTCGCACCAAAATGGATTACACACCAAAAACTACTCAAACTCATGAAAGCTATCGTGCCTAGCAAAAACATCATTGGAGGTTATCTCAAACCAATCCACACCATCTCTATATGCAAATCTAAGAATCAACTAAATGCAACATGCGAACAAAAAGAAACCTAAAACTATATGCTCTAGCATGTATGCAAACTAATAATCGAAATGAAAAACATGAAGCTAACTAGACCTGGCAAATGGGTCATTCGGTTCGGGTACGGGTCGGTTTAAGTTCGGGTTGGGTCATGTTCGGGTTAAGTGACATTTCGGGTCGTTTGGGTTTGGGTCGGGTATGGTTCGGGTCGGGTCGATTTCAGGTCAACCAAATTTTGGTGAAATACGTTCGTCATGCCAAAACAAACAACTTTGTTGAAAATTTCGGGTTGGGTATGGTTTGGGTCGGGTCAATTCGGGTTTCAGGTCCACTTTCGGGTGAGCATACTTCGAGTGTCGGGTCGGGTATGGGTCCGGGTCATTCGGTTCGGGTTTTGGGTCTCGGGTCAGTTTTGCCAGGTCTAAAGCTAACCTTCCCCCATGCTTAAATAAAGCATTATTAAGCAAAGGAAACAAAACTTAGAGAAGGGGAACAAAAAAAAACAATCTCACCAGGTTAGGTGCATACTGCACCTAAGCTATGCGACCTCGTAATATGGGCCAGATTGAGCATCAGCCACTCCATCATGATTTCAAAACTCGGCCCTTTAAATCAGACGCCGTCAACAAACGCAGGAGCTTATCGAACTCCTGAGACCACAATTCAGAAAATAAAAGGTAAGAGACAATAATGAAAACCATACCAAAGAGTAGGACTGGCAAAAAACTGTCCGACCCGAATACTCGGATTTGTCCGACCTAGAAAAAACCGGGTATGGATGCATGTTTTATGTCCGAATTTGAAATTCGGACATGTCCGGATGCAAAACCAGGTCGGGTTTGGGTTTACTGAACCAGGTCCGGGTTGTTCGAATATATTGCCAAATTCGGTTCCGAATAAATTCGGACACCCGGACTATCCGAACCCGAATGTCATGAACTGGCTAAAAATTTTGTAGGCTTGAGCTTCTAGCCTCAGGCAAAAGAGGCGGGCCTTTCAATTTTTCGATGAAAAAAACTGAAAAAGTCACCAAATTAGAAAACCCTGGATTCTAGAATGAAAATCAAAGGGAGAGTCTCCTTACCTGCCGTGGAGCCATAACCCTCTTTTTCTCTCCTCCTCGCTCACTCTCTCACACTCTGTCTCTCCTCTAAGGCTAACGCATGTCTAGCTCTCGCTCAAAGCATCAACCATCAAGCTCACTTGTCTCTCCTCTAACCCTAGATTCGTTGGCTCTCGCTCAAAGCATCAATCATCAAGCATTAGCCATTCAAGGTAAAATTCGTTTCCTTCATCAATTCATTTCCTTTAATTTTGTTTCTGTTACTCCATTTTTGTTTCTATTACTCAATTTTTGATCGTTTTCATCTCTATCCCCTAAGCTTTGACATCATTCAACTTTCTCCTCCCTAAGTTTATGCCCCTCGTAATTAGTTCCCATGGTTGAAAAGGATGTTCTCTGAATGGAAAGTTAATAAAAGGAAATCAGAATATAGAGAGTCTTGTGAGGATTCCTATCAGTGTCACTTTAACCTGAAAAATGGACCCAAAAAAAGGGGAAAAGGGTCTGCAATAAAAACAATGGCAAGAATATAGAGAGTTGAGTATTAGATCTCAAGGATGGTCTATTTTATTGGTTGAGAGGTTCCTTTGATTGTTTGACATTGGGGTAATCAGAATTCACGCATTAAATGTGCTAAGAGAAAAAAATCAAATCTCATTTTTCTTTTTTCTTTTTCCTTTAATGAAAGGCAACTGAATTAGAACTATCTAGCAAGCATTCATCATTATTCTATCAGTGTCATATGCTGAGTGGCATTTTGTTAAGTCAAAAATCATACATTATTTTTATAATTATTTCGAGTATATTATATATATTATTTTGTTTAATTGTTTTATAATTTGCTTTAAAAATACAAGGCAAGTTTAGAATAAATTCAATGAGTTATTCTACCTAGTTCAATTGTCTCCATAGCCACACCGTACCTCAATTTTTCTATCATAAATTTTTAGACCTCTTGATCAGTGTATGCATAATCAAAAAGAGATGGATAATTATTGATCTTGTTATATCATTATAGAAGTGTAGTGAGGTTGATAAATAAACTCTCTAAGGATAGTTGGATGTTTAGCAGATATTCACTTATTGAAGGAAAAACTAATTAATTCAGTAACACTGTTTTTCTAAAGCAAGCCAAAGCCCAGTATGAACATCATAGTTATGCATGACTTTATAAGAAAGAAAGAGGGTAAGTTTTTAGGTTGAATCTAAGATTTCTTTGTACGAGGACGTCCAAAGTCTAAGTGTGGGGGAATTTGTTAAGTCAAAAATCATGCATTATTTTTATAATTATTTTGAGTATATTATATATATTATTTCGTTTAATTTGTTTTGTTTTATATATTTTTCAGGGTTAGTATTAAGTTAATAAAGAGGAGAAGAGAGGACGTAGAAGCTCGGGTTTTACACACTTGGCTACAAAACGGTCCAAAAATAATAATTATGGAAAATATTATTTTCATAATTATTATATTGGGCTAGGGTTTCAAGAGCTGGTGAAAAGGTAGAAGTCTTGAGGAAGAAGAAACCTAAGGAAGAAAGGAGAAGAAAACCCTAAGCAAAAAAACCCTAACCCACCTTAATAAAAGCCCCATGCAACAAAGCTACGGTGACATCTCTCATCCACACACATAATCAACCCACGGCCTCCCTCACCATTAATCACCATCACGCATTAATCATACTCATCCCCACCATCATCATCAATCTCCATCTCCCTCTTTCGTCAGCCGTATCACGCATTGTCACGCCATCACCTACACATCTAACGGCCACCTTATCCCTCACAATCATCATATCTCCTTCTCACCCCACTTCTTCTGTCTAACCAAGAACCCACAACAGCCATCTTCACGCCCTTCCCCACCATCATCATCATCTTTCATCACCACCATCAAACATCTCAAATCCACGCAGCCATCAAAGCCACGACACAACCCCTCCAATTCAAAGTGTAATGCTCTTTTTTTCTTTATTTTTCTTTATTTTATATTAGATTATTTTATCTTGTTTAGTTAATTATTAAATATGAATTATTTGGGTGAATTTTGTGATTTTATTTTTAATATGAGTGAGTAATTTTTTTTTATGGTTAGTATAATCTTCTTGAAGCCATGCTAAATTTACTATTTTGAAACAAGTTTTATGCTTTAATGCCGAGTTTATTTATATTCATGATTCTTTAGTGATTAGCGTTTATCGTTTATGAAATTTGTGTTAAATCGATTAGAATGCATGCTAGTTGATTAAATACAATTTCAATTGATAGTTTAGACGACTATAATACGTAAAAGTTATAGTCTTTTAGACCTAGGTGTCACCCAAATTAATCATGGATGGCTCAAACCTATCTCTTTTAATTAGGTAATCGCTTTAGATCTTTGTCAAATCGATTTGCTGGTAAATTGGTTACAAAGCGTTAGATGATGTTTTTCTAATACGTAATGCTCGAGTTTGATTAAATTTTTGCGCTGGTGTAAATATTATCAAATTAGTAGGGTTTATATTAGGGCTTGACCTAAGTAAACTAAAATTTAAGGAAAAACGGGGAAGAACCGTTGGTTGATATCTTCTATAGTTTAACTCATGAATGAAATTAACTTGTGTGTTAGTGATAAATATTGATTTGCATGGTGGATTGAGATTATACTAAGTATCCTTCATAAATTTGATAACTTTTGATCATTATTTGTTGCGTAGAGTTAATTTAATTTGTTTGTTAATTTTTGTTCTATTTTTATTAGCTTCAATATAATTTCAATCAACCCCCCCAGAAATATCAGTCTTTTAGGAGTGTCTAGGTAATTTTAGATAGCTTAGATTTTGATTTTTAGAGTGGTTATAATTTTAAATTGATTTATATTCAGTTTTAGTATTTAATTACCAGTTTTTTAGAACTTAGACTAAAAATAGTTATTTTCGTTATTTTTTGATTTTAATTAATTCCTAGGGTTTTTATAGTGTCCTAGTCTGCTCATATTCAATTTCGTAATTTTTGGAAGTTATTTGATAATTTTTCAGAATTATTTTGTGAAATTGGTAAGTGCAGGTTTTTAGGTTATTAATTCTGAAAATTTTTATTTTTAATTTTAATTAACGATTATTAGGTATTGTTAAGTCCAGAAAATTGTGTCCTAGAATTAGGGTAACTTTCTTGATTATTTTCGTATTTATATTTATGCAGATTATTTTATTTCTAATTTCAGATTTATTATTCTGCTTGATATTCTGTGCTAATTTTCTGATTTGATTTTTCTGAAATTAATTAGATACAATTTAGAATTTATAAGCTTATAGACCTGAAGAATAATATTTTAGGTTACTGTTTGACATTTTTAATATTTATTTTCTGACTACTATTTGCAGTTATTGATTTCTAATTAGAATTTTAGTTACTATTCTGTTTTTATTTTTCTAAATTATTTAGGGAATATTTTACTGTTTTAATTCCAGAATATAATCCAAAATATTTAGGAGCATCATTGGGCATTTTTATAGATTTTTTCATTATATTTTAAATATTTAGCATTCTTAAGATTAGACTTAATAAATTGGATTAGTAAAATTATTTAAGATTAAGCTAGCTTTTTAAAACAATCTTTCCTCGTGGATCGATCCCTACTGCCCTATGCTATAAAAAAAAGTATTTAATAACCAAAGTAGTGATTAAATTTATAGTTCTCGACAAGCTTTACACATTTTGGTCCAAAATGGAAGAGGGCAAAAGAAAAGCAACAGTTTCTTTGCATTAGAAAAAAAGCAATGGTTGCAAAGAGGCAAAATGATATAATTTATCATTAGATTTGTTTTATACTTTTTAGTCACAAGTGAATTCCAATCTTATGCCATTTATATTTTGTTTTTGAGGTGCTTGGAGTTGGAGCTTTCAAGACCTTGGTGGCTAGATTGGAGATTTGGAGCATGTTGGCTCGGTTGGAGTAACAATTGTAGCAATTCTCTTGATGGTTTTGTAATAGACTAGTGTGTGAAGTATCACACTATTGTTCATTTGGTTCGTTTGTCGACTTTGGTGTTGAACTGTGTGTGTTTCTTCTAACTTTATAGAGGCTCAATTGTGTTGCCATAATGCCATCTTCATTTTCATTAATTGGCAGGTTTAATAATTAATTAGGGTGCAAATTGGATAGATTTATTGCTTGGCAGAATTTTATATACAACAATGCACAACTTAAATCAGACATTCGGGTCCGGGTCCGGGTATGATCTGCCTGTTCGAATTTAAATCCAAACAGGGTATGGGTATGGTTGTTTTGTCCGATTTGTTCGTACCCAGAATGATCCAGACCTGAAATTTTGCCAGCCCTATCAGAGAGTATAGGTATCCTCTTAAATTTATCAATAGCCTTAGAAAAATCATAGGAAGGATTAAAGAATATAGACCAGATGATTTTCCTATGTAGGTCCTCTAGGCATACACAATAAGGGATCAATGGAGGGATCATACCCTCCTAAGTAACCTAGGGACAGATAATCATCAACATTCCCACCAAGTACATTAAACTCGTTATCCTCATGGCCCAAGTCAACATTAGAATCACAAATCTTAGGATTATCAATGGGCGCATGTAAAGAATACTAAGGGGAAATAAAGGGTTGTGAACATGTAGGCGAAACATGGGAATGATCAAGGGGATTGGGGATAACAATATCATGAAAACCAAGGTTAGGAAACTCCTCATGCACAAGCACATCACGTGACTCCTCCAAAGGAGTCTCAACTAGATCATGCACCTTATCAAAAATATCTTCTGACTCAAAGCATGCATCAACAAAATCAAACTTAGCATCAAACCCAAAAGGATCACCCTCCCTGAGCCTCGTGCATTGAGCTAAACGAAAGGACGAGTTAGGTGAGGATAGGACAACTTCAGTATTGTCTATGGGTGATGCAAAATAAGGTTGAGTATAGCATTCATAATAAGGACATGAATTAGTAGCATGATTAGAAGTACTACACAAATCAAGAAGTACTACACAAATCACGCAAAAAATGAGCATAATAAGATCTATAATAGAATGTGCAAGAATCAGAAATTGAATATCTACAAACACGACTAGCTTTTTCAGACTCAAATGAATCCCAAGCAATCCACTCAAGCAAATAACATGCATCATCAATATTTTTACTAAGAAAACCCTACTAATCTAAAAAAAGTTCGGATTTCACTATTCACACCCTCATCAACAATGTCCAAAATTTCCCATTTACCGATACAAAAACCATATTGAGCAATTAAACGCTTAAAATACCTCCAAAATAATTCATGCTCGAATTGGCAGAAATGAAAAATTGCCATTGTTGTTTCTCAAAAAACTTATTTTTTTAGTTTTTCAATTTTTATTTTCGTTTCTTTCAAAAAAAAAAACAAAATACTTAGTCAAACCTATCAGGAAAAACTCAATATTCGACGCTAGTCCTGACAACAGTGCCAAAAATTTGATAGGCCCGCAAGCGCACGGTGGCGTTGTAGCAATCAAGGTCAATCCCACAGAAACTAGGTTGAACCACTGAGTTATAATCCCTCAAGATATGCTAAGCGAATCAAAATTCAAATGGTTTCAAATTAACAATTTCTAATACTGCAATTCTAAATCAATTAAGCAAAAATGTCTAGGAATTCATATAGTTATGAAAGGGCATTGAATCAAAATGATAAACATGTGCTTTTCTCTAATCGACTAATTTTGAGGAATTGTAATCTATCCAAAAATTTAGTCTATTCTTTCGAAATCAACTAAATTTGCCTAAACTAAGCAAACGTTGCTCTTTCAAACTAATTTGACTTAATCCAAGTTTAATATATTCGATTACTTGCTAGCTCTCCTAACATATAAATCTCTCTTTCGAGACGAAGTTATGCTAAGTCTATTCAAACAATCCAACAACCAAATGTTGTCTTTCGAATGTTCACTCTATTGTTTCAAGTGTGCAAGCAAACTTTGGCCACAAATCTACTCACAACATGAATAACACTTGATAGAATGAAATCAAACCAATCATGAAAATAAGCAAAATTCTTTGAATCAAAACATGATCCAACAACACTTTCATAAACTACTAAATCCCTAGACAAAATAAAACTACTCACACGTGATTAAATTAAACAACTAACTACTCTAAAATGATAAATGTAAAGAGAAAAGAGAAGAGAGAAGAGAAAAGAGATGCTCAGCCGAAATTGCGCTTGAACCATCATTGCAAGCCCGGGGTGGAATCGTTACAAATCTTCACTTCAACTCTATCTCACTCTTTCTCTAATCTAAACTAATCCTAATCTACTTGAAGAGAGGAAAGGAGTATAAGATGAGATGATGGGGTGTGGATGTGTGGAAATGAGGTGGAGAAGCACCCCTTTTATAGTAAAATTCTGGAAGACGAACAGCCACGCTTAATAATTGAATAATAACCATTGGGAAGTCAAAAAATCACGAGCAAACAAATAGTCTCACAGTAAATGAAGACACCACGGACTGTGGTATCCACCACTGACAGACCGTGGTGTCCACTGCCTCAGCGTTCTTCTGTTCTTCTCTTTCTTCCACAGGAAAGGCAACTCAGGGGCATCCGTGGAGAGTCAAAATACACTCGTTTAGGGTCAAAGCAAGGTCAAAAAGGTCCATAATCCTGCAAAACACAGAAAAGAACCATACTCGAGCTTAAAATGGGAAAAGGAGTATAAATTATCACATAAAGCATATGATTCTCCCTACAAATGCAGCAAAATGACCCTAAAATGATATACGCTTTAAGCACTTATCACTAAACCTGAAGAATTTGTTGAATCGTCTAGAACAAATACTCATTTCATAAGAGTTAAGTACGTTCTAGCAGAACATACAATCAATTTTCCTTTGGGTTTATCCCAAGGAAAACTACAATCTTTGAAGAAGTTGGCTTAACTCTAATTAATCAAATGGGATACATTTTAAACATAGATAGAGCTCGTAACAAAGAAGAAATATTTGAACATTGAAAAAGAGGTATGAATAGTGTCCTAAACCTCAATACTTCATGTACTGCTGCAAATTTCCTAAACTACATTGAACATAGTTTCTCCGACATTGTAGCTGATTGGTATGGTTCATTAAATGAAGATGGCAAGAATACATTAAGAATGATGGAAACACCAGCTATTATGTTCAAAAATCTATGTAAGGAACTTGAAACTGAATTTATCAGAGCTAAACTTGATTCTAAAGAAAAGGCAAAAGAATGGCAGAGAAAGATTAATAATATAGAACTATGGGATATGAGATATTGGAAAAATTATATTGCTGAATTTAGTCAATATTATTACAAAATTGAGCATAATGAAACTCATCTTGGTATGTTCTATGACAAATTAACATACTCGATAAATTCCTTAATTAATGAAAAATACATTGCATGGCTTGAACGAACAAATACCATTGATACCCTTGGTTCGAAAGTCTCTTATCCAAGAAAATGGGTCAATGATCAATGTCTTGATCTCTAAAAGCAAAATAAAATTAATCGATTCCTAACTTGCTGGGATTCGCCTCACCAATGGGGAAAAGGACCTAAAAGGAGACGGAAAAGAAAATTTTATAAGAAAAAGAGGTTTAATAAGCAAAGGGGAGAGAAATATAGAAGAAAATATTATAACAAAGCAAATCCTAACTTGCTGGGCATGCAGAGAAGTGGGACATTAAGCCAATGAATACAAAAATAGGAAGAATAACAAGCTTATTGAAACCTTGGCTAGCCTAGATTATGTTGAGCTTAGTGAAGATGAGGCACTAGAGTTAGCCCTGAATAATAATAAAGGGATTGTTGAAATTATCTTGGACAATGAATATGAAGAAAGTGATTATAAAGAAACGAGTTATATGATGGAAATGAGCTCGATTAGTCTTGGTGGTTTTCAAAGTGAAGAGTTTGTTGTAGACAATGATCACGAGGAAGTCAAAGGAGATTGGGTTCTTTCCATAATCCAGAAAGACATGATCTATAAAAAATCCATCTTTCAATTATAGAGTAAATATGTGTGCGAGATGATGGAAGGAAACTTACAGATAAAAGACCGTGAGTATGATGTGTGAGAAGTTAATCTCATTAATTGGGAAAACATCCTTAAGCATAACAAAGATAGAAAGTACAGGTATATCCATGTTGGAAGTGTCCAAGTTAAAATCACTCCATTACAAAATTATGGCAAAGATATTGATCTCTATGCTTTGCTCTATGATATTAGGCATACCAAATTCAATAATCAAATTATCACATGGATTAAGACTAAATTATTTAAAGGATTGGTAGGATTCAATTGTCGACCTAGATATTACATGAGTCTAAAAGATGAGTTTGCTAAAAACTTTCTATCCCTTAAGATAAAAACTGTTGGAATGGACATGAAAAGAGGAGGACGTCCATTAAGGATATTTTGAAAAATTATCTACAAATTAGATAATACTATAGACCCGAAAACTAAGGTCACCATGATCGAGTTAGAAAAATTTGAAAGTCCTACCCCTATGCAGAAAATCCAGAGGATTAAATCTAATCCACAAGAGATAAAGGTTTATCGTTCATACATATCTAGCTTTGCCAACCCTACAAAAATAAATAAGAAAAATGTGATAAAAATTTATGAGAATGGTAAAATTACCATTAAATCCTAATTATTAAGAAGCATGAGTGCAAGATCAGATTCGGTAGAAGGATCTTCATTAGCTAAAGAAGAACTTAAAGAAGATGATACAATGAGTATGACCAGTAGAATGAGTTTTGAACCCACAAAACATAGTGTAGACCGAAGTATGAGTCTAGAAAGAAAGGTCATTGGGTACAAAATAAGAACTATTAGTGAGCCAATTTATGAAGATGAATTAGTCAAAAATATGACTATGGAGATATGCTGTGAAGTCACCAACACAAACTCTAATAGCATCTATATCCCAATAAACGTAAGCTTAGAGAGATAATAAATATGAGTTGTGTGCCTACATAGATAGTGGTTGTTCTGTATGCTTTGGGAAAATATCATTATTTCCTGAATTTAGGTGAAAAAAAGCCAAAAAATCTTTACAAGTAAGGATAGTTGATAATAGTATTATGAGCTATAATGAGACAATAGAAGGATTATCCACAAAATTAAGAGGAGTCAAATGCATTATACCAGTTCTACGGGCTACTAATCAACCCTCTCACCATATGATTATTGGAAATAATTTTCAGAGATTATATTCTCCATGCACATAGACCCTAAACTAGATAATATTCATAATAAATGGTCACCCTATTCCTATTGAAAAATTAAGTAAGGCTTACACCCATTAGAAGATTGAGTTCACACGCAGCAAGCGCGGTGAAAAGGTAATGTCTACACAATGCGAGGTAGCGTTAACAATTTCTTTACTTGAGTTATCTATTAAAGAGCAGATTGTCGAACAATAAGAAAGTATGCAAAGAACTCTACTCTAATAATCCACTAAAGATTTGGGATAAAGATAAGACATTTGCAAAAATTACTTTGTTAAATCCCAACACTATTGTTCGAGTCAAACAAATGGTATATACATACCAGGATATCCAAGAATTTGATAGACAAATTAAAGAACTTCTGGATAAATGATTAATCAGGAATAGCAAAAGTTCTCACACCAGTCCTGCTTTTATGGTAAGAAATCATGTAGAAGAAAAAAGAGGAAAAACAAGAATGGTGATCAATTATAAAAAGCTTAATGACAATGCTGTCTTTGATGGTTATTATATTCCTAACAAAATAGTCCTTTTCAACAGAATTCAAGGAGCCTCTTAGTTCTCAAACATGGATCGCAAAAATGGATATTGGCTGATAAAGGTGGATGAGAAAAGCATTCCTTTAATTGTATTTAGTGCCCCACAAGGACATTATGAATGGATAGCAATGCCATTTGGTCTTAAAAACGCGCCTCAAATGTTCCAAAGAAGAATGGATAATATCTTTAAAAATCTTAATCATTGTTGTTTAGTTTACATCGATGCTATCCTTATCTTTTTGAAGACCATAGAACAACACAAAGATGATGTCTTAGCTGTCACCCAAATGTGCATTGATTATGGTATCATACTTAGAGAAAACAAGTGCATTTGTGCTGAACAAGAAATTGAGTTCTTAAATCTAGAAACAAAAGCTGGATAAATCATTCTACAAAAACATATTCTGGAAAAAATAGACAATTTCCCTGAAAAAATTAAAGATAAGAAGCAGCTAGAAAGGTTTCTTGGATGCCTTACCTATGCTTTAGATTTCATTAAAGTTTTAGCTAAATTAAGAAAGTCATTGCAGCAGAAACTCAAGAAAGAAGTAAGTTGGATATGAACCACTAATGATACAAAGATTTTCAAAACTTCAAAAAGATGTGTAAAAACCTTTGTGTCTTTAATTTGCGTAATAAAGTAGATGACTTAGTTCTTAAGACAGATGCTAGCAATGAGCACTGGAGTACGGTACTCGAAATCAAAGAAGGAGAAAAACTCTGTAAATATTGCAGTGGAAGTTTTAATAAGGCAGAATGCAACTATCCCAAAATGGAAAAAGAAATACTTGTAGTCATAAGGGGAATTAAAAAGTTCCTAATCTTTTTAGCCCCAAAACCTTTTCTTATTCAAACTAATTGCAAAGGAATACTTGGTTTTGTAAAAAAGAATTTAACAAATATGCAAGCGCAAGGGCGACTCTTGTGTTGACAATTATGGCTTAAATAGTTTTCCTTCTGTATTGAACTTATACAGGAATCGAAGAACTCTCTGGTAGATAGTTTAACTCGAGAATTCGTCAATGGTGATCATCAAAGCCGACCTCCTGTCAGAAAAGGAGGAAATTCGTAATGAAATGTCATTCCTACTAGAATGGGTTTCTCCGTCTAGTAAAGTCCTTATCGATAATTTGGAATTCCACATAAAAAGTAGATCACGCTTTGGTCTACTGTCTTCAGCCTACCCAATAACCCAAAGATTTTCCTTTTTAGAGTTACAAGTTAATTACCTTAGATGTCCTTATGATATCCAAGAAAAAATAAGCTCTCATGTTCAAGAAAAATGGTTCAATGAGTGGTATGCAGCCTGCGTTGATTGTTATCATAACTATTCTTATGATATTTGGAAATCTTGGAGTACAATGATGTATTTCCTGATAAGTCTAGAGTTGGTGGTGTTGGTTTCCCAACAAATTCAATATCTCCAAATGACCCTCTCATTAAAGCCTGGGAATAAGGGGTGATAGTTTACTTTATGAAAATCCCAGATCCAAAGTTCCCCTTTTTCTCAATATTAACCAAATTCCAACAATGCATGTTCAAGAAAATCCATTGGATTCTTACATCTCCTGATAGTCCAACAAAAATTCCATGTAGCAGACCCCTATATTTGGAGGCCCATTGTGCATTGATCGCAAATGACAATGGAAAAGCCAAACCAACTCATTATCTTTTTCAGATTGTTGGTTACGACGATCCCTATGATCAACAACAGGAATGGTTTCCAGAATGAGGAGGATTTGTTACTGATCCTACTTTAGCAAGAGCCATCAGTTTTTACAACATTTATCATCAAAGTTGGGCATTAATTGAACAAGAAAAAGCGTTACTGCATTGTGGGAATGCTACTTTCGCCCATGATAATGAATTTAAAGAATACATGGAGGTGGAAGGAGCAGTCTCAGATGATATCTTTGATCATCTAGTTGATATTGGAGATGGAAAATTTTTATCAGAAAAAGAAGAAAATTGTCTTCTTGAATTGTTTGAGATATGGGACCTAGAGAATCTTCAATTAGATGAAGATTTTAATGATTATCCAGATAATGATGGTCTGGAAGATATAATTGAAGATAAAGGCATGTAGAATCTCAATAATGATGGCTAGTCTTGTCACTATTAAAAGCTTTGAAAAGGGGTTGCTCCATTATTGTACTATTTTAACAAGTATTAGATCTGTAAAATAAAACAGTGTACTGTAGCCATGTGAAAAATCAATGTATACTGTAGCCATGTGAAAAGTTAGTGTGTACTGTAACTATTAGGGCATCATGTGTACCCATAACCTTATATACGAGGAGAGGTTAGGTGCTAAGAAGGGATACGGTCATTTGAGCATTCTTGAGGAAAAGAGAAGTCGGGATTCTCTATTTCTCTATGAGTAAGCATCTCTAGTGATCTTAGCTAAAAGTCTCTCTTCAAGCTTTCCATTGTAATATTTCCACTTTCTAACTTTCAATAGAAGAATTTCCCCAGTAGGGAACGTTATTCAATTGAACCTTATGTCTTAAATATTATAATTTTTTGATTAAAGTCTCACTATCCTTTAAAAATATATAAAACTTGATTAGTGACTACGGTTGGAGGTAGGAAACGAAACGGATCTGTGCTATGCCTAATCTAAGGAATGTGCGGTTGATATTAGCAATCTCTATCAACCGGAAGCTAGAGGAATACCGGGAGTCCAGCACTGGCTACATTCAGATAATAGTTGAAACTCTCTAATTAAACTTTAATTATTTTGCTAAGTATTGTGGGTCGTGGCTACATTCAGATAATGGTTGAAACTCTCTAATTAAGCTTTAATTATTTTGCTAAGCATAGTGGGCCGTTAATCACATAAAATATAATATTTATGATATAAATAGTAGATTGTGATAACTAGTATCAGTAAAGTCATTATAAGAAGTCTAAACAAAAATATAAGCTTAGTTTGATTAAAAAGTCTCAAAAAGTTGAGTATTTGCACTTAAAATCTCATTTTTGGGAAAAATAGCAAATTCATAAAGTTCAGTGACTAAGTTGCAGAGAAAAACTTCGGCCAATAACTATTGCTTAAAATATCGACCCTATTAATAGTTTACCCAAAATAGTAGGTACTTGGAAATATATTCTAAAAAAGTTGACCCCTAAAATTTATTTCCATAGAATCAGTGTACCTCAGAGTCATAAATTGTTATGTTGATGACATGTTGATCTTTAGTACTAATGTGCATATTGTTAACGAGATAAAAAAGTTGTTGTCTTCTAATGTTGAAATGAAAGACATGTGGAAGGCAGATGTCATATTGGGATTCAAAATTATAAAGACAAATGATAGTTTTTCTTTGCGTCAGCCTCATTATATTGAGAAAATGTTAAAGAAATTTAACTATTTTGATGTGACTCATGTGAGAACTCCTTACGATCCGAGCATACACCTTAAAAAGAATAAGGTGTTTAGTATTTCACAAACTTGGTATGCTAAAATCATAGGAAGTGTGCTGTTTCTTATGAACTATACTTGACCCGACATTTTTTATGCTGTAGGTAGGTTAAGTCTTTATACTCATAACCCTACTAAACAGCATTATGATGCATTGTTTCAATTACTTACATACCTAAGACGTAGTACAAACTGGTGTTTGCATTTTAATAAGTTTCTTGTTGTGTTAGAAGGGTTTTGTGATGCAAACTGGGTTTCTAATAATGATGAACTTAGTTCTTCTAATGGTTATGTGTTTACTTTAGGTGAAGGAGCTATTTCGTAGAACTTTTCCAAGCAGACTTTTATAGCTCGCTCTATGATGGAAGCTTAATTCATTGCTCTTGAGTTGGCAGGTCAAGAAGTAAAATGGATGAAAAATCTACTAGCAGATATGCCACTATGGGGGAGGGAGCCTACGGCTATTTCCCTTCACTGTGACTCACAGGTAGCAACCAGAGTTGCATACAACAGTGTGTATAATGGAAAAAAAGAGACAAATTCGTATTAGACATACTGTTGTGGAACAGATGCTAAAACATGGTGTCATCTCCTTAGAATATGTGAGATATAAAAGAAATTTTAGCGGATCCACTGAGCAAGGACTTAATCAGGTGAATCGTTCTCGAGACGTCGAGGGGGATGGGACTAAAGCCCATGGATTGAGGTAATATGGTGGATATCCACTTGTGGTCAAATGAAGCTATATTGGCCCCAATATGCACTACATATCCATCCTTGTGGCGTACAGTAGTACTTATGAAAGGTTGAGCTCTTATGCTCTTAATTTAGCTATAGCCTGTAGGGGTGGTGCCACTTGCTGGATTCACCGCTTGATATGTGTGAGGTTGAACAAAATCCTACTCTTAATAACTCCATATCTATGATTGTGGTAGTCCACATTGAGATGGACTTAATGGAATTACCTACGTAAGTGTGAAGTCATGGTTGCCTTCTATGAGAGACTATAAATTGTCTCTTTAGAGCACTTATGAGACCCAAGGTGTACGCATGGGCTTAAAAAGCGTAAGTTAGTTATCATGGAATACACAGTGACTATAACAGGTGATGTGTTGTGGGGGGTCTCAACCAGGATCTGTCAAATTTAAGCTTCGTTCACTTGATAGACTCGATTGTTACCCTAATTCACTACGTATCAATTAAATCGAAAGATATTGATGCTTAAGTATCTAACCCCTCTTTTGCCCAAATTCTTTTTTCGCTAATTTGTATGCCATTAATGGGGGATTATTGCAAATCATGGCAAGAACTAGCTCCCTTTTTCATACATACTCCTTGTCCCACATAGGAGGATTAGAAGCCTCTTGTGGGTTTTTATTACTCTCTTTTCCTTAAACTTGTTGAATTCCTTTGGGTTTGGTTTTGTTAGTGTTGTGAGGTGAGGATTAACGACTATACACGTGTATGGGGGCCAAGCACAATGCAACCATGGTTGTGATCCTGTGGGCTGTGGGCCTTATCTGCTAAATTTTGGGTGGAAAATTCTTTTATTTTTATCCATTTGCTACATAACAGTCAGCAATTGCTTGCATATTTCTCTCCACTTTTTCCTCCAGTAGCGGCTAGTATTCAGTCAACACCTAATATCTAACCATAGAATCCCTTCAGTTACCAAATTTTTCTCACCCTCCAACATCTATTTTTCCGCTATAAATACCAAGCTCTTATATTACTGTAATACACACCAAAATAGTCTTCTTCTCCTCTTTTCATCCTCTGCTATTCTCTCTTCTACTACTCTGGGCAATTGCAGTCTTGTTTATTCCAAGTTTTTGGCCATGAGTGCAAGAGTTCAGAAGCTAGTCGTGTAAACCTTGGGGAGCAATCGACTGCTTTGATTTGCACCTAAGTCGAGCCAAAATTGCTTTCAATGCAGTAGTTTTTCACAGCACAACTCTTTGTCTCATTTCTCTGCCATTAATTTCGATACATTTTTCTTACAGTATATAAGGGGGATGTCATCTGTAAATGATCATTTTTTTCATTCTAGAAATACTCACAAGATTCCCCATTATTTCTCTCTCTAAAATTCTTCCCTAAGTTCTCAAGATTCTACAAACTCCCACCTTGGTTAAAATGTCAGTGCCAAATGGCACAACATTACCCTTATATTTGAATTGTAGACATGTTGTTTTCCTTCAATGCTAGAAAGCATTGATGGACTACTATTTCGAAACAAAAGAATTAAAATGAATTGTAGGGAGACATTTGGGAGGGCCACTTCTAGATGCAATACCATGATTTAAGAACTTGCATATAAGCTAAACTTGTATGGTCAGGGACTCAGTGTCCCTAATAGAGCATGGTTTTATAGAGGCCTTCCCGCCCCCCAATTGTCGGTTTGTGCTATATATGCTAAATGGGATATCTTTGTGGCTTTGTCAAATGTGGAAACAAAGCCATGAACATCAACTGACCCTTATGCAAGTTATTGTAGGCTAAGACATGCAATATTTGAATAGATTGCTCTGACCCTAACATTCAGACAGGTATATGTGTAGTACACTCTTAGTCAAGTCTAGGTAATGTAGCTGGCTATATACTTTTACCCCCTTCATTCATCGTGTCTGCTCAATTGGTAGAGGGGAAAAGAGGGGTTGGTGGTGGATTTTCTTTTTTTTCCCCTTTTTGTGGGCGCCCCCGAGGGGAGGCGAGTTCATAGTTGAAGTTACTAGTGGCAGTTTGTTTGCACTACGTTGCACACGCATGATGGTCATTATATGGAATTGACATCTGAAACATATTGTAATAGGTTACAGGTTGGCAAACTTATTATTGAAACAAGAAATGTTGCTGTCTTGTTGGGGTCTTGTGGTATGCCTTCCATAACCGTCAAGCGCTCTATAGTTTATGCCCCCTCAATGCATTTGGTCGAGGACAAAGAGACAACACTTTTGCTTAAAGACGTTCAAACAGATTTAGCAACCATCTAATTTCCTACGATTTTATTGAGCTTGGAATTGTGTACAAGAACTTCTATGCTGAGCTTTTTACAGTGATGAATCCCTTGGACCCAGTCTGTGCTCTAAATTGTAAGGATGAGTGTCTATAATCTTTTGTGTCTAGGAGGTTCATATGATTTTAAGTCCCCATTTCCGGTAAACCTTTTTTTAATAGGAAATAGAAATTAATATCAAAAGTTATGATTTGCAATGAGGATAATCCTGCATTAGCAACATAAAGTCCAGAATTTTCCATTTAATAATCTAGTATTCATAGTTGCACGAAATGTAACCTAACTATGTACGTGATGGTATATACATAGTCGTATTTACATTTCAAGGACTGAGGAAAAGAAAGAAAGATCACTATATTGCATACAAAAACCTGCTCTAAGGTACCCACTTTCTGTGGAGATAATTTTTAGGCGATCATGTTATTAGAATGTATTCTAAGGAGCACAGTATTCTTAAGTAATTATCAAGAGGGTACTTTCTGGTGAAAATGTGTAAGTGTTGATAAGTTTTTGGCGGGAATTGCAATTTTAATGTAATGTTTCAATTATACCCTTCGTGAAAGGGTTGAGGTGTAATGGTAAAGTGTTTGAGTTAAATACCTCCAATCTCTCCTCCCCTAATTTCCCATTTCTCTCACCTTCAAAGCTCTCTCTTCTTCTCCACTTCTAAAGAAGGCCATTGAAGAAGGGGAGAAGAAGGTAAGTTTGTTATTTTTTTTTTTGGTCTCTTTGTTGTTATTAATTGTTGAGCAACCCATTTCTCTCACCTTCAAAGTTCCCTTAGTTTTGCATAACCCTATTTTGTTTCGAACTCTCTCTATTTTGTTGCGTTATTGTAACAATGGAGTATTAGCAGACATTCATCAAGAATTTTTAGATGTTTACAGCATTAATTGAATCAATTAGTGCTTGGAATTGTTGCGTGTGAATTTTTTTGGTCATAATGTTGGTGGAATTTAATGGATTTAATGTTGACATACTCAGATCTAAAGGTGAAAATGCAAGCATCAACTTCATCGAGGAGAAGTGACCATGAACAAGAAACTGTCATGTCCTCAAGGTGCAATATTGAAGGAATGATAAAGGTGTCACATTCAAGCCAAAACCCAGGTAGAATGTATGCCAAGTGTTTGAGATGCGAGAAGTTTTCAGGATGGGTGGATGAAGAAAATCCAAATTTGGGAAAAAGATTGTTAAGTGAGATTGAGATAGTGAAGCATGAGCTAAGGGAGTTGAAGATGATGTTCAAAATACTAGAGAAAGGGCAGAGCATCCTTGCTATATTAGAGATTGGTGTAATTGTGTTGCTTGCACTTGTATTAATATTGTAATATGTTAGAAGGTGGTTGCTATGTAAGGTTGGTTGTTATGAAGTCCTTATGTTTTATTTAGATCTTGTATGTGGCAAAGTGCAATTGTGGTGGGTGTAATGCTTTTTGAGTTGATTAGGAACAAGTCAATACAAAGCTTGGAAAAATGCATGTTTTGACTCTGTTTGGAAGTTGGTTACATATAAAGCTTTTTAAGTTGCACTTTGAATCCAAGTAGAAGAAGCTGAAATTGCACTTTGAATCTATGCTTGAGCTTAAGCTGTCCATCTATACATGCACTTGTCATACACAACATGTTCTCTCCATACATGTACTGACATCCATCAGAATTGCAACTAATTGTAACATTATCCAAATACAACCACCAAAATGACACAAGTACAAGTAGCTTATACAAGAAGATGAAGATGAAACATCTAAATTAAAATACAACAAATCTAACTTAAATAGCTTGGCTAGACTGAGTTAGAATCCCTGATGTTGCTGTTATTGAGGAAGAAGTTTGACTGACTCTTTGGATCTTTTTTCGCCTACCAACTGGATTACCAGTCTTCTGTCGAGGCTTCTTCTTGTATTTAAGTCTACCATTTTCATCCCTTGCCTGCCCACATGTGAGGCTGCTATGACCCAATTTCCTGCACTTCTTACACCTCTTAGTGCCACCCAATTGGGTAGTAGACATTTGTGGAGGGATGGGAAGTTTGTTTTTCCTTCTTTTGTTCTTCTCTGGCCTTCCCCTCTTCCTGAACTCAAAAGAGGGATCCAAAGCAGGCAATGCACTCTCTCTCCCAGAAGCATGAGTCTGGAAAAGGGTGTATTATGCCATCATAAAGCTTCATATACCTCTTAACATGAAACTAATGACAAAAATAATCATCCAACTTGTGGTTTATGCTAAGAATGCACCTGGTAGAACACTTACAGGGTAGGCCACTGATTTTCCACTTTTGACAGTCACAGTAATGGTCTCCCAACTTCACAGTGAAATTTGTGGATCCCTCTCTAACATCAAACTCCCCCCTCCCAGCTGGCACTAAGTTACTACAGTTTCTGGACTCTAGCTCAAGCTGCTTAAGCTTTTTCTCCACAAATGGTGTCACTTTACCTTCCCAATCAAGTGACATTTGAAACCTCTTATCAAATCTAGCCCCAATAAGCTTTCTAATCTCTTCTAATATAGTGTATGTTGGCTTTCCCCTATGCTTCACAATTGCATTATTGAAACTCTCAACAAAGTTGTTTGTATTGTCATCTACCTTTAGGGTCTGATCAAATTTAAACCTTGCCCAATGTTCCAAGGGCTCATTATCTCTTAACCAATGAAAAGCAGAAGTATCATTCTCCTTATTTTTCTCAATGGTCTTTTTGAAAACAAATTCTGCATATGCATTGACAGCAATGTAAAAAAAGCAATGAAACCATGCACCTTTACCATTTTAAGGGAAGGGGAATAAAAGATATGTTAATATTTTCCATAAACACCAAAGTAAACACTGAAAGCTTTATATATGTTCAATATGCACATACCAGGGTAGTATGAGGCAAAGTTTTTGTAGAAGTGGAGGACACAGATCCTCCTTGAAGCTTGAGGCATGACATTCTTTATTGCTTTGATTACGTCAGGTTGCATTATTGATGTAAAAGGAGGGTGGATAACATTTGAAAAGGGGGGGTGTTATGCTACGTTTTGTTGTATGGATGAGAATGTTGTTTTCCCCAATTCTTCCCTATCTGATGTACTTCCCTTTCTCCTAAAATTGAAGTGGAGGATGGTTGGAGTTGTCTTGACGCTTCTGAGTCTGATTGGATTTCTATTGAGGATCCTAACCAAGGTTATGTTAAGGTGGAGCTTGCTGCTCCTACTCCCCCTAATATATCCGAGGTTGAGGCCTATGCTTCTAATGTATCTTCCATGAGTGATTATTGCAGGTTCGCCCAAGTAGTTCTTTCTTTACGTCCTATGGAAGGAGTCAATTTTTATTTCGATTTCGATCTTGGGATTGAACATGATGATAGTAATCCGTATGATGGAGCACGCTACCAATTTATCTTGTATGTTGACAATACGCTATGACATCATTTGATGATGAAGAAAGACCTCCAACTTGAGTATCTAAGGTGGTGCTTTCAATTAAAAGATTTCAATTTCGTGGTTCGTGACAAAAATGACGCCCACATTTTCATTGAACCCGAAGCAGAATAGAAGAAAGGTCAAACTCTCGACCTTAAACAAGCGCTTCTTGAGAGGCAACCCAAGTGTTTATTTCACCTTTTTTTTCCTTTATTTGTACCCTTTGATGTTATGTGCAATGCCAGTGGGAGTAGTTTTGGGACAAAGGAAAGACAATAAGCCTTATGCCATCTACTATGCAAGTCGAACTTTGGATGATGCTTAAATGAATTATGCCACAACTGAGAAGGAATTTCTAGTTGTTGTGTTCGCCTTTGAAGAATTTTGGTCATATTTGATAAACCCTAAGGTGACCATTTTTACTGATCATGTTCCATTGAAAATCTCTTGAAACCCGTCTCATTCATTGGGTGCTTCTTCTCCAAGAATTTGATTTGGAAATTCGGGACAAAGCCGATCATGAAAATGTAGTTGTTGACCACTTATCTCGCTTAGATCCCGAGGCCACACCAACAGATGAGCTTCCCATAGATGAGTCCTTCTCAGATGAGCACCTTTTTGCAATATCTCATAAGGAGATGCCATGGTATGCTGATTTGGTAAATTTTAAAGTATGTGGAGTTGTGTCAACAGGGTTATCTTATCAGCAGCAGAAGAGATTCCTTTCTAATGCGAAATATTATGTGTGGGAAGAGCTCCTACTCTACAAACTTTGTGGAGATGGAGTATATAGAAGGTGTTTGCCTGAAGATGAGGTTCCTAGTATCCTCCACCATTGCCATGCTTCAACTTATGATGGACATCTTAGACCTGACAAGATTGTAGCGAAGGTGCTTCATGTCGGTTTCTATTGGCCCACTCTCTTTAAAGATGTCAGGACTTTTATTATGGGTTGCGATAAATTCCAATAGACAGGGAACATTTCCAAGAGGGTGAGGTGCCTCAAAGTGGGATCCTTGAGGTAAAACTTTTTAATGTTCGGGGAATTGACTTTATGGGACCATTTTCTTCTTCTCACAATAATTTTTATATCTTCGTAGCGATTGATTACGTTTTCAAATGGGTAGAAGCTATTGCATCTCCTACATGATTCAAAGGTGGTAGTTAAGTTTCCTAAAAAGAACATATTTACAAGATTTGACACACGAAGAGCTCTCCTGAGTGATAATGGGACTCATTTTTGCAACAAGCCACTTGAATCCCTCCTAAAGATATATGGTATTTTTTATAAAGTTGCTACGCCTTATCATCCACAAACTAGTGGTCAAGTGGACTTATCAAATTGAGAGTTGAAAAGCATTTTGGAAACAAACGGTCGATCAGTCCCCAAAAGATTGGTCTAAAAAGTTTGATAATGCACTTTGGGCTTATTGGACCGTTTACAAAACACCACTCGGTACTACTCCGTACCTAGGGGTGTGCAAAATCGGTTAACCGGAGTTTCGGTCCACCGAAAATTGGTTAACCGATTTTTCTGTTAACCGTTTTTCGGTTAACCGAAAATTTCGGTTCGTCCAAAACCCGAACCGTAACCGAACCGAAAATTTCAGTTAACCGGTTTTTCGGTTCGGTTAACCGGTTTTTCGGTTCGGTTAACCGATTTTTCGGTTCAGTTACCGGTTAACCGTTTAAAAATAATAAAAAATTTATACTTTCTTACCTAAATTTGTCATTCTTTTATGTTTAAATTCTTTTTATAAAAATTAAACTTTGGTTACCATTTATAAATAATAAAAAAAAGTGCACTTTCCTACTGAAATTTTTTATTTTTTATGTATAATTTTTTTTAAAAATAAAATTATTTTTGGTTCGGTTAACCGCCGGTTAACCGAATTTTAAAATAACCCGAACTGTAACCAAACCGAAAACTGAAAAAAAAATTCGATTCGGTTAACTGAACCGACTTTTTTGAAAAACTTGTTCGGTTAACCGGTTTTGCGGTTTGGTTTTCTCGGTTTTTCAGTTCGGTTTTCGGTTTCAGATTTTTTTGCACACCCCTATCCGTACCGTTTAGTTTTCAAAAAATCTTGTCATTTCCCGGTAGAGTTAGAACACAAGGCATATTGGGAAATTAGAACTCTAAATTTTGACCTTAAGACGGCTAGTAAGAAGAGGCGTCTACAGTTAAATGAGTTATGGCTGGAGGCCTATGAAAGCTCGTGAATTTATAAAGAAAGGACCAAGCACCGGCATGACAAGCACATAATGAATAAAAGATTTGAGGCAGGTGACCTCGTCTTGTTGTTCATCTCTAAGTTGAGGTTATTTCCAGGCAAACTAAGATCCCGGTGGTCGGGCCCTTTTAAAGTCACAAAAGTCTTCCCTTACTGGCGGTGGAAGTCTAGAGCGAGTCAACTGGAACGTTTAAGGTAAATGGGCAACGTCTTAAACCTTACTATGTGGGGGAATCTATTGACAATGCTGCCATTTATCACCTATCTGAACCCCACCCTCCATCTCCTCCTCCACGCCCTCATCCTCCTTTTTAGAGTCTTATGCTTGCATTGAGGACAATGTATTGTCCAAACATGGGGGAGTTGTTTTAGTTGTATATATGTGTGTTGTGGATGTGTGATAATTTGTGTTTTTTTTTTTGTGTTTAATTGGCATTTTTAGGTTGATCATTTAGTTTTCCAGGTTTCTTTCTTCGTTTTAGTTTTGTTTTGACAACGTACGTTTAGTTTTTAGGCGCAACAAAAAAATAGAAAAATCAAAAATCAAAAAAAATCAAAAAACAAAAAGAAAAAAAGCCTGTAAATCCTCCTATGATGAGTCTTTAGACTAAGTAGCTTTCTTTTGCCTATGTTGACCCTTTTTATTTAGCCCATTTGCGAAAAAAATGTTTGTTTCAGAGTTTTCGAATTATGTTTCATGTTTTGACCTTCACATTAGATATGAGTTGCTTGCTTAATGATTTTTGGCATGAATATTTGGCATATGAAATTCCAAGAGCTAGATGAGTCTTGTCCTGTGAGATTTTGAGCCTAAATAGACTAATTCATCAACTTAGTCGCATATTTTTTTTCATGTATGACTCTTCCTAGATTTCAACTCTCTATAACTTACTTTGATTCTTGTTCAAGACCACATTTAGCTTGCACATTTAGGCAACATGATTGAGGCATATTTAGCATGCACATTTAGGCAACAAGATTGAGGCATTCTTTGACTTTATGAGTTACATTGACCAAATAGCCACCCTTACGTGAATAATTTAGCCCTTGCTACCCCTTTGAACCTTTACCCTTTTTTTTAATGAAAACCTATATTATTATCTTCGGCTAAACATATAAGTCTTACCCTTTTTTTTTTAACCAAGACTATAGAGTTTTCATAGTTGATTGGAAGTAGTTTATGGAATAACCTTTTTGTGGTTTGGTTGGATATGATAAGAGATTTATGCTTTTTTTCCCCTTCAAAGTCAATTGGGTTATGTTTTGTAAGTTGCAAGAAAAGTGTTGAAAATACATAGTTTCCTTTACCATTATCCTCCTCGAAAAAAAAGAAAGAGAAAAGAACACAAGGCACACCAAAGGTGTGTAGAAAAAATGTGTATATGTTGAAAAAAAACAAAGACAAAACGAAGACAAAAAAAGATAAAACAAAGACAAAACAAAGAAGAAAAATGATGCAATAAGAGGATATTGGCATTGGTTTTATATTAGGCACTTAGGGATGTTGTTGATATTTTAAGGAGTATAATTTAGTTGGGAGATGATAGTTTATGCTCTTAGTCTTTGGCTTTTAGCTCTACAAAACATAAAAGGTTTGTTCTTTCCTTACCTTTACCCATTTGCGTCGTTACAAACCTTAAAAATCCTCATGATTGCCTTGTGTGTTTTGGATTATAGTGGTAGTGAATTAGAGAGTCCTTTCAAGCTTATGGTTGATTTGGTTCTACAAAATGGGATTTGAGAGAACCGTGTTTAATTTTTAAACACATGAGTGATGAGTGCCTCATCCCTAAAGTGAGGTTCTATTGGTTCTTCTATGCTCTGCTTCTTGTAATATGTCAATATGATTGTTAAAGTTGATTTGAGTAACTAATTTAATAGTTTGATGTGATGGTTCTTACTGTTTTTTGAAAATTTCCTTCGCCTATCTATTTGTAATTTTTCATCACTTTTGGGGCAAACTTCTTAGGTTCATTTGGGTATTGATGTTGCTATTGATGTCTTCTTGAGGAAGTTATTCCTATCTTTAGTCTTAGTTTCATGATTGCTTGGGAACAAGCAATAGTTTAAGCATGGGAGAATTTGATAAGTGCGTAAAATGTATATCATTTTGAGGTTATTTTGTGTCATTTTTAGGGAGAATTATGTGCTTTATGTTATAATTTATACTCCTTTTTCAGTTTATGCTTGGGTATGGTTCTTTTCTGTGTTTTGCAGATTTTTGGACCATTTTGCCCCAAAGTTGACCATAATTGAGTGTGATTTGACTCTCCACAAACACCCTCAAGTCACCATGCCCATATAAGGAAGAAAGAATAGAAGATCATCAAGACAGAGCCCTCCACCGACTATCTGTGGTGAAGGTCACGGTCCATGGTGAAGACATAACTACTAGCCTGTTCGTTTTCATTCATCGTGTGGCTGAGGTTGATTGTGTTTCTCTATAAATAAGGTTATTTTCGCAGCAAGAAGCACAGAACACATCAAAGAAGAAACTATTCTCTCCAGTTTTTCATTCCTTTTCCATATTTTCTAGTTTAGTTTAGATTTTTAGTAGTTTTGAGTGTGAGTGTTTGAAGAATTGCTTGTTGTTTTAGAGCCATTGCGAAGTTAGGAAACCCTTGAAGGATCTCTAATTGTGCTAAGTTTTCTTCTCTCAAAACTTTGCTTAGTTTTGTTGATTTGAATATGTGTGAGTAGTTTTCTCAATCTAGGGATTGTTAGCCAAGTATTGATGTTGGAATCTTTCATTTTTATCTAAATATTGTTCTTGTTCTTGATTGGGACTGGTTGAATTCTATCTTGTATGTAATTGTTGTGTTTGGACTTTGGCCAAATTCATTCACTAATTCTAAATAGTTAAGTGAATAACTGAAATGTGAAACTTGCTATTTGATTGACGAGATACGACTTGATTTACCAATACTTGAAAGAGATTCGCTTGTTAAGAGGACTTTTAGCAATCGAAGATCTTTAGCTTAGGCTAAACAAGGGCATTTGAAAGAACGACTTGTTACTTTAGGTAATTCAATTTGTTTCAAAAGAAGATTGAATTCTATATGTGATTGCAGCCCTTTCAATCCCCCATAATAGTTCAAGTACATTGATCCACATCTTTACAAGCTGAAATAATTCCCTAGATGTTTTTAATTGATTGAATTCTTTAAATAGGTTACAGTGTTATTCAAATCTTAATTGAAATCATAGCTTAGCACTTTTAAAGGATAAAACTCAATATATTACAATTGGTCCTCGTGCGAACGATATCTTTACTACAATACAACACCTATGCACTTCTGGTCGTAGTAGTAGCCCCTCTCAAAAGCCAATCGTTGATGCAACCCAATATCAATAAGAAAATCCTTTATGTCTCCTCTTAGTGTCTTCACTCTTGTCCTCGCTCTTTTGTACATATCCTTAATAACCCGAATATAATCAAATGAGACATGTTTCTTCTCCAAGCAACTCCAAAACACTTCTCGAGGTGCCCTATCATAAGTCTTCTCAAGATTGAAGAACACCATGAGCAAATCCTTTTTTTTTTAATCCTTGTAAAATTTCATGGGCCTTCTTGTACGATGTATTGCGTCTTTCGTTGATCTTTCTACCATAAAACTAAACTGCTTCTCATAAATTGGAATGACCTCCTTTGCCTCTTCTCGATCACCATTTCCCACAGTTTCATAGTATGGCTAATGAACTTAATTCCTCAGTAGTTGTTGCGGGGTTTGAACGTCACCCTTATTTTTTATAACAAGATAATTGTGTTAATTATCCATTCCTTTGGGATTCAACAAAATTGTGCTCATTGGCGTTAATTGGTGTTATTGGAAGCTCACTTAACAAAATAAACTTTTGCAAATGCCTTTCAACTTAACATCTTGATTTAAGATTTAATTTCCTAAAAATAAGTAACTACAAAAGTCATTGTAGGGAGAAAGATCTTGTCACTAAGCATTGATTCTGATTTGGAAGATAAACATGATGAGAAATTAGAAATATGTAAGATGAGTTAAAAAAGAAAAAAGAGAATATTAGAATATCACTAATTGTACATACAAATTATATGGTAGTTTTGAGTCTATAAATCCAAGTTATTATATATAATAGTTTTTAAAAAAAAAATTTAAAAATCTATCCCCCGTTATCATGGTTTACCTTCCCCCCCCCCCCCCCCCAAAAAAGAGGGGGGGGGGGGAATGGAAGCTTCTTTGGTCCAAATTGTCACGTTACTGGATTTATACACTTGGGTCTATAATATAAGTAATGAATTATATATAAAAATTATATATTCAAATAAGACTTGTTGGTATTTGATATAACATTATTTTAACATGAATTGTGAAATAATGCTACATGTAATATGATCGAAATAATAAAATTATCGAGAAACATGCCCACAGAACATGATGCAAATATCTTGCTGCCAAGTTATAACTTGATTGGTCAAGAAACTATTCTCGGCACCTGGGGATTTAGATTTTAGACTGGATGGTCTCAATTTTCCTTTCTTTTTTTAATAATTACTTGGCAAAATAGCTAGAGTATATAATCAAACTTCAGCCACTTAACAGTAAACACAAAACAACAAGTAAAAGACATCAAATAAGATCCCGACTAATCCATTACTAGCCAAGAATACTCAAAAACCCTGCGACTCTCAATTGGAGTACAGAAAAGTGATCCTTGGAATGTTTCAAAAATTGTAACTCCTCGAAAGATAGAATTAAAGCATTCCCAACCCACATTTTATATTTTGGAACTTTACCCTTTCACATCAGTCAAAGTTTCAATTTTTAGAAACTCGTATTCCTTTACTTCTACAATCCATAAAACTCCAACTTAAATTCCTCAATAAAATATTTATAATGGACCAATCTCATAATATAAAAGCTTTTTTTAATAACCTAAATAATATTTTTTAGAAGAGAAAAAAGAAAAACTAAAAAACATAACAAATAGACAAGAAACGGGGGAACGAGCGGAGGAATACACTGTCGTTCCTCCCCGAAAGGCACTTGCAAAGAAACAAATTAGCTGCATTCATGTGACTTTGGGGCCCACTCGATACAACGCGGTTGCTCTTAGGGCTACTGGTTAGAGAGATCTCAACATCTACCCCTTCCGTATCATGTTAAGCTTTACTTCAACAATGACACGACAATTTAAAGACCTAAACTAACACCCTCCAAAACATGCAAGCTCCTATGAATAAAGCGAAACCTCACCTCTTTAACCTCCAAAATTTGCACAACTTGGTACTCCACAACCTAGAAAGTACACTCAATTTCCTTGGTGGGTGGGGGGGGGGGGGT
>JACYFF010031954.1:16375023-16391408 GCA_017589665.1 Selenicereus undatus | reverse complement strand
TAACCATTCAAAAGATATTTTTTTGGATGATTAAGAACATAATGGAACAATGCTATATACATCAAAAAACATTGAATTGATATCTAAAGTAGAATACTTCGTGATGATAATTGTAAGTTTCATTTCATAAAGATTTGAAAGATAGAAAAAAAACAATGAAGAAAAGAAACAATTAAAAGAAGGGATGAGAAAGATGAAACTAATAACAATGACAAGTATCCCTAATATTAATAAACAAAAGGAGAAAGGAAAAATAAAGAAAACATAGAAAAACAAGTAACAAATTATGTATATGGCCAGTAATTAGTGTAGTATACAATGGGGCCCAGAGTTATTTCTCTCCTTTTTTTTAAAAACTACGTATTTTGCTCCTTTTTCAATCTTCTTCATCTCAGCTAGCAATCAGAGCCAGGAATGATAATTTCTGGTTGTCCCTGACCTTCACTTCTTTCCTTTTTATTCACTTAGATGTTCAATTGTCGCTCTCTTTGTCTTTATTAGAATTTTGTTTTCCTGATTGTGAGATTAATAAATCATGCTATCTAATTTTTTGTACGATAACATGAGAGTGTTTTGTTCTATCTTAGCCGTGTGTTATTTTATTTTTTTTGTTTTTCTTGTTATGTTGGAGATTAACAATGTGAAGGTCACAACAAGATTTTTTAATGACATTCATCAATTCATGTATACTCTCTCATATAGGGGTGTTCATTATTCGGTCCAAACCCGGACCGGACCGAAGACTGGCCTAGACCGGACCGGACTGGACCGAACCGAATGAATTCGGTCCGGTCCGCGGTCCACAAAATTTTTTTATTCGGTCTTTGGTCCGGTCCGGACCGAGGACCGAATAAAAAAATTTTGAAAATTGACTTTTTACTTATTCAATTTTAATTTTCTTTTGTAACTTATAATTTCTCAAACGTTCAAGAATATTGATTTGTTTTTATGATGAAAATATGTTGAATTTATTCATATGAAAATAAATATAAGATGTTCATATCGTAAAAAATTGCTAGGTTGACAATTCAGTCTGGTCCGGTCCGGTCCAATTTTTTTCGGTCCAGTCCCGGTCCGGTCCTTGACTTATTCGGTCCGGTCCACGGTCCATAATTTTTCTCTTATTCGGTCCTCGGTCCAACCCAGTCCGATCCGGTCCGGTCCGGGTTTGGACCGATGAACACCCCTACTCTCATATGTCATTTCAATATCTCATTCAAGTCTACACTAGATCCATAGGTTTGCATTCAGAAGAAGAAAATGACAAACATGTAAATTTCTTCTCTAGGTTATGTACTATTGGAATACCAATTGTTTACTTAGGAAGATGCAGGTTCAATGTGTCCAAATTAGATTTTGGAGAGTTAGGATTTTATTTTGATAAAGAAGATTATATTTATTTTAGTCAAGTTTAAATTGAAGATTTCGGGTGACACATTAGTATTTAATGAAATTGTCTCTTCCTTTCGTCGCCCCCCCCCCCAAAATTATTCGAGATGCACTCGTCCTATGAATAATTGTTTTAGTTGCTTATACCATAAACACGCACACACATTTACAATGTCTATCGCTTATGAATATATTATTGTCCGTAAAAATCACATCGATGAAGAAATAACGCTGAAACTCAGGTCCAAATTTGAACTTGATGACTTTTTTGCTTCACGAAATAGGCTCTTTTTATGCAAGGAAATATTTCATGATAATATAGTTTTTCAAACTAGATATGTTTTGAAAAATATTTACTAGGGAAGAAAAAGAAATGCGGGAGAAAAATAACTCCGCTCCTTCCTCAAAAAAACCTGACCTCCTCCTCTCCTTGGGGGCTACCATCGGTTAAAAGCCAATTAATGGTAAGCCCCAATCTTGTTTTTATTCATGTTGTTTCTAGTATTTCTATTAGTAAACATTTGAAAGAGCTTCTCGTATCCTTTTCTAATTGTCTATCATTATTGAAGTATTTTTATCAATTTCTCTTCATGTCGTTCTGCTTGTCTGGTATTAAATTGTTAATTGATTGCTGGATTGGTGTACACTAGATATAATTTTCTTCAAATTTGCACTATTATAACAAACAAGTCTTTTCGACTTGAACAATATACAAGTTTTGTAAATCTTTCTGTTAGAGACTATATTATGAAACGAGATTGAAAGGAAGATAAGTGTTTAGAAGAGTTTCACATATTTTTGTCAATAAAAAACTTTATTTTATTAATTTATCTTTGAATTATTTTAAATTTATACTTATTGAAAATGCCTAATAAGCTTCAGTGAACAAATTCTTCCTTCAGTTACCCCCCCCCCCAAAAAAAAAAAACCAACCCCTGGAGAATGTTTTCCTTTTTCTCTGGAAGAAAATAGCTGATAGACTGATGCAACTGAGGTATCCATGTTGTACTGTACCCTGATTCCTGAAGCTGGCTCAATAGAGATGAAAAGTCAAAACCCAGATCAACCAGATTATCAATTTTAAAAAAATAAAATAATAAAATAAAATAACATCATAGCTGTCTTCCAATCACCAGGCGTCTTCTTTGTGGCAACTTCCTACAATCCTACCACCACCTCAGCCAACTCTACAGAAACTGAAACTGCTTTCCGACCACCTCTGAAGTGGTCTCTGTAAGATCTCTGATCTTTGTAAATTTTGATATTTTTGGTTAATTCGTTCAATTCTTCATATGCTTCTTAGCAGAAAGCCCTCTTATGGTAGTACATGAATTGTCAAAAGCCTCTTTTTTGATGGAGTTTGAGCTGATACTGCTGGGTTCCCTCACATTGTTATATTTGGTTGCTTTATTGTACTGGGTATTCCTTAGAGACTCGGTTAGTGGTCTTAATTCAAGCTCATTTGGGCATCTGAGGAAATTTCACACAAGGGTTTCTAGTTTTGGGGGTGTAAATTTAGTGGGTGAGGGCAAGTTCTCGTTCTTTAGATCTGTAAATGTTTTGGTTGTAATTGGGTCCCTGTTGACTTTCCTTTTGGCTATAGTGGGTGCATATTGGCTGTTGTCCCCAGATTTGAACCCTGTTGTTGATCAGGGTTTTAGTATTCCTGGTCCCAATGAGTCAACTGAGAAATGCAATGTGTTTGATGGTAAATGGATCCCTGATGAAAGTTACCCTTTATACAATGCATCGCAATGCCCATTTGCTGAAAGAGGGTTTAATTGTTTGGCTAATGGGAGAAAAGACGAAGGGTATTTGAAATGGAGGTGGAAGCCCAAAAACTGTGATCTTCCAAGGTTTGATGTCCAAGCCCTCTTGAAGTATCTTAGGGGGAAGAGGGTTGTTTTTGTTGGTGATTCTTTGACCAGAACACAGTGGGAGTCATTCATTTGTATGCTCATGTCAGGGGTGGATGATAAACGTTTTGTATATGAAGTCAATGGGAACACTATAACAAAGCAAATCAGGTTTTTGAATGTGAGGTTTGATTCCTACAATTTCACCGTTGAATTCTACTGCTCCGTATTCCTTGTCTTGCCTACACCAGCACCAAAACGTGCGCCCAAGAGAGTTCTGTGGACACTTAGGCTTGACAAGATGGATAATGCTATTAGAGAGTGGGTTGATGCAGACATCCTGATATTCAATACAGGGCACTGGTGGACTAAGACCAAGCTGTTTGAAACGTAAGCAACTGACTTTTCTTTATATGTGCCGTTTTACATGTTTCCATGCCATGAATTCTGGAGATCTTGTCAAACTTGACAAATTGAATGGCAACCTAACGATTCTCATTTTGCTTAAGCTGTGCCCTATGTATGATCTTACTGTGATACTCTCTTGAGGCCTATTGTAGTTTCATATATCTCGTACTTATAGTGCTACTGTAGACTTATGAACAATTTTCTAGGGTAACCTTCTAAGATTGTATACCAGCAAAAGCACATTCCTTATGAGTTTGTTACACAGATGGGATCTCAAAGGTTCCTACAGCCTGCAAAATTGCTTGAAAAATTTGCGTGTTGGAGATGGAATTTGGACTCAAGACTGAAAGTAGAAATATGTTTTCTTCCTTACTGCATTTCATCATTTGATCATTCCGTTTAGTGGCACAAAACTTCACGTCATATCAGAAACTTGGGCATAGCCATGCACCCTTCCGTTACTATGTACAGTACTCAATCACGTGATGTATGCCTTTTCCATTTATTCTATAAGCTTGTGCTTTGATTACCAAATGAACACTGTTGCCAGCATCTATCTTCTTGCCATCTTTATTCCTCTCAAGCCATTTGTAATAGGCTGCAGTTGTTTAGTTCAACTAAATGAAATTATTCTTCAGAGGCGTGGCCTTCATTCTTGCTGGCATCCTGCCCCTAGGGTTCTGCTTTAGGATTTTGCATCTTAATCTGTTTCTCAGTTTCTGAAGTATAACCTTGCTGTAGCTGCTTAGAAAAATGAGATGGTTTCTGTCCTCAGGTTCAGATTCACACAGTGTGCAGTATTCTTCAGCAGTAGCTCCTCACTCTCTCAGTTTGTCTTTAGTTTTAATCTGCCTAACACAGCAAACCAACTTATGAGAACACATTTGGGAATGTTCTACTTACCCTAAACAACTTTGTCCCTTTCTCTCATGATCCTCTAGTAGCCATTTATAGCCATTTGATCCAGCGTACTTCTCATTTTGGCTATAACACTACCTGATAGCAATAGCATTTAATCATTTTATTTCCAGTTTCTATTTACTCTATATGTTATCAGTAAATCCAAGTAGAAATCCATATCCAAAATGTTCAGCGTTACCGAGGCAGGGTCCAAGCGGTGTGTAATTTGGGTGAATGAATGAATAAAAGAAGTGAGGAGCTGTCTTTGGTGCATTTGTCAGCTTGAAAATGAGAAGTTCTCCTTATTTGTTTTTTTTTGTTGGGGGGGGGGGGGGAAGGGTTTTAAATCTAAAATATTGAGTTAGAAACTTAGAATCAGAGATTTTGAACTGAACCTGAACCTGAAATACTTGACTTGTGTTCTGCTGGTTCATTTGACTGGTCTAATACTACTCCAGCGACTAGTCATTGCCTAATGCCCCGCTCCCCCAAAAGAACCTAAGAAAAGTGACCTTTCGTGTGTGGATGCTAATGAACTTTGAATCAACTTAGCTTCACAAGCACAAAGGAATAGAATGACTTAGGCCATTGGACATGCTTGCCATGGGGAAATTTGCAAATATATGCTGCCACAATCTCATTATCATGGTCATTGAGGGGCAGAGAGAGATCACTTTCATCTTGGGGTTCTTTCCACAGTACTCAGTGTCTCCGTAAGACGAGGCTTGATGGGTTCAAATGATTCCTGCCATCTGGAGCGTATTTTGGTGATGTTTCTGGTGTTCATCTTGCTGTTATGAGTGAAATAGGGGTTAAATTTCCCTTATTCCACAATTTCTGTTGGTACTGCCCATGGATTCAAAATGTGGCTGAATCGCGACGAAACGGCCGCATGGGAAAGGTTTTGGAGTTGGGCGATCTGCGTTTTCATGCCGCGATTGCCGTATTAGAGCGATTTTGCCGTACCACCACCGAAACCGAAATCCCGACTGAAACCGCATTTTGAATCCTTGGTACTGCCACTTGATTAGAATAGAATCTGAAATTTTAATTATGTCATTTTATTAGCTGATCATTCTGCTGAGCTTGATCTGTCATGGTGAAGTCTGTCCTGCCGTTTTCTGCTTTCTCCTTGCCTTAACACCCCCCCCCCCAAAAAAATAGGTGTCAGATTTTGGGTGATCGTTAATTGCAGAGCATTCACAACGACAGATGCTATAGAACTCCTGCATTTGACATATGCTACCGAGTTTTTATTTTACCCTAACATACCAAAGTGGCCAAGTCGAATGTCTGACACTTGGACATGTGTGCAATCTTGGATCCTCAAGTCAGGCTAAAAACCCACAATAAGTCCAACTTTTGGCATGTATTTGTACCTGACACTATTGGCTCAATCTAGGTGATACCGCACTGGGCACAAGGAATGCCTCATAAGACTAGATCAGTGCTTGACTGCAATTGAAGGATAGATTTGTGAAGTAGTTGAATTAGAGTATTGGGTCTGTTGCTGATAATTTGCCTCATGTAAATTTTCAAATGTATAAACAATGGATTCGTGACATAAAATTTTGGCCATATGGATAACCTAAGCATCCTATGGATTTTCCTTTATGATTTCATATTGGTGGTGTTTGGGCTAATCGCATACTGTACTCTTGTGTCTGTATTCCGTTATGGTAATATTTCATTTTGAAATCTTGTAGCCTTTTTGGGCTTTTCTTTTTCTTTGTGAGTGGAGGTGTCTTAGGATATCTAAAATTATTGCAGAGTCCACTACAGCTCTTTTTGCAACTATTTACTGCATAATAACTTTACCAAAAGTATGTCTTTTCATGTAATTCCTTCTAACTCACTTTTCCAGACAGGGGTACATACTTCCAGGTTGGTCAATCACTGAAACTTGGAATGCCAGTTGCTGATGCACTGAGAAAGGCACTTCAAACCTGGGCATCCTGGGTTGAATCTAGCATCAATCCTAATAGGACCCAGGTGTTCTTTCGAACTTTTGAATCTTCGCACTGGAGGTGAGTTTTGATTTCAGTTGAACAAAATATGTATGAAACCTTTTGGTCTCATTGTGGTGTGATCTAAAATTTTGAACTTGCCTGAAGTTTAGACTTTTCTCAGTTTTTATCACCTAGGCATTTCTCTTATTCAAATTTGATGGAGGAATGGGGAGCTTCCAAGTCGACCAAAGGATCGTTCACGAGCAACAATCTGATTTAGGCTTGATGGTGTGAACTTGGGTAGAATATTTTGGGTTTTTGAGGTTATAAAGATCAAAAGAAAAGAGAGTAAAGTGCTAACCAAAAAAAAGATATGAACTCAACTCACCTAAATGAATCCACACTTGGAGAGAAGAGAGCTAGACTCAAGAGGCTTGATGGATATAGATTTCACCACAATCTCCTATGGGTTCATCCAAACTAAGCTCCCTACATACAACAAGAAGTCAGTAAGGAGTTGATTTGGACCTGAGAGATCACAACTCTAAGGAACCAATTTAGAGATACAACACTCTTGCCATTCAGTGAAACTCAACTAAGTTTCATTCATAATCATAAGTTGTCAAATACAATGTAGAGGCCTTGTTTATATATAAGATCCTTAAGCTAGCTACTTCTTACAAGTCTAAGCAAAGAAAAGCAGCCAACATACAATTGTGAGACAATAAAGCAAAGTAGTACAAAAGGTGGTAGTGACACCTTTATCGTCACTTTCGCTCACATGTGAAATTCAAACCAAAATTCAAACCATCATATCTTCCAAATTGCTTGCCCAAATCGGTTCTAACAATAGTCATTGAAAAGATTAGTGTGCCCTCTTTTAGTTGACTATTTTGGAAGATAAAAAGTCTAGCCATTGGAGAGAAATGACCGGTGAAAGAGAAGTGGTTCCCTCTAAATTAATGAAGTATAGCCTCTGGGTTTTGTCTCCGTTTTGCATCTTGGCACCTAATTTAGCCTTGGTTTGCCTCAAAATCAACTCATTAAGAATCCCAAAACTCAAATTTTGCAGTCTCCTAAACCTTGATTTAGTTTGGGTAACCATGCTCACAAAAGTTGTACTGAAAAACCCAATTGGGCTGCTTTTGACACTTTGACATTGGAAGGCCTTTTGAGTGAGCAAATGGAATCCTACTGACGTGCAACTTGTCTTATTGGAAATAAGACTTCTTAAGTTTTCAAATGACACCTATTTGGTACAAACATACAGAAATAAACAAAAGAAATAGAACTACAGACTAGACTGTAGGACAGATTTAGCACTTTGGCTTCAAAAAAGCGTTATCTTGACAACTACTACTTGACTTAGCTAGAGATAATTGACTTAGTTGGAGATAATTGACATGCGCAAAAGTTGACTCTATGAGCTTCCCAAAAAGCTAATTTGCAACATCCTAAGTGCATATTAATTGAAGAATATGAGCTGCACAAAAATCGGGCACAAACCTAACTTGCTTGGGCTGATTTTAAGCATGGTTCTTGTTTTCCCTTATGAAATGCTCTTGATCCCTACTTGGAAAATCCCTTTTGAAAATGACATTTTGAAGTTCAAATAAAACTCCATAAAGTGCCTCTTATCATGAAACTCAAATAATGAAGCCTAAAGATGGTGTTGCCAAGCATGGGTTTGGAATAGATTTACCTCAATGGAAAAGGATGTTGGAGGATGGCCTTGGGACCAATGTATGCATACATCATACAAGATGGAGTTCCTTAAAGATCTTGGATTGTCCACAACATTCAATGTGGATGACTTCAGCCTCTACATGAAAAAAGGAGAGTCTTCAAGTTTGAGGTCAAACTTTTGTTAAACAGAGGAGTATGATGGAGAAGTGGGCCTCAAGGGAGCCCTAAATGGAAATCAAGGTCCAATTCGAGCTCAAGAGATGTTCAAGGGTGTAATTTATGATTGAGTTCAAGGCGAACAGATTCCTAAGTCCAAAGAGGTCCAAAAAGTGCTCAAGGTTGTGAAAGAGTTCAAAGAAAATCAAGTCTCCAATCAGTGGGGTATGCCAAAAAAAGGGCCCAACTTTCAACCTTTGTTGCCTAACCTTTGCGTAACCTAGGAACAGTTCAAGGTAGACACCTAAGCTTTAGTTTGAGAAGTCTTCTTTCCAATAAAGCAAATTCCAAGTCATTAGGACCTATTTGCCTTCTCAAATTCCCCCTCAAAGTCAAACTATCCAAGCTACTCAAATGGGACAATATTCAGCAGGGTCTTGTGAGTTTAATTACTCCAGCCTAAACCTCATTTAGGAGTCTGTAATTTTGTTTTTTGGGATCCTCCATGAGTTGACTTTGGGGTAGGCATATCAACATATTAGATTCGGATCGGATATTGGAACATCTAAATCCGCATCTGATTTATATTCAGATTCGAAAATCTGATCTGAATCCGATCAACGGATTGAAGGAGAATCTCTGGATCCGACCTGAGTCGGATCAGATCGGAGTCGGATTAGATTTAATTCGATCCGAAATAATTCCTTTCGTAACGCAATAATTTTATATAATTTTTCTATATTCTACCTACCGATCCTTGCAATGATGTGCGTTCATATATCGTATTAACCATATCTTGAACATTTGAGCTTAAAGAATAATAAAAGGCGAAACATATTTCAAGCTCAACAAAACTACAACATGTTGCAACAATTAGAAGTCTTAACAACGAGGTACATCTGAAATATCACAAATAACATGTCCTACTCATTAAAAAAAAATAAAAATTACGAGTACAAATCCTCAACTTGCACTATTTAGCCCTTCTTCTCTATTGGTCTCCGACTAGGGGTATATATAATGATATCTATAATTATTATTGCTATGAAACTGAGATTTTTGTTAGAATTAAGTGTTAGAATATAATTTTGATCAACCTTAAAAAATAATAAAAAACAACAATCTTTCCAAACCTCAAAAAGACAAAAGCCAAAGTCTAACTTATCTTGTTCTATAACCCAAAAATCTAAACAACACTCCTAGCTAAAAAATAAATATTTGGATTTTATTGTATAAACTATTAAATTAAGGAGAAAGAGGAGATGTGCACTCACAAGAGATTAGAAATGGACGATGAAATGCTCGGCGTATTGGCGTTGTAGAAACCATTGAGAAGACAGAGGCTTAGAGAGAAAGAGACAGAGAGCAGGGAGCCCAAGGGATGAGGAGAGAGCTACTACTCCGACAGTCCAACTAGCGAGTAGCGAGAGGTTAAGAGCAACTAGCGAGCCGAGCAGTGAAAGCAACTGGCGAAGTGGCGAAGAGAGAGAAAATAACTAGGAGCTATAGGATTTTAACGTTTTAATTTTTACATATTAAAAAAAACCTTACTAAAAAAATCAACATTGAGCTCGGCCGGCACCTTGGGGGTGGGGGGTGGTGGAGGGTGGGTATATGTGTAGGTTTTATTTCTAAAATTTTAAAACTTAAACTTAAATTTTAAATTTGAAATAATTAAAAATCTAGTCATATCATATTGAAAGTCAGATCAGATTTTACCCTTCCTCCGAAGCCGATCCAAATCCGGATTATTTTTATCGGATTTGAACTTGAATTTTTCTGTTTCTAATTCAAATCGGATAATTTTGCATCGAATCATATCGGATCTGCTTCAAATTCGGATGTAATTGCCATCCCTACTTTGGATCCATCAAAAGAAATCAAGGGTAAATTAAGTGTAATGGTGCAAAAAGGAGGCAAAAATCCAAAAGTTGTACTGCATTGATCCCACAGGGACCTCCTCTCTTTCTCTGCCCATATCTCTCCAACGACTAGGGTTTGCGGTTCCAAGTGTAGCCGCATGAAAGATGGCATCCTAGTCTTTCGAAGAACTTTTGGTAGAGCTATTTTCGGCGAGTATTTTGGAAAATATGACTCTTTGAAAGTTGGGTCATGTGAGTTGAAAAGGGTAGTAGGGTGTCACTATCACCTTTTTGTACTAGTTTGCTTTATTGTCTCCCCATTGCTTTTAGGCCATTTTCTTGGGTTTTTTTCTTCTTCTTCTTCTGTGTATCAGCTAGATTAAGGCTTCCATATGTAAGAGAGACCTCTAGGTTTTATTCTTCAGCTTCTGTTGATTAATGAAAACCAAGTAGAATGGATATTCTTTCAAACTCCTAAATCCTAGTTGCTTTAACTCAAGTTGACTATCCTAAGGGGTGATCTTCTAGGTTCCTTTGAATCTTTTGGTGGTGTTTCTGTATCCAAAACGCTTCAAGGAATCAGCTCAAGTCTTCCTAAGGTGGCGCCATTGTCTTATCTTTGGGTTTTGGACTTGTTTATCCCATTTTATATTACTTTGAGTTCTTGAGTTTATGCTCTCTGTTTTGAGTTTTAAACTTGGTATGTTTTTCCTTTCTTGCTTTCCCTTGAATCTTCGCACTGGATGTAAGTTTTGATTTCAGTTGAATAAAATATGTATGAAACCTTTTGGTTTCATTGTGTTGTGATCTAAAATTTTGAAGTTGCCTGAAGTTCAAACTTTTCTCAGTTTGTATCACATATGCATTTCTCACATTCACATGGTCATATCTGCAGCCGCCATTTGTTGATTCCCGTTCCTTCTGTTTTCTTTGGATAGTTTTTTGGCTGCTTGTAGTAATATTTAACTGTAGAGATTGCACACTGAGCCATGTAAATCTATCATCTGTCTTCTCTTCCCTGAAAGACATATGAGGCTTAATCTGTGGTTGCCAAAGATAATTTCTCTGTAAGATCATTTCTGATTTCTCTCTGCTGAATGTTCTTGTAGCTACCAATCGTTACCAAAGTGGATGCCTGCGGATGCTTTCATGTTGAATGTATGAGTTCAACTCAATGTGACCTATGTTTGGTGGGGTTGAGAATTCACCCGAAAAATGTAAAAAGAAAGGAACAAAGCAAGGAGCTGTCTAGAAGATAAAGGAGTTATTACTGTTTATTTGCATTAGTCTTGTATTTAGCTTTGATTGAGCCAATGCAATTGTTAGAGTAAACAGCGAAAACACCGATTTATGGTCATTTTTTTTTAATTTCTATTGTAAGAACTATTAAGGTACGGGAAATTGCAGTCAGCCATCATTTCATACTTGATCCCTTCATGCTTTGGTTTCCCATCATATCAAGGATTCCATGGAACTATTTGTCAGTTCTTTTCTAAAAAGAGAATTATTCGCATTTCCTTTGTTTGTTGAAACTCAACTCTTGATGATGATGATGATTATTATTATTATTATTATTTTTGTAGTGGTCGGACTCGGAATGCATGCAAGGTGAGTCAAAGACCAATGTTGACTACCCAAGGCAGGGAAAAAAGTTCCATCTCAGATTCAATAATCAAGGTTGTGAAAAGCATGTCAGTTCCTGTGACAACTCTGCATGTGACGCCCATGGGTGCATACCGCAGTGACGCCCATGTGGGTACCTGGGGTGACAATCCATTAGTGCCAGATTGCAGTCACTGGTGTCTTCCGGGGCTGCCTGATATGTGGAATGAAATTGTGTTCTCTTACCTTCTGCATAAAGATGGGATCTCTCCACAACGAACTGCAAACTGAAGGTGACCTCTTGTTTGTTGACATTTCATTTCTTGAATTATAATGTACAAAGCAAACGCAACCATATGTTGCATTTTGTTTTTCTGAGGCTGCTTAGTCATTTAAAATCTTGAAGCAAGGGGCTTGCTTGGTTACCTAAAGAGCAGTGTGCGATGCATTCTTGTTTAATTTGTACGTGAAAGCCATTTCTGGGTTTCCCTGTCTTAATACTCCTTGATGTTTATTAATCTGAGTGCTAGTTTTACAGATCATATCTTAGAATTTGTGAAGGATGCACGACTACAAATGTCATCCAACATATCTGCCTGTTGTTCGTAAACGGTGATTTATGCTAACAGTTGTGTTATCTGTGGGTACTTTTCATGTTACCAAAACTTAGGGACAAGTATTTGGTAGTTGCCTAGATCTGAGGGTTCGATTTGGTGCTTTTCTGGGAGATCTAGGTGTTTTTTAGTTTAACTTGTAGTGCCTAAATATCAGGTGCTTCGTTTATTACGGCTGGCGCCTCCCTCTAAGGGACCCTGGCCTTAAAGAATCAATACCCAGAGAATGGTCAATGTCAAGAAATGGTGTAACCCTTTATTCTGTAAAAGAGATGAACAGTTAGAGGCTCTAGTCTGAACTTCTCTCTTCTCAGATTGAATGCTGAAATTGCTATTGACATGAAAATTGCAGGAGAAATGTGAGGGTAACGCATTTTGTAGTGGAGGCTGAAACTATCAAGAGGTCAAAAACTTTTGGATGAGCCTTGAAATTTGTAGAGGTCCTGGATGAACTTTAATACTTACAGCAGCAGCTTCAAATATTTAGTGGAGCTTGTAACTAGTCTTGAAAATGCCATAGAAGATGAACTAAATACAGCCATTTTATCATATTAGTAGACCTGGTAGTTCAGACGGGCGGGTCAATTATGAGTCGGGTGTTTTCGGATTCGAGTAAAATACGGATTGGGTATATCTCGGGTTCGGGTAAAATACGGGCGGATGTATTTTTGTATTACGGGTTTCAGGTCAATTCAATGGGTTTAGAGCGCCTTTTTTGTGAATTATTTTTCTTTTTCAAAGTTAAAAATTCTGCATATTTATTAATAAAAATTGTTAGTATTTAATGAAAAAGAATAATGATTGTAATTTCTCAAAAGAACATTAAAAATATTCAAACTTTTTATTATAATATATGAACATCTTATATAGACTGGTAAAGAATCAAACTCCACTTAGTTTGAGTAGATCGATATGTACATTGATTAAAGGTCAATAGCGGGTCCACCATTTATATGGTAGCCGGTTTAGAGCATTTTAATAGGCTGTAGTAGTTTGACCGCTAATAATCTATTTAATAATTCAATATTTTTATTAACTAACCTACAAATGTGACATATGTAAAACTTCATTATTGGGCTGACCCCAATATGAATACGGGTAGCCGTTTTCTTGCCATTAGCATCATAGTTCAAGATTAGTTAAAATGAAAATCAAATAAAATTGAATAAAAGAAGTACAAGGTATTACCTTGTAGTTATAACATTAAAATCTTAAATTATTACAAAGTAATTAATTTAAAAAATAATTAGACATATTTGTTTAACTGAGTATATGATAGTGTGACTTGCACATCTTTAATGTTTGTCTTCTTTTAAATTAACTTCTTTTAAAAGATTATATAGCTATTTTATGCAATTTTATATCCATTTGAAACATTTTTTTCATTTAAAAGTTGTGTACGATATTATTTTCAGAAAATGAAGAAGAAAAAAATAAGGGTATCATTGTTTAATTTGTAAATAGATGAAATATTTATATAATATCTTTTTAAACAGTTCGATAAAAATGACTAACCATTATTGTTAAGAGGGATAAATTACAAAAAAATCAAAAACTAAGGATATAATGTTTATGTTCGGTTTATTTTGGTTCGAGTCAAGAAAATCGTATTCAAAACCCAAAATTTTCGGACGGATTCGGGCCGGATTTTCGGGCTAGGTCAATTTTTGTCAGGTCTACATATTAGCTTACCCATGAGTGCTATATTCATATTGAGGGTCTGTGTGAAGAGTCTAACTAACATAGCTTCCATTAGTTATGTTGAATTTGAGTTGCATTGATGTATCCTTGCCTCCTCGGCCATGATTCCCCATATGAGTTCAAAGCAAGAGATCACAACTCAAGGGGCGAGAAAGACAGAACAAGTCTAAAGGTCCCAAGGAAAAGCCAAAAATATGCGCACTGCAATTTAGTCCATTCAGTCCGGTCTAACCCTGGTTTTGTGCAGTCAGGTTTCTTCTGGAAAAGGGGTGTATAAGTGTTAAATTTTTTTTATATCAATTGGGCATTCAATAAAAACTTATGTATATAAGTTCAAATGAGAATTCTATCATAAAATCAATTGATAATGGGTGAAGTAACTCACAAACTTATAAACATGCTTAAACTCTTTCATTTTATCAATTGGGAACAACACCCACTTTTTATATTCTTAGTATTTTTTATCAATGTAAATGGGGACGGTGGCAAATCAAGATTGAGCAACCTTGCTCTGATACCACTTGTCACGAGGTCATTACTATGTCCCCAAAAGGTGGTCTGATGGGGTATACAGCGTTACCGCTTATACACCCAGGACTCTTTCATCACTTTTCCGATGTCGGACTCTTGTCCGTGACATTCTCACTCATCCAATCCTGTGACGCCCTCGTCACAGATAGGGCCCATTGTCTACCCCGCCCGTTGGAATGTATATAGACTCAAATGAGGTTTCATCTTAAAACCAATTGGCAATGGTTGGAGTAACTCACAAGCTTATAAACATGTTCAAATCCTTTCATTTTATCAATGTGGGACAACACCTACTTTCATATTCTTTGTATTTTTAGTAATGTGGGACAATACCCACTTTTATACTCCAACAAGAAGGCAAAAATTCTATGACAAATTGGATGATGTCACGTATAAAAAAAATTAATAATTAGATCAATCAGAAATTGTTAGGTGTCACGTTGACTTTGATATGCCCACTTGGTCAAAATTAAATGTGGTTAAAATTCAACTAGTTAAAAGCTGCCTCGTGTAGTCGATGATGTAGAAATTAGTAATTATTTTCTTTATTTAAAAACAAGGAAATAATTATTGGGTCTAGCCCAAAGCCCAACTCAAAACCCTAGCATGGAACCCTATAAATAGGGGTCATCCCCTCATTTTCAAGGAACTTAGCATTTAGCATCCTACAAGCTCTAGAGCTTAGACTACATACGACGTCCAGCTACCAAGCGACAAGGATTAAGGTCAGCAATCATTTAGTTCATCGATCGAGACAAACAACATCTCCTTCGCATCGATTAATCTGGCCAACTGCATTCAACACTTAGCATTGTAGAATTCAGAGGCTCAAACTACAATTAGCATTCAGCTATCAAGCGAGAAGGGTCACAAACTTGCAAGCTTTAGAAATAGCAATCAATCATTTGCAGATCAAGATCAAGAATAATTTCAGAGTTCTTTAACTGATTTGCGTCAATCGAGATTAAGCGGTTACGCCTTCGAATCAATTCAAATGATTAGGAGATCGAATCAGGGGACTATTTCGTTGTATTCAATTAAGAGACTGTACCCATATATACAACATTAATACAAAGTTCAATTTGTTTCTCAATTTCTTGTCTAATTTATTTTAGGTTTGAAAATTTGTGTTTATAGAAGGGAAATGCAGTCAGCCCCAAAATAAGGTCAGCAAGTCTAGTTCCAAATTTTGCATCTAGTCAAGTCAGGTGGAAGCCAAGCAAGCGGATAAAAACAGCAAGCGTGCACAATCTGTCTGAACTGCCCACTTTCTGCCGAGTTTTTGATGCCTTTGTTTTGAGAGTTAGGATGCTGCATTTTGTGCCCAGGAGTAGTCATCTGACAGATTGAGATGTGTACTTTAGAGATATCAATTTTGTTTAGGCTGAGACCATCGAAGTTGGAGCAACAGAGGAGGAAACACATGCTGCCTGTTTCAGCACCCAAAAGACCACCTGAATTTATGTGATGGTTCTCCCACCCAGTGAAAGGTCTTCAAGTGGTTCTATTTTATATAAAGCCTTGGTTATCTTGTATTGGCCATGTTTGGCATGCATTTAAGCTAGTATTATAAGTAAAGTTGACATTCGACAAAGATGTTAATAATTTTTATGTCGTTTCAACCAAACTAAATAACATACTTTAAATGAATTGAGCGTTGATTGAGCTAATGAAATAACATATGTATATATATATATATATATATATATATATATATATATATATATATAT
>JACYFF010031954.1:16291891-16374240 GCA_017589665.1 Selenicereus undatus | reverse complement strand
GAGAGAGAGAGAGAGAGAGAGAGAGAGAGAGAGAGAGAGAGAGTTCAAACGTTACGGTCGTGACACGTGTCTTATGTTAAGCATTTATTAAAATTTTATTTAAAAATAAAAATTTAAACAATAATATGTGATGTAAAGTTATCATAATGAATACTGTCTTTTCAACTACTTCAATTAAAAAAAAGAAAATAAATTACAGATATGTTAATTTTATCATTTCTAAAAATTTAAATTATAATATTAATTATAATATTTCTAAAAATATTGTAGCTAAGATTTAAAAACAACTCGTATTTAGCACATGTTTAAAAGTTAATAGTTCATATACACAGATCCTAAAACTCAAATTTAATCAAGTCGACAATCTAGAGCTTAGTAAGATGGGCATTGCCCCTGTAGTATAATCTTCATTATTTTTCTTTTTTTTTTTGGGTTTTTTTGGGGACATTTTGTGTCATCATGTGAAAAACACATGTTATATATCCATTTATGAAGATTTGTATGTGTTGTATGGATGGTGGATCTAGGTAACTAGCATTTGACAATTCTTCCCAACTCGTTGTGGCCAATTGGTGACTCCTGAAATAGAAGTCTATTCACTTGGCATGCTTACCCATGTAAAAAAAAGAAAAAAGATATTGCATTCTAGTCCAAGAGAAGAGATGTCTGCTTCCCAAGTGGAGAAGAAGCCTTTCAGCAGTGAAGTCAAATGCAATCAATCATTTCCAATACTTAGAAGCATTGTCATCAAAATCTTTAAAGCATTGTCAACAACACAAATACACATCAAGCTCCTACTACAAATACCCACCAAGATCCCTCCCTCATTTCACCAATCCAAACTCATCTCCCAAATCTAATCAACCTCCAAACACTCTACTTCTTGTACACAAACCCTAGTCATATCATGGCTGCTAATCCCCCGAGCAACGACCTCAACTTCCCTCATTTCCAACCACCACCGCCACCGGCCCCCAACCCAGACCACCACGTCACAGTCATAGTCATAGTGTTCATCTCCTTCGGCTCTCTCCTCTTCCTTGGAGCCTGTCTCTTCGGCCTCTTTTGCCTTCTCCGGAGGCACAAGAAGAGGAAGTTCGTTAAGAAGACAGAGGACATTGATGTTGATGAGCACCGAAAGGTGCAGGAGATGGTTTTGCCGGGCCCTCATGGCCCCAAGACGATGGTGCTGTCGGTAGAAGATGAGGTTCGTGTCCATGACAAAGTCAGCAAGCATGAGATTGACATGGTGAGCAATAAAGGCTTGCATGGTGCACCCAAAGATGGTGGTGATGTAGCACTTGAAGGTTTAAGCAGCCACCAGCTTAGTCATGCCGAGGATACAGTTTGATTGATCATGACATACGTACATGCTCGCGTAAAATTCAATTAACATTTGAGTGTGTAGTACGTCATGATGTAATTTAATTGAATTCATGCAAAGCATAATAAACCAACGTCAATAAGTTATTTTCATGTCCTTCATTGCGTCTAATACATTAGTTGAATACAATATTTGAATAGTTTACATCATACTAAAAATCATTAAATCTTTTTAAAAGATAATTGAGTCTAATAATAAATTATATCTCATATATATATATATATATATATATATATATATATATATATATATATATATGTGTGTGTGTGTGTGTGTGTGTGTGTGTGTGTGTGTGTGTGTGTGTGTGTGTGTGTGTGTGTGTGTGTGTCAAACAGTTATATTAGTCCATGTAACATGGAAGAGATTGTTAAGGCACCTCTACATTGAGAAGAATTAGTGTGATTAGGGCTAAAATATATAACTATTGATAGGGACAATATAAATTAGGAAGGTTATTTTATGTAACAATATTTTGTTGATAATGTGTCGATCTCCCCTTTTTCTCAAAGCCTTAGCTGATGATTATTATGTGCTAACAATTTCAGCATTAAAATTGAAAAAGAAAGATCTAATTTTCCAGTAAGTGACCAATGAATTCCTACAAATACAAACTAAGGACGTCGTACTTTGGAAGCTTTAACTGTTGTTACCATATACCAAGCTACAAGATATACTGGACATTCGCACAAAAATTCAGAAATCGAAAATGGAACAGGTTAAATCAGTTCTTAACTTTGAGAACCAAAACAGGAATCATCGGCTTCGATTCCAGGATATCCGTTGCTTTTAAAATGAAAATGTTGACCCTAGAAAATTCTTTTTTTCCCCACTTTTTGAGGGGTGTATTTGATCATAACATGTGAAAAAAAAAATATTGTCCACCCTATGTCAAGAAAACAACAATAGACTTCTCAATTTGAAAACAAAATTGAAAAGGAAAAACTACAAAGGAAAGAAAAGGAAAGAAAGGTGTTGACCTCTACGAGTCACATATTGATTTTGATGATAACAAACAGTATTATTAGTATTATATATGAAATGATGAAGTGACTTCATTTTATATCTTATTATCCTATTTCATATATAATATTTGTGGCCAGTCTAATAAATTTTTACTAATATTGAAAACAGGTTTTGGACCTACTTGTGTGTTTAACGTATATTAATATGCTTTGCGATGCACAGGATAGTTTTTGAGTTCTTGGCCTCATAAATGTCTTCATTACATGTTAATTGTTTATTGATTTACTTAGATGAAGTAATGCTAGAATCTTTCTAATATAATGCTTGATTTTTTTAATTTTTTTTGGTTAAAAGCTAGAGTGCATGATTTTTGGTATAATGCATTATAATATAATGAATTATCTTGTGATATCTTATAATAATATGAAGGATGAGATTTTTATTTTAAAAAGGATAAATTATGTAAAAGTGACATTTTTCAAAATATTAGTATGTTTTGTTTTGTTTTGTTTTCCTATACCTATGTGAAGCATGAAAATATTTTGAGTTTTTATGAATGTAATAACTATATATAAAAAGTATAATAGATTATATTTGTATCTCGTGTAATTTTTGGAAAGATTGCTTGAGCCTCTTTTTTCTTTTAAAAAAAAGTATAATAGTTTTTAAAAGTTAAGTTGAAAAACCCTCTCCCATAATTATTTGTGAATGGAAGAAAGAAAAATCAACTTATAATATCTTAAACTAATTGTGAATTTTCCACATCTTTTTATAAAATTTGTTGAGTATAATAATTTTACTTAATTCATGAATTATTTATTATTCATATAATAAATTATTCTGTGATAAGGTCGTATGGGTATTGATGTTGTTGCAGTAGTAGTAGTAGTAGTAATAGAAATCAATAATCTTTTATTATTTTTTAATAATTGTGCATTTATAGTAAATAGGATCCATAATCATCATCACAATATATGTAATGTCTCTAGTATTTCATATTTATAATAGTGAAAATCTTTTATTCTTTATTAGTCTAATTAAAAATAATAATTTATGTGATCATTTGGACTTTGGTTTAGAATGAATTTACGAAAAATTCAAACTTCTAAAATTTTGACATGTGGCATATGGTAACTTCGGAAGGTTTAGAATTAATTTACGAAAATTCAAACACCTACTTAGAAAAGGAAAGAAAAAAGAGAGAATTAAGATGCAAACATCCAAAGTGTTTCTTTTATTTACTTATGGGTAAATCATTGAATGTACTTGATGGATGGATGATGAGCTAAAAAATGTACGCTGGAGGAATCCAGACAACGAGAAATAGTGATAAATCAAAGCATGAGCCCAAAGAATACACACAAGTTACTGCCATGCAGGCAGGCTACTCCTGATGCTTGATAGTCGACACTCAATTTAGCCCATCCATTCGTCACATTCTAATCGTCGACACTCAAGATAATTGCATTTCGGCCATCTCATACCCATTATAATGCTGGCATCAACACTTTGCGCAATTAGTATTCTGCAGTATGATGGGGTACTAAAAGCTTCAATTTTAATTACTAGACTAATCTTTAATGGTGGCTCAACGTTCTATAATTAAATATGCTAAATTAAAGATTTTAGCTTGCTGATATCTATTTTTCATAGTCGATATGACAGTCACGACTAGCTGCAATTTTTTTTAAAAAAAAATGTGCAGAATTAAATATCGATAAACCCCCAACCAACACAGGTTGGTCCAAGTGATTGACACTTGTTATTCTTAAATAAAGTCTCGGGTCTGAGTCTTATGAATAGAGAAATTCTATGATGAGAAAGCTTTACCTCTTATTAATTAGGACAACAGTAGCTCGACTCCAGTGAAATAGATGATTGAAGACCAAAAAAAAAAATAAAATTGATAAACTTCCTGAATATACAAGATCGTAATGCAATTCAAACTCAGACCACTTGATTATTTGCCAAGTTTAAACTAATTTATAGCCTAACTATCCCTGATACTAAGCCTCTTCTATCTGTTGAATTGTGAGTGAAATTTAAATCTAAGCTGCTTTGTTTGCCTTCCCCTGGGGTTAAAAATTAAAGTTATTGAGATTGAAAGTGCAATGTTTTTAGTAAGAAATTCCCTAAAAATTACATTGAGGACAACCAACCAAATTTTTAAATAAATTTCACCAAAGGGTCAAAAATAGGTTTGAAATTGACATTGCCCTTGGAGAAGCTTTTAAACTTGTTTGTTGGAGTGCCAACTGCCAACCACAAATTAAAGGGACTTCTTTCTTATTTTTGGCACCTTTAAAGAGAGAACACAATTCTCATTTTCAGAACTAAACAAATTTCCAAACAATAGGTAGCCTTAAACCCTTCAAGTTTTTTGCTAGCTTTGCCTAGACCTGATCAACGGGTCGAGGACCCGCCCGACCCGTCCCGATCTGACCCTCAAAAATGAGGGTCAGGATCGCGTTTTTTTGTCTCCGACTTGGCCCGATCCTCAAATTGAGGGTACCCGACTCTAATGAGGGTCAGGCTTAGGTAAAGGTTTTGACCCGCTGACCCGATCCGTTGACCCTCACTTTAAAAAAAGAAGAAGATAGCTTCGGTTTCATTTGTTCGAAACTTTTTTGCTTTCACTTTCCCATCTCCCCTTAGCATCCTCCACCCATTCACCTCACCAAATCTCACTGGTTCGTAACCTTCTAATGCTCCTTCTCTAATGTTTGGAATGGACTGAGTAGTCATTTTAGTGAACTAATCGGTGTATTGGTTTAATGACTAACTTACACATTAGAATGTTTGTAGTTGGGATACACTTCATCAGAGCATTATATTATCGTTTTGACTTTTTATTTTGTAAGATGTTTAATGTTGACCTTTATAATAAAAACAAAACTTAGTGAAAAATCTCATTTTCTATATCGGGAGATTTGAGGGTCGGGTCTGACCCGATGACCCGAGAGTACCCACAGGATCAAGGGTATGCTGACCTGCATGAGGGTCGGGTAGGGTCAGGGTCGAGAAAATCATATCTACCGACCCTCATTACCCGACCCTCAACCCGATCCGACCTTCAATTTAATTAGGTCTACTTTTGCCAAACAAATAGATCTTAATCAAAAAATTTTTAAAAAAAGCAGATAGATTCTAAGAACAAGTTGCAAGCAATAAATGATCAAATAGCTTCAAAAACACTCCAAAATTCCACCTTGAAAGAATTAGATGTATCTCTATCAACAAAAAGACAAATTTCAATACTCATAAAAAAACAAATAGATCTTAATCAAAAATTAAAAAAAAAAAAAGCAGACAGATTTTAAGAACAAGTTGCAAGCAATAAATGATCAAAGAGCTTCAAAAATCTACACTCCAAAATTCCACCTTGAGAGAATTAGATGTATCTCCATCAACAAAATTAAAAGACAAATTTCAATACTCATAAAAAACAATATTGTCTGAGCCCAGATTTGAACTGGGGACCTTTAGCGTGTTAAGCTAGTGTGATAACCGACTACACTACTCAAACTTCTCTACATCTTAGTTCTATTTTTATGGGATTTTAATCTTTCTGAACTTCAGCAAACGGAAAGGGTTTTGGTTTTGGCATGGATGAATCATGAAATGGCTTGACTCCGGAACCGGAGGAAAGCAGACAAGAAAGTACGGAGGGATTCCAGGTCGGATTAGGGCTGATATGTTTATAAAGTGGATTGAGTCATGTCATAATTGACTTGTTAACCATTTATGCTGGATCGGACCTTTTATGTAAATAAATGGGTTGGGTAGAGTCGGTCCAATGTGGCCCATTTTAAAATAGAACAAAGTTACGTTGCACAAAAAAATTGTGTATAATAATTATTATGTATAAAGAGTTAGTAATAAGCTTAACTAATTAGAACATTATTTAACTAGGGTATCAAGTAAGTTGCAAAAAAATGGTTCACTAAACGGGCCGTTAATAAGCTTACCCAGTCCGACCCGTTAATATACCTTAAGAGGCGGGCCACTATTGACACCGGTCCATTATTGACCCGGCCCTATATTGATTATATTTTAAACGGGTCGACTTGCATAATCCAATAGACACTCGATCCGTTGGAATAATACTTCTAGGAGAGTATGTACGGCGTAAACCATTAGTGGGCTTCCTCAAGCTCAATGTAAATGTTGCCATTTTTAAGGAGCATGGATGCATGGGTCTTGGGGTTGTGGCCAGAAACCATGAAGGTGGGTGAGGGGCAGCTTGGCTAGGAAGGTGCATGATGTACGGAGGCCCGAGGAGTAGAAGTAATGGCGTAGAAGATGGCATTGCAGTGGGCTCAGGACATAAGATTCATGGGTGGGATTTTTGAAACTAACTGCATGGAGATTTGCATGGCACGGAGGAACACCCAGTTCAACACCGAGTTTGATCTGCAAATTAGGGACGCTCAAATATTAAGCATGGCTTTCAATGTCTTTTCTATTATTCATGTTAGTCGAGATGCTAATAATGCTGATCATGTCTTAGCTACATTTTGTAAAAGATATAGACCCTGTTTGACAATCAGCTGTTAGCTTATTGTATTAACCATTAGCTGTTAGCTAATTGCATTAGCGGTTTGACTTAGCTAATTGGATTAGCTGTTTGTGAAAAAAGTGTTTGGTGAAGTTAGCTGTTTCTAACAAAGCTATTTGATAAAATTTCATTTATACCCATTAGTCAATCTCATTATTTTTCTAACAAAACAATTTTTCCTTGGATATTTATTTTTCTTTTCGATATGAATTATGAATTAAGACTTATGTGATATATAAAACTACATTTATACTTTTTCCTAATTTTAGTGCTTATCATCAAAATGTATTTTTAATGTTAAATGTTTTCTTTTTTTAATAGCAATTGAAATTATGTGATATAAAAAATGTCTCAATACGTTTCAAGTTCGAATCTCAACAACCTCTATATTGACTTATTGCGCAAAATAAAAAGAGCCTTTGCAACATTCACGCTTCAAACTCAAAGTGCATTCATATGTTCGAGTATAAACCTATTCATGAACTTTCAATCATTAGATTAAGCCTTGGGTTAAATTGTTTCTTGAATATTATAGGGTGTGAGCGAATGCGTGTTCAAATTGGATTAAAGATATTATTGCGCAACAAAATGAAGTGATTTTACTGGTTTTGATTCAAAAAAATAAAAAAATAAATGTATTCACCCTATATGAGTAATTAGTTAATTATCCCTTAATACTATTAGTATATCCGGTTCACATGGCGACAATATATCTTTAATAATATCATCTTAAAGAAGCCTTAATTATTGAAAAGATAAATGGGCAAAAATTAGTTTTTTCTGATGCTTTTGGAAGTTGGCATAATAAATTAATAATGCATGCTTGAATTAAATCAAACAAAAAAAGAGCATTACGACCAAAATAAATACAATAAAACAAACTAAACTTGCGAGAAAGTTGAATTAGTTTTCCCGCGGCCCTCGTTATAATTCATAGGGATTAACGTGCCAAATTGCCCGTTAAATACTATTTTCAGTTCATTAAGCTGTTAGATTTGCGGCCTTGATATCTGCTTAAACCCACAGGAACCCGATTAACAGTTCACCCTTTTTATTCCTTTTCTTTTAATTTTCTTTTTTCCCAACGGCCCTACACTAAAAACCACTGCACCCCCAGTTTCTGCATTCCGTGAAATTCCAAAATTAGCCCTGGACGACCGTTACAAGTGGTGATAATTTTTTCCACAACCAACAAATCGAACAATTTTGTAGTAATTAAGTCAATCAAGTCAATATTAACTAGAATTGTGGATGAACTTGGCGTGTTGAACACAAACTGAGCTCAACCATGATTGATTTTAGATTTGTAGCTTCATTAAAGTTACAAAATTATGAGTTGTTCAATTCATTTTTGACGATATAATTGGCTTATAAGAATTTTTTTAGTCGATAAATTAAATATCACAACGAAAACCTTAATAACTTATTAATCTATCAATAATTTAGTGATTTTAGGGTATTTACATAAGTAGGGTGAATCAACATCAAATTTATCTTAAATCAAGAGTCTTTCATCACCCTAACTAAATGACTTTAATGTCGCATTACTAAACAAGTGGGGATATTAGGAGCTTTTTGTCAATTAGGTCAGCGAACTTGTACCATAATATTTGAGTACAAGTAAATCAAAGATAGGTTTAAAGTTTATTTTCAACAAACGTGACCACATCTTTTTAGTAACAAGAAAAAAATATATAACGCATATGATAGTAAAATAATTTGAATGATCATAACCTTCACAATTTCAATGTTTGTACAGTGTAGAAAAAAATTATTTATTAATCATGTACCATGATTATAAATCAATCTTAAAATAGCTTATCTAGAAAAATTAGTGATTTTACAATTGATCTCCTTTTAGTTTTGTTCGAATGATAGATAGAATATGTTTCATTATACTTAAGAAGCATATCCGATAGATTTCTTTACTTGTTTTACATGTCGCAGGCTTTTCTTTAAACATTAAAGCATTGATTTTTATTTATTTATTTTAATCTCAGTTAGGGCAATGGCACTTATGTAATAAAACTCAAATAAAAGGTCAAACACCAAGCTCTCACTCCTATAAATACAGTTCTGGGCCTTCTGGCGTACTTCACAAATCAAGGCCCACAGGAAAAATTAAAAAAAAAAACCCCTTAAACCTTAGACATTAAACCTCCGCCAAAACGGCCATGCAATACAAAATCCTCACTCACCACCCACTTGTCCCCTCTTCTTCCTCCCCCTCCTCCTACCACCACCACCTCCTCCCTCTCCGCCGTCACAGCCACCGCGCACCAGCGATCTCCGCCGTGGAAACCACCCTGACCCACCGGCAACCACCACCCAAAATCTCCCCGGAAAAGGCTGAAATCTTCAAGTCCTTGCAAGGATGGGCCAAGGAGCAAATGCTGCCCCTGATGAAACCCGTGGAGGAGTGCTGGCAGCCCCACGATTTCCTGCCCGACCCAACTCAGCCATCGGATGTGTTCTTGGACCAGGTTATGGAGCTCCGGGAGAGAACAGCGGGTTTACCCGATGAGTATTTTGTGGTGTTGGTGGGAGATATGGTCACGGAAGACGCGATCCCGACCTACCAGACGATGTTGAACACGCTTGATGGAGTGAGGGATGAGACAGGTATGGATCCGGGTCCTTGGGCTACTTGGATCCGGGCTTGGACGGCCGAGGAGAATCGACATGGCGATTTGTTGAGGAGTTATTTGTATTTATCGGGTCGGGTTGATATGCTCATGGTTGAACGGACTGTTCAGTACTTGATTCGTGCTGGCATGGTAATGACTAATTAGCCGCTCTCTTTCTTCGACATTACATGCATGGATTGAAAATTTTCATATCTAGAAATTTGATTCCTGTTGTTTAACTATAATCTGTTTTTCGTTTTTTTAATTTTCAATTGTTTATATATAAGAAATCTTTGATTTTTTTTTTAAAAAATAAAAAAATTGAACCCTGTTTGTTTTATGGCGGTGAGAATTTGTCAATTTGGATATTTTCCTTCCTAAATTAAACTACCCCATGCACAAGCAGTGGTCAAATCCCCAATTGTTTAGGTCAAGTTATGTAGAACAAATACCTGGCATGAGACTTCAATTTGGAATGTTTCAAATGAGATTCTTTTTAAATTGTGACTAGTTTTATTGGGAATGGATAAATTTTACTTCAGATCAAAATCAATCGCCTTTATATGTTTGTTCTTTGGTTACATTGATTGAAGAGTATGGGTCATTCGAGTGAAATAAACGGAATATGGACAAGTTTTACTCAAGTCTAAGTCCACCTAAAAATAATTTTAAAAATAAACAAGTACAAATTTTAAAGGTTTATAACTGAAAAAAAAAACAAAAAAAACGAGACCTACATCGACAATTGTGGTAAACAGTGAAAAACTCACTACCACATTAAGCCTATTGATTCACGATGTGAACCAGTCTCACCCATAAGCAAATTTTGGTAAAACAGAAGTGCATACGTCCAACTTTAGTTCGGTTCCTTTTTTATCTTTCTTTCTTTAATCTTCAACTTTAATCCAGTTTTTTAAACCAACTAATTAATTAACTAACCCATCACTGAATTGACGCAAATTAAAATTAATTTTTTTTTCAGGACTCAGGAACGGACAACAATGGCTACATGGGGTTCGTGTACACCTCATTCCAGGAGAGAGCAACGGTCATCTCCCACGGCAACACGGCCCGAATAGCCAAGTTGGGCGGCGACCCGACCCTGGCCCGCGTGTGCGGCACAATCGCGGCCGACGAGAAGCGGCATGAGGCGGCATACCAGCGCGTGGTGGAGAAGCTCCTGGAGGTGGACCCCGCGGGTGCGGTGGTGGCCATCGCCGACATGATGCGCCGCCGCATCACCATGCCGGCGGGGCTTATGCACGACGGCCGCGACAACCGCCTCTTTGCCCACTACTCCGCCGTGGCACAGCGCCTTGGGGTGTACACTGCTGGGGACTATGCTGATATAGTAGAGTACTTGATCAGACGGTGGAGGTTGGAGAAGTTGGAGGGATTGACGGCCGAGGCCAAGGAGGCGCAGGAGTTTGTGTGCGCGTTGCCGCACAGAATTAGGAAGTTACAAGAGTGTGCGGAGGAACGGGCTAAGAAGAATAAGCCCAATATAGCCCAGTTTAGTTGGATCTTTAACCGGGGTGTACTTGCTTAATAGGAAGGGTAGTTTTGTCTTTTAGTTTCTATTTTACTTAACAAATCGCGACCCCCCCACCCCCCCAATTTTTTTTTTTTTAAATAAGTAGTTCTTTTGTTAATGGACCTAATTTGTGTAATGTGTAGACAAGAAGCTGAGCAGAACTGAAGTTGCTTTTCTATTGTTTTTTTTTTTTTCCCTTGGGTCATTCCACAGTGAATATATAGTAAAAAAAAAGTCCATCCGCATTGATAGAAAGAATAGAAGTTTAAGCATATGTGTAACAATGTAAGCTAATGGGCCATTCCACCTTTGTCATTATTCTTAGGTTGGAATTTCACTGAGTTTGTATGCATTTTCCAATTTGTGTAGGGCTCAATTCATATAAAATATGCATTTTCAAACTCTTTTAAGGCTCAATTCATATAAAAATTGAACACGGTATCATAGTCAAGTTGTTCGATCTTGGTTTGTCATTGTTCAGATGTTCATGTACTAGATCATGCTACCTCATGTGCTTGTATGCATGGCTTGTTTGTTTTAGGGTTTCATTCACCTTGTGCAATAATTCAATATGAGGTTGTTGAGATTCAAATCTAAGATACTATAATTCAATATGAGGTTGTTGAGATTCAAATCTAAGATACTTCGCCTGAAAAGAATTTAACACCATGTTAAATTTTCATATGAATTGGCTTGAAACAAATGAGTAATATATATAATCTTAATTAATTTTCTTTTTTTAGAAAAAAAATACTACGTAATCTGCTAGTAAGGTTTAACTTTTAAGTACGGTGATTAAATTTAAAACTTGGATAAATTAGTTCATAAGTTCGATTCCCTTAAGATTCAAACCTTAGATAAATTAGACTATGAGTTTGATTCCCCCTTCTCTTCTAATATTGTAGTTATATTGAATATCTCTTTGTCACTTAATTGAACCAAAAAGTGTTAATGAAGTGGGTTGCTTCAAGTTTTGTTTTGTCTGAAGTAATATGAGGTTTTTACGTGTACTCTACTAAACTATTGCATATTAATTTTTTAACCTAACCTATATGTATTAGTTTTTACCCTTCACCATTGAAATTTTGGACTGTAAATAATTAAAGAATGTAAATGAGGAACAAGTAAGAAATTTTGGGAAATAAATTTAAAATAAATTTGATAAGTTATTATGAAAAATGTTATGAATATCAAGAAAAATGAATTCTAAATAAAGAAATTAAATATAAGTAACTTAAAAACAGGAACATGAAAATTTAATAAATTTCACAAATTATAAGAATTGAAAATTTTCAGTTGGAAAAGTAAATAAATATTTCAAAATCGATTTTAGTTACCAGAAGTAACAAACTTGTTTAAAATATGAATAAAAAATACCACATTTTGGCCACACCGGTTGCTCCATTGTCCGCTAAGGGTCTGCAAAAAAAAAAAAATTAAAAAAAATTCAATATTCGGCTAACCAAGGAAAAAATTCATTTTTCAATTCAGTTTCAATTTAATTAGTTCAAAATTAAAATACCATCACAATTATGATCTGTTTGACAAACAACTATTAACTGTTAGTTATTTGTATTAACTATTAACTATTAGTAGTTTAAGTTAGCTGTTTGTTGAAAAACTCTTTGTTAAAACTAGCTGTTTCTACTAAAGTTGTGAGATGAAAAGCTGATTTTTCAAAAATCTCTTCCAAAAAGCTCATGAAATTAGTTTTTTCAAATTAGTTTTTTGGACCCAAAAAGCTCTTATAAAATTTTTTTTTATCAAATACCTAAATTAGCTTTTTTACAAAGTCAAACAATTAATTTTGGTCGAAAAGCTCTTTTTGGCCAAAAAGTTGTTCAAAAAACCGTTTGTCAAACACTCCTATATATTTCAAATTCTACGCAATCTTATTACCATATAAATATAAATATAAATATAATAAAATAAAATATGGTGTAAACAAGATATTAGGGGGATTATTGTGACTTGAACATATAAAAAACATGGACATCTTATCACTATCTTTCCCAAAATAAAATAAAATAAAATTGACGCGCACTTTATTACACACTACAACAACAATAACAACACCTTTTAGTGTGAGTCCCACTTTTGCGGGGTCTGGAGAGATCCAGTTGTAGGCAACTTTACCTCTATTGACATTCCTACTCGTAGAGAAGCTGATTCCAAGATACCAACAAAAAAAGATTTTGCGAAAATATTTTATATAGAAATTTTTTTTGTAAAAATATTTAATAAAAAAATTAAGGACACATAACACGAACTCACTAAGATCATCACAATAAATCTTATATGAAGTAAATCCTAATAACATTGGAAAACTGAAAATGATCATCACAATAAATTCACAAGTCACATCTACATCCTCCGCCATGCAAATTCTGTCATCCACTTCCAATGATTCAAAAAAGCAAGTTGTTTAACATTCCTGCGTAGTGCGTAGGTCCTAACTAGGCCTGGTAGTGGGCCGGGTCGAAGTAAGCCCACCAGCAAACTAGAAGGGTCACATCAGAAGTAAACTTTTAATTGGTCGGGTCGAGTCATGGGCTAGGCAACCCAGATCCGCCCAGTTTAACATTATTAATAGGTTTGCAAAATTTGGGTTATTTTTTTCAAGCCCAGTTAAACATTAGCTAGCGTGCACAGCATTGCTTCAATCAGGGAATAGTAGTCCCACAAGCATATTTAAAAACTGATTAAAAATTTTAAAAAATTACTCTGAAAAATACAGGCCCACTGGATAAGTCTTAACAAGTATCCAAGACTGAGACCTCTCTAAATTTTTAATTCATTTCAGGGGCCCCTGCTCTACCTTCTGACTTCTTCCAAATTTTACTAGGGATCACAGGCAAGTTTAAGGAAAATTAGGTGAAAAAATTGTTAAAAATAAGTGATAAAATTTTTCTCATAAAATTATGAGGAAAGTTTGAGGAAAATTCTTAATCTCCTCCAACCTCACATTTTTGTAAATGACATCAATATGATTTAACTCATCCATCGATATTCGAATTTCTCATCCAAATTCTTGTATTTTTTTTCTCAATCTAAACAAGAGAAAAAAAAAAACTTATTTTCCCTTTACCTTTTTTTCCTTCACATTTTTTTCTTTAATTTTTCTTTCCACTAAATTTTCTAAGGACCAAATAGAGCGTAAATGTAGCTGTTAAGTATGGTTGATCCAATGGGGTTAGTGTGCAGGGCAATGGACCCAATAAAAAAAAAATCTTAATATTAATTGAGGTAGAAGCTCTGTTGTTATGTTCGAGTTGACATGACAATAGAACATCTCAATATTTGTGGTTTCAGTTCAATCCATGGCACATGAGAGCAACATTACATTGGAAATTCTTTTTTTTTTGGGTGGGTTGGGGGGGGGGGGGATATTTCAGGTTTGGGCTCAATCCACCCTTAATCCATGAATAGACCTTTGCGGACAGAGCATCTTTGTCATCGACACACTGGGTAAAAGTTAGTTACATTACTGGTGGGATGGATTGAAGCTTGAAAGAGACGTATATGTGGAGGGTGAAGAACCTGAGGTGCTAGTGATAGAGTACGTATTTGCTCAATCATCGATAGCTTGATGAATCACTAGAGAACCTATTTGTAAATACCAGTTTTTTGCCATTATTGGAAATATAAATAGGTGGGTGTCATGTGTCTTAATTGATACAATTTTGGAAAATTTACAGGCATGACACACATTAAATGGGGCATAACTGACTCCTGTTTTTTGTTAAAAATGAGTGTTGCTTTTGGAGGGAAAACCAAGTGAGGCAAAATACACAGTGCAGCAAAATGATAAAAATGCCCTTAATGAAAGGAGTCATGCTTCCCAAAAACCTTCTCTCTCATGTGAAACCTGGAAGGAGCAGAGAGCGTAGAGGCAAGGGGGGAAGAACGAGGGTTTGCATACCTGGGCTCTCAATCTCTCTTCAAACTTGAATGTACCCCTGGAATCTGTAGTAGTGAGCAAGTGTGGCTCAGAATTGGGGGAAATCAATGCCCAATTTGTTGAAGGCAGCTTCATTGTGGGAGAAGAAGGGGGTAAGGCAAGGTGCATTCCTATAAGTGAGAGAAAGTGCAAAAGGAAGCTGGAAGTGAGCTTGCAGGGTTTGGTAATGGTGGAAAGTTGACAATGGAGGTCAGCCGTGAAGTCTGAAGTAGAAGAGTTTGGTCATGGGACGTTGGTAGACACCTTCAAGCAGAGTAGTAAACATAAGGTATGTTAAATATTGTTTGATATTTACGATTTTGGTAAGTGGTATGACATTGTGGTGAATGATTTAGGGTGTAGAAAGGGTAAATGTCTGGGTAACATGTGTGCCATGTTGTTAGTCACGATTTACCAGGGTATCGTTAATGTCGTTGCATGAAAATCCAAATGCATGGGTGGACGTGTAGGAGGGTGGAGTAGAATGTTGTTGTGATGAAGTGGTAACTGTTAAACCAAGGAAAAATGTGATGTTAACCATGGTAAACGTAGTGTAATTAATAGGTAGACAGACTGTAGTGGTGTTGGAGATTGCTATTATGTAGGTGTGTGTAGTGGATGATGTAGAATTCGTAGGGCTAACCAATAACTGTTATTGTTTGATGTGCAGGAGAATCGGGAAGGTCGTACACCCACATAGTTGTACGGTAGTCGGTGGTGCGACGTCTGGTAGAAATGGATGGAGATGGTGTTGCTGTGAGAGGTAGTGGTGGCGGCAGAGAGGTAGTTGTTTATGTGTTATGGGGGGTGAGTTGGACGAATGGTGGAGGTAGAAAAGTAACGTATGTAGGGGGTTGGACGAAGTGTATGGTGCTGAAAGAGGATATGGGGTTGGAGGAGGTGCGAAGAAAGGTGAAGGAGAGAACCGGCAATCCCCGTGCGGACTTTGATGCGAACTATGAAGGCGATATTGTAGAGGTTGAAGATTTGTTGGATGGTTCCTACGTTCCAGGTCGTTGAACCACATTAGGTTGTAATCCACAGCTGTCCCCAATTCACATATACTTTTGCATTGTGCTCATATTGGATTGTCAGCTGTGGGCACACCCCAACCCTGTTTGTGTGTCAATCACTAAGTACAGTTGTGGACGTTCCCTGCTGTCAGGCAACCTGAAACGTTTACCCGAGAGGAGGCCAATGTTCACTGTGGTAAACAATGGTCTGCAACCGGTAAACCCGTAGGTAACTGTCACACTGTAGTCCTGCCACTTTGACATTCTGATCATATTGGATTCTCAGCTGTTGCCACACCCCCACCCCTATTTGGCTTGTAATGTGCAAGTACATTGGTCCATGTGCATAGGGGGTTGGCATGTTTACCCCTGTTTGTATGTTAATGATGAAGTAAGGTTGTACATTGTTATGTTGCATCAGGTAACCTGCTATATTAACCCAGCAAGGGGTCGATGCTGACCGTGGTAAACCATGGTCTGCAAGTGGTACACTGCTTGGAAACTGACAAATTACCGCTGTCGATCTTTGATATTCTGCTCATTCTGCCTTTTCAACTGTCAGCACACCCCCACCCCTGTTTGTATGTTATTGTTGAAGTTCATTAGTGCATGTGCATAGGGGGTTGGCATGTTTACCCCTGTTTGTGTGTTAATGATTAAGTACGTTTTTACATTGTTGGGTGTTGTAAGGTACTCTGCCATATTTACCCAACATGAGGCCTATGGTCACCACGGTAAACCATGGTGTGCAAATGGTACACCCATGGAAAACTGACAGATTGAAGCTCTAAAGCTTTGGCATTCTGCTTATACTGCCTTCTCAGTTGTGAGCACACCCCCACCCTTGTTTGTGTGCAAATGATTAAGTACGTTTTTGCATTGTTGGGTGCTGTGAGGTACTCTTCCATGTTTACTGAGGATGAGGCCTATGTTCACCGTGGTAAACCATGGTGTGCAAGTAGTACACCCATAGAAAACTCACAGATTGAAGCTGTGCAGCTTTGACATTCTGCTCATACTGCCTTCTCAGCTGTGAGCACACCCCTGCCCCTGTTTGTGTGTAAATAATTAAGTACGTGTTTGCATTATTGGGTGCTGTCAGGTACTCTGCCATGTTTATCAAGGATGAGGCCTATGTTCACCGTGGTAAACTATGGTGTAGAAGTGGTACACTGTCGTTTTGGTTTATAGTGTCCATCGGGTACGGTTGTGCAAACTATGTGTGCATATGCCCGTCTGTATATTGCAAAAATGTCGTTATGTATGAAGTATGAACTTTGTTCCCAGTTGTGCACCACATTCCATACCCTTGGAGGCACTGGTAAATGCTATTGTTCACATTGGCTATGTTGTGGCGTGATGACCACATTAACCCAATGTGTCCACCACGGTTACGTGGTTAAACGTTTAGTCATGATGCAGTACATATATTTGTGTATCAACTGGGGGGTATCAACGGTAGGCAAGAAGATGTTGCAACACAAATAAATAGTCAGAGTTGACAGTAGTGGCACCCAAGTGAACAATGTTAGCAAAAGACAATAACACCGTGGGGGGTGCAGTGGGATTGGAATTTAGACAGTAGGAAAAACAATGTCGTCTATGTCCACCTTATAAACGAAATAGGTACCCACATAATGAACCCCACCACATGTTGTGTGTGCAGTCATTTTGGTATGTGGTGTCGAAGGGCAACAGTTGTGTATAGTACATGTGTGTATGTTCCCGTGTAAAGTGCAGTAACGCAATATATATGTTTTTGAACTTGGTATCCATTTGTGTACCACCGTACATAACCTTGCGTGTATTCGTTTAACACATTTGTAATGTGGATACTGTTGTACCAATTACTACCACAAGCACATAAGTTGTCGACTATGGTTAACAATTGCAAATGACCCGATTGACAGAGTACACGGGGACCGCCCACCACCACTTTTTGGACAGGGATATCCGTGCATACACTTTCATACACTACGGCCTGAACTGAATAACCTTGCATGTAGTTGTTAACATGGTTGATAACATCGATATATATGTACCAAAGAACTACCACAAGCACACAAGTTGTCCACCATGGTAAACAAATACATATGTCCTGGTAAACACTTCAACAATCAGTGAAAGGAGCACAAGTACTCCCATCGGGGACACTCCCTACAATAAATGATATGAATAATATGCAACTAGGCTACACATCCAATTACGATAGACATAGAATGTAGGTGAGGGATGCAATCATGGGAGGGTCATGGGGAAGTTCCGTATTCTTCCCCTCAGGATGTCTGCCAAACACTTGTCTCGCAACGTCCGGATATCGCTCTACTTGAAGTATATCATGCGGCCAGTAAGTGCGAGAACGTCCTTGAAGATCATGACAAATACACCAGAGTTATGCCCACTGTAACACCATTGTAATTGTCAAATTGTTAGTGAGTGCCAATATCGAGGACAACACATAGCAGTGTCAAAATCAAGGACAACATAAAATTTGATACTCACTAACAATTTAATAGTTACTACCACCGTACTTATTGGTCGCACGATGGGTTCATCACTGTAGTTGAAGGCAGCTTGTGCTCTTACGCATCCAATTCAACAATTTGACACTCACTAGCAATTAGTTTAGCCTATCATTGTCGCCCACATACAAATATCTGTGCTCATCATTCCCTTTCAAAAACATCCTTACATCACCATCTCCCTCTAATGCCATTACCATCTGTTACTTATGCTTTAAACTGTACCACAATTTATGCACAGTCAAAACATTGCTAGTAATCTCACTCACCATTCTTTGCATTTCCTCCAACCTTCTATGAGCAGGATACAATACGTCTAACGGCCCACATATGTTACTTTTCCAGCTCCACCATCGTCCAACTCACCCCCTATAACACATACACAACTAGCTCTCTCCTGCCACCACTGCCTCCCAAAGCAACACCGTCTCCATTTATTTTTACCAGATGTCGTAACACCGACTACTGTACTACCGTACCACTATATCGGTCAACAACTTTCTCAATTACCCTGCACATCAAACAATAACAATTTCTGGTTAGCGCAACCAATACTGCATCCTCTACAACACACAAGTACATAATAGGAGTCCCCAACACCACTCCTCTTTGTCTACCTCTTCAGTACGCTACGTTTACCATGGTGAGTACCACTTTTTTCCTGGTTCAACAGTGCGCCCTTCTCGTTCAATGTCATTGTCAACTACATCATCTTCCTTTCATCACAATAACACCCTATCCTACCCTCCAACATGGCCACCCATGTAGTTGGGTTTTGAGTCAACGACATTAATGATACTCTGATAAACGGTGACTAACAACATGACACACATGTTACCCCAGACATCTACCCATCCTACACCCTAAATCATCCACCAAAATCTCATTCCACATACCAAAATTGTAAATTTCAAATAACATTTAACATACCTTATGTTTACCACTATATTTGAATGCGTCTACCAACGTCAGACGCCCAAACCCTTTCACCTCCGACTTCATGGCTGACCTCAAATATCAGGTTTTCACCATCACCAAACACTGTAAGCTCACTTCCAGCCTCCCTCTGCACTTTCGCTCACCTAGAGGTACGTGCCTTGCCTTACCCTCTGCTTCCACAACCAAGCTGCCTTGAACAATTTGGGGCTAAATTTTCCTCAATTTTGATGCACAATTTCTCACTACTACAAAATTCATGAGTAGATTCAACTTTGGAGAGAGATTGAGAGAGAGCCTATCAATGAACTCGGTACAAACCCTTGTTTTTCCTCCTTGCGTTTGATGCCTGCTGATGCTTTCAAGTTTGGGTGGAGAGAGAAAGTGAGTAAATTAGATAGAAGGAAGAAGGTGAAATCTTTTCATTGAGGGTATTGTGGTCATTTTGCTTCACATGGCTTTTTCTCCCATTTTCTTTTCCCTCCAAAATCAACACCCATTTGTTATAAAAAAACTGAGTTTGTTGCATGCCATTTGAAGTGTGTCCCATTTGTAAATTTCCCTACAATTTTTGAAGGTTCTATTAGAGATTTATGTTCAAATCCACTTACATTGATCTTTGTACATCATTTCATCATTTACACTAAGTTAAAAAAAAAGAGTGTCAATCTCATTACTAAGCGAGTTATTTAGGAGTGATTTTTAATAAGCATAATTATATTAAAATAAAATGACACTCATGCCTTCATGACAAATGTACCACTCATATTATATGCTAATAATTAATTATGTATTCATTTTGATTTGAGCTACTTGTATTACCAATTGTCATTATGAACACTAGTGTGCATCATGTGTTTCGCACGGAAAATTGTTGAAATTTTATAATCTTATCATTTTTCTTTAAAGAGTATATGCTCTTATCATTAATTCTAATTAGAAGCACAAATATGTCTAACTAATTTGTACTGAAAAATATCTATATACATTGTTTTATTTTTGACAACAATGTTTTGAGTTGGGCATTATTTTCAGCATGATAAGACAACAAGTCTTATAATGAATGGTTAAAAAGAAGGGAAAAAAGGGTGAAAATATCAGTGTCAAATGGTATACACATATGATAATTGTACATATAACTTTGAAGCATGTAAATTCATTTGTCATATAATAGGGAATTTGAAATTAAAGGTTCTTTGTCAAAGGATTGTAGCAATATATATTAAAATTTAAATGTAGTCGTACTTATGTGGCATTGTAAAAGGAATTTTAAGTTCACGTGGCGCATTTGCACTTTTTGGCTTATGTTTAAATTTCAAGCATTACAAAGAAAAACGTCAAGATTCTATATGCAATGATAAACGGAAACTAAAATCTTTACACTTTATAATAATTATATTAAATATTATTTCCATATAAAAATAGATATTCTCAATCATCAATTTATGAGAAACATATGACAATTTTCATCAATATGCATTGACTAAATTAAAGAAGCAACGAAAAAATATTTAAGTTTGTAAACATTCAAATTCTTCTAAATCTCTCCCCCCCCCCCCTCAAATAGAAAAGCTTCAACTCCATTAATACCAAAAAGTGAGGTTTATTAGGCTTCCATTGACATTTCAAGCTAGAGTCTGGTATACAATTGTATATGAAGTAAGATTATGTGGTTTATTTGTTCAAGGTTTCTCCTACTTTTTCGTTAATTATCAACCAAATCTCTATTTTATCAAACTTTGGTAGTTTTTCCCCTTGATTTTGTTGCTTTTATTTTTTTTCTTCATCAAACGGCAAGTTCGGAAAACTTATATTTTTGGCTATTGTTCCCTTATCTCCACGTCTTTTTACAATGTAAGTTATAATTTACCTTGATTCTTTTTTATATTAGTTGTGTTTGTTTTATGGATTTTACCATATGTTCCTAGTTGGTCAAGTTTGCATAGTGCACCAAGCCAATAAAATAGTTGTTCTATTTTACACGAGAATCAAAAACGTATGGAAGCCTTTTCTTCTTAACTTCTCCTATCGGGCGAAAATTTTGATTAATTATTGAGAATGTTGGTCAAGGAAAGGATTATGCAAAGTGGATCATGAAACAACATTTAGATTGAGGTGGACCGAGATGATCTCTTTCCTCCCTTTAATGCTTTGTATATGCTATTCCATTTTATTCATCAGCTGTATCACCTTATATACACACTAAGATGAGGCAAGAAAAACAAGAACGTGACCAACCATCTTCTTCTAATAGATTTCCTAACCAATAAAGTCCAGCTGGCATACCTCATAACTAACTCCCTAACTAACTAGTTTTCTCTTCAACACTCCCCCTCAAGTTGGGAGGTGAGAAAATGTTATGAACCCCCAACTTGGATAGAAGAATATGATGCTGAGAAACTGATACAATTTTAGTGAAAATGTCTGCAATATGAGCTTTGGTGGGCACATAAGTAGGCTGAATTGTTCCTACTTTCATCTTGTCTCTGATGAAGTGACAATCCACTTCAATATGTTTTGTCCATTCATGAAACACTGGATTTGCGGAAATATACAAAGCTGCCTGATTATCACACTTGAGCCAGGTAGGAGCTAAGTGTGGTAGACCAACATCCTTGAATAGTTAGAGGAGCCAAGTAACCTCACATGTTGTAGTGCCAATTGCTCTGTATTATGCTTCAGCAGTAGACTGAGCAACCATTGATTGCTCTTTGGATTTCCATGAGATGGGAGAATCTCTTAGCAGAACCCAGTAACCAGTGATAGACTTTCTTGAGTCTGCACATTTTCCCCAATCACTATCACAATAGGCAGTGAGAATGGGTGATGACTTCGAAGAGAGTAAAATTCCTTGCACAGGGGACTGCTTGAGATATCTGAGCACTCTCAAGGCTGCAGTAAAATGTTATTGAGTAAGAGACTGCATATATTGACTCAAAACTTGAACAGTATAGGAGATATTTGGCCTTGTTATGGTTAGACAGATTAATTTGCCAACCAATCTTCTGTATTTGTCTGGTTCAGACATGACATTGCCTTCTGGAGTCAATGATGAATTTGGATCCACAAGTAGATAAATAGGCTTGGAGGTAAACATTGCAGTTTCTTTTAGCAGGTCCATAATATATTTCCTCTGAGAAAGAAAGATCCCTTGATTTGACCTTGCAACCTCAATGCCTAAGAAATATCTTATCTCACCCAAGTCTTTCATGTGAAACCATTTATGTAAGTGATCTTTTACTTGCTGTATCAAGGGTATAGAGCTTCTTGTAACAAGCATGTCATCAACATAGACTAAAATTGCTATGTATCCTTCATTTGTCTATTTAGTAAATAGACTGTAATCAGCTCTGGACTGTCTAAAACCAAAAGACAGTAAGCTGGAAGTCAACTTTGCAAACCACTGCCTAGGTGCTTGTTTTAGCCCATACAAAGACCTGTGAAGCTTACACACTTTTGTCAACTATGTAGACTTGACTGAGTATGAGTCTGAACTGCAGAATATTGCCCCCCCTGTCCTCGATATCCTTTGGGAATTGTCATGTATACTTATTCCTCCAGGTCACCATGCAAAAATGCATTGGTGACATCTATTTGACAAACATTCCAACCTTTCATAGCTGTAACAGCAAGCACAGACTTGACTATTGTCATTTTTTCCACTGGAGCAAATGTCTATTCATAGTCAATCCCCTTTTGATGCCTACATCCTTGAATGACAAGTCTGGCTTTGTGTCTCTCTATTGTACCATCTGATCTATACTTGGTCTTGAAGAGCCATTTGCATCCTATGGCTCTTTTTCCTTTAGGTAGCTCAGTTAGGATCCATGCTCCATTTCTCTCCAAGGCTTGAAGTTCCACATTCATAACATCACACCACTTCTGACTTTGGACAGCTTCTTCAAAGGCTCCAGGATCCTGCTGTTTGTCAAGAGTTGACAAAAAGGCTTGATACTTTATATTTAAGATGTGTGTAGGAAACTTGATTTGCAGTAGGATAAATGATTTTGTTTTTTGTTGTTGTTGCAACAGTTGCATAGTCTGACATCCAATGAGGTTTGTTTGTCTGCCTTGCAGTTCTTCTTGTAGGCACATTTGATGTGGTTGCAGGTTGGGTTTCTGAGTTTTCAGAATTTAAGGTTTCATGACCTTCCCTGAGTTGAGGTGGACAATCTGAAGTTGATCTCTCATACTATGAGGATTCCACTGAGTCAGAGGATGTAACTATGTGATGATAATAATCATAATAAGCTGTTGGTGTCATATTGACTGGAGTTGGCTACATATAAGCCTATGCACTAACTTTGTGAAAGGGAAATATATTTTCTTCAAACTTCACATCTTTAGATACCCTGATTTTGTTGGTGTGTAACTCCCATAGTTTGTATCCCTTTTGTGTTGGTAAGTAACCTAAAAACACACAAGGTACCCCTCTTTCTTTGAACTTGTCTTGTTCTCTATATGAAGGTGCATCAAAGACCAAACACCCAAATCCTTTCATATGAGCATAGGTTGGGGGATGACCAAATAGCATTTCATATGGTGTTTTGTTATTCAGTACTAGAGTTGGAAGCCTATTTATTATGTAGGCTGCTATTAAAACACAGTCTCCCCAGAATCTGAGAGGTAAGTTTGCCTGAACTCTCAAGGCTCTAGAGATTTCTAAGAGATGCCTATGTTTCCTTTCAACATGACCATTCTGTTGTGGTCTCTCAACACAAGAGGTCTGATGTATAATACCAAGACTGTTGAGAAACTGTTGGCAAGAATCACTATGAAACTCAAGTGCATTATCTGATCTTACCACCTTAACTGTGGCCTGAAATTGTGTAGATACAAATGTCATAAACAGCTGAAATGTAGACAAGGCTTGAGACTTTTGTTTGAGTAAGTACACCCATGTTGTTCTAGTACAATCATCAACAAGAGTAAAAAAAAATTTGAAATTTCTATGTGTAGGAACTCTATATGGACCCCATATTTCCATGTGTATCGTCTCACATACCCTTGTACTCCTACTTGTGCTGTGCTGAAATGGTTGCCTTATGAACTTTGCCATTGGGCATGTGACATACACTTTATTTTCTAGCACTTCAAGCTGAACATTTGGAAGCTGCTTCAACTTGTTCAAGGGAGCATGCCCTAGCCTCTTATGCCATACTTCATAAGACTCAAGAACTTTTGGACCATCTGCAACTCCTGCAACCAGTAGCTTTTCTTTCTCTGATTCTAGCAATTTTTTGATAATGTTCTCTATCCTAGTATCCACACCATTCAGAGGTTGATCTTTGAGAAAATAAAAGCCTCTATGCTCTCTACCAACTTCTATAATCTTCCTGGTGACATAATCCTGTATTATGCAAAATTGAGGGTGAAAAATAGCTATGCATTTGCTATCTTTTGTCAACTTGGGAATTGATTGAAGATTGTACTTGAAAGTTGGAACATACAACACATCTTGCAATATTATCTCAGCAGATAATTTTACTTTGGCTTTAGATGATATTTCAGATGTATTCCCATCTGGTAATGTGATTTTTGAATGATCATTGATCACTTTGATGTCACACAAATGATCTGAAATATAAGTCATATGGTCTGTGGCTCCTGTATCAAGTATCCATTCTGACTTATTAACCCCAGCATGGGAACATAGAATCATACCTGCAAAGTTTGTATCCAACTCCTCTTCTGTGTCAGCTTCATATTTCTGGCTACTCTGAGGCAGTAACTTCAGAAGTTGCTGAATCTGAAACTGAGTTAAAGAAACATCACCAGTCTGCAAATTAGTTGCAATCTTGCCTTCATGAAATCCCTTGCTTTCCCTTTATAAGGCTGATTTCTATCAAACTTCTTCTGAGGGAGTTTCTTGGCTTTTGGATGCCAAGATGGATACCCTATGACTAGCATTTCTCTTTGGTATGGCCCTTGTTACCACATTGAGTGAAACCTTTTGCATTATCACTTTTACTGTATAATGCAATTGGTTCAGTCTCCAGATTTCCAGTATCCAAAATCTCCTTTTGACTTTCTTCTTGCTGAATTAACGAGCATGCTATCTCCACACTTGGTAGAGGAGTCATGAGAAGCAATTGACTTCTCTGAAGACCATACTTATCCTCTAGACCATTTAGGAACTAAAACAGCCTCTGTTCCTCTCTTTGTTTTGTCAATGCTTTCATGAACATTGTAATTTCATCAGTAATAGCAGAGATTTTGGGTAATTCATTCATGTCTTCCAATTCACCCCACAGACATTTAAGTCTAGTATAATACTCACTCACTGATGATGAATGATTTTGTTTGACTTCATATATTTCTTTGTTGATTCTATACTTTCTGGAACCATTGCTCAAGGAGAACCTTTGTTCAAGCTGTACCCAAATCTCTTGTGTAGAGTTCAAGAACAATATAGATTTGCCAATATAATCAGACACAGAATTTTGAATCCATGCAATGATCATATAGTTACATGTATCCCATAATTCAGCTTTTAAGGAATCATCAGTTGGTCTACAGATAGTACCTTGAACGAAACCTAGCTTTCGTTTAGTGGCAAGTGCTATTTCAACATTTCTCCTCCAGGATCTGTAGTTCTTTGCACCTTCTAATTTTTCTTGAATTGCTGAAGACCCAGGGCCTTCTGACGAATGCAAGAACAATGGGTTCTGAATATCTGCAAACCCTAAACTGTTTTGATTCCTTACTGCAAACATTTTGATTCAGTGCCTGTAATTTGGATCACTGTGATTTGGAAACACAAGAAACTTTGGCTATTTGTGTAGCTTTGATCTATGATGAATCAAATCTTTAAACGCAAGAAACTCTGGCTGTTTGAGTAGCTTTGATCTATGATGAATAAAATCATAGGATCGAAAAAAAAAAATTGTCTCTGCTCTGATACTATGAGAATGTTAGTCAAGGAAAGGATTATGCAAAGTGGATCATGAAACAACATTCAGATTGAGGTGGACCTAGATGATCTCTTCCCTCCGTCTGATGCTTTGTATCTGCTATTCCATTTTATTCATTAGCTGTATCACCTTATATACACACTAAGATGAGGTAAGAAAAACAAGAATGTGACCAACCATCTTCTTCTAACAGATTTCCTAACCAACAAAGTCCAGCTGGCATACCTCATAACTAACTCCCTAACTAACTAGCTTTCTCTTCAACAATTATAAAAAATAATCATTGTGATCCATCTAAATATTATTGTTTTATAAAAAATGTTGGGTTGTTGGGTTTTGTGGCCCAAAATTCAAAGGCGGCTAGGGTTTGTCTTGAAGCGTAGTTTCTCCTGACGGCTAGGGTTTGTCTCTAAGGGTAAAACCCTGGTTTTCTAGACACTATAAAAGGGGGTACGATCATACCTAGGATCTAAAATCACTCCAGAATCATCCTTGAATCCCTAAACACATTGAGAGCTATAGAATTGCGAGAGAGATTACAAGAGATGTTGTAATTTTGCTGTTGGATCAAATCACTTGTTGTGATTGTGATCGTTTTGTATTCTCTCTACTCATATAGTGGATTGATTGTGCTCGTCGCCGTCCATGGTTTTTTCCCGCATTGGGTTTCCACGTAAATCTTGTGTGTCGTTGTTTTGTTCTTGTTATCTTTCTTTAAGTTTCTGAATATCTGTTTCATCCTATTTGCTTCCGCTATTAGTTTGCTCTAATTTTCTAACAAGTGGTATCAGAGCTTTGGTTTAGGATGTCTTCAATTATGAAGGTTGATATTCATAAATTTGATGGGGAGATTAGTTTTAATCTCTGGAAGGTGCAGATGAGAGCAGTTCTCATCCAACATGGATTATGGAAGGTTCTGCAAGGACCTTACATGAAACTCGAAAAGATGACTAATGAATAATGGGCAGCAAACCAAAAGAAGAGGCATGGATCGCTGACAGACGAGGAATGGGAAGAACTGGAGTTGAAGGCGGTTTCAGCCATTCAATTGTGCCTGGTACCACATGTCCTGCGAGAGGTGCTCGATAAGGTAACTGCAGTGGATTTATGGACTCGGCCGAGGAACTCTACATGATGAAGAGTCTAGCCAACAAGATCCGTTTGAAGGAAAGGTTGTACACCTTTCGTATGGCTGAAGGTACCCCTGTCCAAAAACATTTGAATGAATTTAATTCTATTCTGGTTGATTTGGAGAGTTTGGATGTAAAGATTGGGGATGCGGATAAAGCTATTCTGCTTGTTGTGTCTCTACCCCCTTCTTGTAAACACTTTAAGGAGATTATACTATATAGTAATTCTGATACTATATCTTTTGAGGATGTTAAGTCTAATATGCTGTCTAAGGAAAAATTTGACCATGATATCCGTACTGATCCGACTGAGGGGTAATAAGAAAAAGAACCGATCTAAGTCTAAGAATCCTCATTCCAATAAGACCTGCAATTACTGTGATAAATTGGGTCATATTCAGGCTAACTACTGAAAACTAAAGAAAAAACAACGGAAAGAGGAAAAGGAGAAAACTGCTACAACTAATTGTGTACTAGAGTGAGAGTTTGATGGTGATGTATTGCTTGTTACCATATCTTTGGCCACCACCTCTAAAAAGGGGTTAAGTGATGATTGAGTTTTAGATTCTGGTTGCACGTATCACATGTGTCCTCGTAGGGACTGGTTTGTCACTTATGAGCCTATTGATACTAAAGTTGTACTTTATGGGCAACGATGCTTAGTGCAAAGTTGCAGGACTAGGTAATGTACAAGTTTAACCCATGATGGCATAGTTAGAACTTTGTCTAAGGTTCGTCACATACTTGATATGACTCGCTGTTTGATCTCCTTGGGTACTCTTGAGACTAATGGTTGCAGGGTTGTTATGGAGAATGGTGTCCTAAAAGTGACAAAGGGAGCCATGGTGGTAATGAAGGGACTGCGGCATGGCAGTCTCTACATCCTACAAGGAACTACAGTTATAGGAGTAGCTGCGGTTGGTATAGCATCAGCATATGCTAATGATACAAGGTTATGGCACATGAGATTGGGCCATATGAGTGAGAAAGGGATGACCATTCTAAGTAAGAAAGGTTGTCTGGGTAGCACTGGTACGAATAAGCTTGATTTTTGTGATCACTGTATTTTTGGGAAACAGAAGAGGGTGAGTTTCTCTAAAGCGAAGCATTGTACTCAGGGGATCTTTAACCACATTCATTCTGATCTATGGGGTCCTTCGAAGGTTCCTTCTGTTGGAGGTAAGCGCTACATGTTAACTTTTATTGATGATTTCTCATGTAAAGTTTGGGTTTACTTCTTGAGACAGAAAAATGAGACATTCTCCATGTTCAAGAAGTTCAAGGCTCTGATTGAGAACCAGACTGGAAGAAAGATCAAGAATCTTAGGATTGACAATGGTCTTGAGTTCGTTGAGTCAGAGTTTGAAGAGTTCTGCACGATGAATGGCATAGCTAGCCACAAGACTTTGGTTGGTAAACCACAGCAAAATAGGGTTGCAGAACGAATCAACAGGACTCTACTGGAGAAAGCTCGATGTATGCTTTCAAATGTCGGGCTTTGGGATCGCAAAGCTTTTTGGGCAGAGGCTATTTCTACAACCTGCTACTTGGTGAATCGTTCACCACACACCTCCATTGATTTTCAGATTTCAGAAGAAGTATGGTCAGGTAATCCTGTTGATTATTCTAGTTTGAGAATATTTGGATGTCCTGTGTATGCCCATGTGAATAATGGGAAGTTAGCTACTAGGGATGTCAAATGTATGTTTCTTAGATATGCATATGAGTCTAAAGGATACCACATGTAGTATCCTGAGTCTAAGAAAGTCATTCAGAGTAGGGATGTCACTTTTAATGAGACTGCTGTGTTATCTTCTGGGAAGGATTCTGTTGTTTCTTTTACTGGTACATGTGATCAGGAGGATACCAGTATGGAGATAGAAGTGGAGACCGTTGCAGTTCAAGGTGGAGTTGCTAATCACCTTAATAGGGAGGCCCAGGGTACTGAACCTGGCACTATTAGTTCTGATCAGCCTCATGTGGAGGTTATTCACTCTATAGCTCGTGATCGTCCTCAAAGGGAGATTAGGAGACCTGCTCACTACAATGACGATGAGGGACTGATAGCATATGCACTTTCAGTTGCAGAGGAGGTTCTTGAAGGTGTGGAACCTTCTACCTATATTGAAGCAATCTCTTGCCCAAATCCATCTAATTGGATCCTAGCTATGCAAGAGGAAATGGAGAGTTTGCAAAAGATTCAGACTTGGGAATTATGTGAGCTACCTAAAGGCTGGAAAGCCTTAACTGCCAAATGGATCTACAAGAAAAAGGAAGGTATTCCTGGAGTTGAATATGCAAGGTGGAAAGCGCGCCTGGTTGTTCGTGGTTGCAATCAGAAAGAAGGTATTGACTATAATGAGGTATTTTCACCTATTAGACATACCTCCATTAGAGTGCTTCTTGCATTTGTTGCATTGTTTGATCTGGAGTTGGAGCAGCTTGATGTGAAGACTGCATTCCTTCATGGGGAGGAGATCTATATGAGGCAACTCGAAGATTTTGTAGTTCCTGGAAAGGAACAACTGGTATGTAGATTGAAAAAGTCCTTATACGGACTTAAGCAGGCTCATAGGAAGTGGTACGAAAGGTTTGACACATTCATGATTGCACAAGGATATACACGCAGTCGATATGATAATTGTGTGTATTTTAGACAATATTCTGATGGTTCTTTTATTTACTTGCTATTGTATGTTGACGATATGTTGATTGCTTCTAAGGATAAATCCTTGATTAGCAAGTTGAAGTTTCAACTGAGTGAGGAGTTTGAGATGAAGGACTTGGGTGCAGCAAAGAAGATTTTAGGCATGAAGATTTAGAGGGATCGAAAGGCTGGTGCTATCTCTTGGAAAGCATCGCTTCAGTCAATTGCAGCTCTATCTACTACAGAGGCTGAGTATGTTGCTACTACTGAAGGAGTGAAGGAGGCTACTTGGATGAGGGGTCTTGTTACTGAGCTTGGAGTTCCACAGGCTGCTACTGTGGTGTTTTCTGATAGTCAGAGTGCTATCCACCTGACTAAGAATGATGCCTACCATTCGAAGACCAAGCACGTCAGTGTCAAGTATCACTATGTCAGAGATACAGTTGTTGTAGGGGAAATAGTGGTAAGGAAGGTTCATACTTTGAAAAATCCTGCAGATATATTAACCAAGCCTCTGCCTATAGTTAAGTTCGAGCATTACTTGTACTTAGTTGGCATTCACAGTATTTAAGCGCCCTTCGGGGCATTGCCCCTTGGGGGGAGGGGCATCACCCTTCAGGGTGCTATGACGGTGTTACAGAGTTGGTGATTAGGGGTTTTGGTCCAAGGTGGAGATTGTTGGGTTGTTGGGTTTCGTGGCCTAAAATCAAAGGTGGCTAGGGTTTGTCTTGAAGCGCAGTTTCTTCTGGCGGCTAGGGTTTGTCTCTAAGGGTAAAAATCCTGGTTTTCTAGACCCTATAAAAGGGGGTCATTCCTAGGATCTAAAATCACTCCAGAATCATCCCTGAATTCTTAAACACATTGAGAGGTAGAGAATTATAAGAGAGATTACAAGAGAGGTTGTAATTCTGCTGTTGGATCAAATCACTTGTTGTGATTGTGATCGTTTTGTATTCTCCCTACTCATATAGTGGATTGATTGTGCTCGTTGCCGTCCGTGCTTTTTTTCCGCATTGGGTTTCCACGTACATCTTGCGTGTCGTTGTTTTGTTCTTGTTATCTTTCTTTAAGTTTCCCAATATTTGTTTCATCCTATTACTTCCGTTATTAGTTTGCTCTAATTTTCTAACAAAAACAAATAGTCAATCATCAATTTATACAAATGTATGACAATTTCTATAAGTATACATTGGCTCAATTAAGGGAATAACAAGTAATATTTGTAAACATTCAAGTCCTTCTTAATCTCCCCCTCCCCAACCAAACAATAAATAAAAAGGTATGCTATGCTCTAGTTCATTTGTATTTCTTTTGTTGTTCCCCCAAATTCAGTATACATATTTTAGGTTGTCGTTTTGATATTGTATAATTTTCCTCAATTTAACAAAACAGACGACTACATTTACCATTGCCAGCATCACCACCTCAATTATTCATCACATTATCACTAACACTATCTTATAGTTCCAACGTTGTCCCCATTAACTTGCTAATTGATGATAGAGTATTGAAGTCTTTTCTTCTTAACTTCCTCTATTGGGTGAAAATTTTGATTAATTATAAAAAAAAGTCGTTGTAATCATATTAAATATTATTTTCGTATAAAAAAATATATTCAATCATCAATTTATACAAACAGATAAATAAAAATTCATGTTTGAAATCCTTATGGCAATTTTCATCAATATGCATTAGCCAAAGTAAGGGAACAACTTGGCATCGTGTGATATAGATTGATTGAAAAGCATGATGCATTTCAATAGAACTTGAAAGAGTATAGTGATACTTTAAACTGGGTTGGCTTAAATTGAGTGATGTGTGACGTTCTTGAGTGATCTATCATGTGGTTAAGCGTATTCCTAGATGTTTATTTCCATTCGAATTAGTTGTAGTTGTTTTCCTATCTTTGTTATTTTTATCAATTTTAAATTTTGATTTGCTTAACCTATCTTTAGGGAATATAGCTCGGTACATTCATTACTTGTGCGAGACGACTTTAATTTGTTGTAACGTAACTTTGTCATTGCGGCTTATCAATTATATTTATGTATACAAAATCATACTTGATCGAATCAACTCACAAAGAAAAGAGGATTATATCTTTAATTGTATTAAGTTATAATTATAAAAAATTATAATAGACAAAGGGCGTGTTTGGTAAACAATTTTTTGAAGAGTTTTTTGGTTAAAAAGATATTTTTTGACCAAAATTAGTTGTTTGATCTAGTCAAAAAGCTAATGTAGGTGTTTGGTAGAATAGTTTTTTGGACTTTTTGGTTGCAAAAAGCTAATTTAAAAAAAACTAATTTGATTAGCTTTTTAGAATAACTTTTTGCAGAATTAGCTTTTCGGCTCACAACTTTGTTAGAAACAGTTAATTTCACCAAACAGTTTTTTCCTACAAACAACTAATTCAAATAGTTAATACAAACAGCTGATTCAAACAGTTAACAACTAATACTAACATCTAATACAAACAACTAACAACTGTTTGATAAACAGAACCAAAGGATTTTACACAATTTGCGAGTACATGGTGGCATCCTTGTAATACTTTCCCATGGCTCCATTTTCTTTTTGCTTAGTGATACAACGGTTGTTAGCCGCAATCAAGATACGTCAAAATCTTTATCATTGCAAGGAGAATTTGTATGATAGAAAAAGCAAATATATAATAAGAATTTAAAAAAACCACTCATTATTAAAATATGCACTTTTTATAAGATTAATATTAATATATTTTTCGCATGCAAAAAAAAAATATTAATATATTAGTCATAGTACTAGTTTGTGCTCGTGCTTCTACACGGGCGCTTAATTTTAAAAAGTCGTTCATGAAAGAAAGATAATTTGATAATAGAGAAGACTGAATTTTTTTTAACAAAAACACATAATAGTTAAAAAAAAAGTAAAAATTTTCACTTAAATAGTTAATTAAATGGACACTCTATGTTAAAAAATCTATACATTGTTTGGACTTTATTTTTTCAATCTTAATTAAATCTAAATCTTATAATCAATAATTTAAACCTTGAACCATATATATTTTTTTCTTTCTGTCTGCATCAAATTAAAAAAAAAACCTTTTTTGTTAATTAAAATTACATCAAACGAATTGATCATCTCATTTTTTTTCTTAATGAAGTAATTGAGTTGATAACTTTTTTTCATAAAAATTGAGTTGAGAACTATAAGAAAGGAAGTATATATTGATTTTAGAAACACAAAATCATAATATGAGTGAAAATGATCTAGATTCCCTACCCTGTAAAAAAAACAAATAATAATAATAATTCCTTTTTTCGCTTCTAGTGCTTTCACTTTGGGTGTTTCCTCTGATTATTTTTACCGTTGTGTAGTCTTCACCACATAATTTGGATATACAAATTATGTGGTCTTTCAACCAATAAAAAAGTTATGAAGTTTTCGTATCATTTTTCAATTGTCATGCTATTGTAGTATCCCACCAATCCGATACTTATGTCTTCTACGGTTTTTAAAAGATCAATATCTCGTCCCTTAGTTTGTTTCTTTAAAAGATTGCAAGTTGCATGAGAAGGAGGACGAAGGACAAAATTACATGATAAAACTTGTGAATACAACCAAAAAACTAGAACCCTATAATTATTTGATTGTACTTCCTGCATCCACCACAAAAGAAGTAGGGAGAGATTAAAAGTAAAGAACAACTTATTAAATAATTAGAAGAAGGGATGGATACTAAGAATTATGCTTATTCTACTAATAATAGTATTATGAACACTATACATACTTGGTTGAAAATATTATACCTTGTAGAAGGATATTAATACTTATTTAAAATATGATATGAACGTAGGGTAGAGAAATAAAGAATAAAACTAATTTTGCTAAAATTTTGAAAAAGATAATATAATAAGAAAAGGGGTGGAGGAGGCAATCATAATACCAATTACATAAGGGATGTTTTGTAGCAACAACTTTTTGAGAAAAAATAGCTGTTTGACAGGATTTTGGCTGTTTTGATCAAGTCAAACAACTAAAGGGTGTTTGGTAAAGAGCTGTTTGGCTCCAAAAAGCTCTTTTTGAAAAAGCTATTCTCATTAGCCTTTTGAGAAGAACTTTTTGTAGAAATGACATAATTATCCATAAGTTTGAAAAAATTACACACATCTCATTAAAAACTAATTCATAAAAGGGCATAAATGAAATTTTACCAACATATTTTTTAGAAACAACTAATTTTTACCAAACACTTTTTCTAAAAACAGCTAATTCAAACAGCTAACATAAACAGCTAACAACTAACAGCTAATACAAACAACTAACAGCTAACAGCTAACAGTTGTTTAACAAACATGGCCATATTCTTTAATATAAGAATCAAAATCTACAATATATTACCCAAAATATTAACCTCAATAAGATTAGAACACACATCTTCATATAGTATTACTTTAATTTATACAAAAATCATAATAATGTAGTTGCTATTTAAAAGATTAGAAAAATAAAACAAACAAAACTACATAATGTAAAATGTATTTGATGACAGAGGAAAAGCTATTGATTCATTCATAAACATAAAATATAGATTTAAACATTTTTAATTAAATGAACAAAAAAAAGATGTTGATTTATAGATAGTAATTTGACTAATAAAAATATGTGTGAACACCCTAATTTGATATAGGATGTGTTATTATCAAAATACTGATCTCATATCAAGGTAGACAAATTTTGCATTAGTTTCCACTAAAAATTATGATAAAAATTAATATATGAGGCTCATCCTTCAATTCTCAAACCTAAAAGCCTTTAGCTCTACTCCAATGCATATCCTCGCATAAAAATATATGAAACTGTATATTTGTGATATAGATAGTGAGAATAATGTGCATATTTATAATATACCTTGTTGGCAAAAACAGGTAAAACAAATAAACAAAAATATTAAAGAACGACAACATTATTAAATTAATGACAAAAATCCAAACACTAAGAATGATGATGTGGAAGGGTGCCAAAATGATCAACTCCATTACATTTAAAATACATCTTTGGAAACAACTTTAACAAAGTATCAATGTCGAAACCTTTTGTCCATTTGATTAAAAGTTCTGCAAGCTTTGCGTCTCATGGAATGAAACTTGGAACAAATATATGTCTTGAAAAAAATCAAATGAGATATCGCGAAAAATTTTAGTGGAAATAAGAAGTATGAGGAGAGAATTAGTTCAACCCTTATTGGCAAGTTTCATAGTAAACATATCTTATTTCACACTTTTCCTCAAGCTGTAGACAAATCGAAATAGGAAAAAAAATAAAAAAAAATTAAAGAGCAAAAAAACATAGGAGCGCAAGGAAGCAACTCTTCTACCAGAGCCAGGTTTCGATCATGGGACTGGTGGGACTTGCGGATGTTTATGAATTTTAAAATTTAAAATCAAATTAACTTCTAACTGGTTTGAGTATTTTGATGGAATTAATGAGAAGCTTGGATTGAAAGAGGGGGGGGGGGAATTCTTAGACTACCATTCATTTTTACATTTATATTATAAACATAGGACGTTTGTTTCTTTGCTAAATTTGTGAACTATTTGGCATAAGTTTATAAATTTACAACAAAAAAGATTATCATATTTTTACTGTTTTTTGGAAGGAACTTCTTAACTAAGTTTATGCATTTTTAAAACTGCAGCAACAATAACTAATAAGTTGAGTTCTACTTTAGTGATAGATCATGGAAGATTCATATGTATACAATCTCATCCCTACCAACATTTTTACTAGCAAAGAGATTTATTCCTTAAACCCAAAAAAACAGAATCTTGTTCTTTTTGAAAATTTTTGGGTTTAGGATAACACTTTTTAAAAAAGGACTCATGTAAGCGATAAAATGAACTATAGAGTACGAAATTTAATGCTGGCAAGTAAAATCCAAGTAGCATAGAAGAGGGAGGCTGTGCACAAGTCGTTTGGTAGGTAACACATACAAATTAACAACCATAAGGTATCATCCAATTTGCAAACCACTCAACATCAACAGTCTACGAATCTAAAAGACAAGGAGAATGGGAAAAACATAACTAGCTACCTAAGGTCCAAAGTACTAATCATAAATTTCCATAAAACCTCAATCTTGAGCCACGTTGGAAAGTTGTATGTAAGCCATATCCATTTTAGTCAACTCTTTCCAACTTCTTTGTATGTATACTTCTACGGCTTTTACATCATGAAATGATAATCACTTTACACTTCCTCACTAGTGCGTCGGAACCCTTATTTTTAGATGTACAAATAATTTCAGTCTACCTTCTCTCATCTTATCTTCTACAAATGCAACTCATACCTTTTCTCTAATCATTTCATTATTTATCTTATATAGTCTTGTATGCCCACAAATCTACCGAATCATCTTTATATCTACAACCATCATCTTTTGGGCTTAAATCTTATTAATTGGACAACATTCTGAGCCATGCATCAAGGCAGTTCTAACCACTATACAATAAAATTTCGCTTTTTATTTTATGAGTATCTTCTTATCATATGACACTCATATGCATTCCTCCATTGCCACCTGACTTGTATTTGGTGATTAATGTTTTGGTTGATATTCCCATTATTTTGTATGATAGATCCCAAGTACCTAAATTTATGCATCTTGGTATTGCAATACCCTTAATACTAACTTATTCTACTATCTCAGCTTCTCTTTTGCAAAATTTACATTCTAAGTATTCAGTCTTAAATTGATCCACTTAATTTGAAATCCATAAATAAAAGCATTCGTCCCCATGTGTCCAATTTATTGTTGACTCCCTCTATAGTCTTATCGATTAAAGTAATATCATGAACAAATGGCATATGCCAAGACACCTCATCTTGTGTATCGCCTAAATAACCTCATCCATTATAATTGTAAAAAGAAAAAGGGCTTGGAGATGATCCTTGACGGAGAATAATATGAATATGAAATTTTTTTGTATCTCCTCTCAACATTCTTACACTTATTTGTGCTCCCTTGTATACGTCTTTAACAACTCGGATATATGCCATCAAGACATCTTTTCCTCCAAGCACTTCCACAACACCTTTCTAGTTGGACCCAATCCAAAGCTTACTTTAGATCAATGAATACCATGTGCAAAACCTTTTCTATTCCTATAAATTAAAGTCTCATAAGCCTTTGTATGGGATGCATTGCCTTTGCAATTGATCCTCCTGAAATAAATTAAACCAAATTGATTTTTTAAAACCTTAACGCATTTCCTTAATCTCATTTTAATCACCCTATCCTAGAGCTTTATAGTATGACTCAACAACTTTATGCCTTGATAGTTTGTCATAACTTTGTATGTCACCCTTATTTTTGTACAATGGGATACTTGTGCTATATCTCCATTCATGCGCATCCTAGTAGTCCTCCCAATGACATTACATAACTTAGTTAGCCAATCCAACCCTTCTTCTCCCAAGCATTTCCACACTTCCAAAAAGTATACCATACGTACCTATTTGTGATGCAACTGGTAGACTACTTGTATTGATGCCTCTCATAGTATTTTCATTCTCCTATTGTGAAGTCCTACTCTCTTCGGAATTAGAAAGTTCATAAAATAACATTTCCACCCTCTCTTTATGTTAGCACCCTCTACTAGGACCCTGCCATCTTCATCATCAATACATTTTTTAATCTCTTGTTTTTTCTTTCCCTAGCTAGCTCTCTCAATCTTGAACACCTCCCTTTTCCCTTCTCAGTCTTTAGTCTTTAGTATAACCTCTCATAAGCTCCATTCTCTGATATAAGAATTGCGTTCCTTGCTTGCTTTCTTACCTTAGCCTCTTCTATTTCATAAAATGAGCTATCCATTAAAGCAATGTATGCTTCTTGTTTTTCCTCGACGTTTCTTTTTAGTTCTTCGTTCAACCACCAGGATTCCTTTACTTTACTATTCCCCAATCGTGAGTCACTTGAGATTTCCTAAGCTAAGCTCCGTAAACTTGCTGCAAAAGACTCCTTCATAGTGTTAACAATTGGTTTAATCCCAATTCCGAAGCACCCTCTTCTTTGACCTTTTTGACTAATTTAACAAGTTTGTCAACAATAAGATTCTCCCATTTAATTCTAAGATTGCCGACACTTCCTTTTCTTTTCTTCTAACTCTTAATCTTCGCATGCATGACCAATAATCTATGTTGTGCCACCAAAGTCCCACTTGTTATCACTTTAAGGTCCTTGCACATAGTCCTGTTTGATAGCCTAAGCAAAAAATAGTTGATAGAAAGAAATATAAATGGATCCCATCACCACGTATGCTTAGTTATATATAACTTGAATTAATAATAATATTGTGACAAGAAATGATGTAGTTCTATTATACAACAATTTAAAGCTAACATGCTCAAGTATTGAATATTCTCTTCACAATTAGTTGTTGTTTTAGTGCGGAAGGAGGCATAAAAATTGGCTAAGAGGAAAGCTAATTCAGATTTTTAGTAGCATTATTTAATTCAGAGATTGTTAGCCGACACTTTCATCATCAGTAGGTTTTTGTAGTTTTCAGTCACCCTGGAATCTGGATAAGGAGGAATCATATCGTCTTTGAAGATGAAGGCACATCTTAGATCATTAATGATGGAAAACTAAGTTTCAAAAGTTATAGCCACAACTTCAGGTATTATTCTAGTAACATTTTTAAGTTTATATAGTATTAACCTGAAATTAAGCTCCTTATTACAAAAATAGTAGTGTTAAGTTTTAAGGTACGCAAGGACACAAGAGGGGGGTGAATTGTCTTTCAATTTTTTTCATTTTGTTTCAGAACAATCGTTAGACCTGTTGGGAGAGGTGTTTGCAGTAAGGCAGAAATAAAACTTTGAATGCGAAAATAAAGGAGACACAAGATTTTACGTGGAAAACCATCTTTGGCTCAATGGAGGTGTAAAAATCATGACTTACCTTAGTAGGATTTCAACAAACACTTTCACTAACACGAGCCAAGTTTGTTACACTATGTAACACACGTGACAACGTCACACAAGTAACTTAGTCTCCCCCGAGACTCTAGTTACACACACGTAACTATTCTCCACCTGAGAATGAGTCACACAACGCGTCTAAAGTCTCCCAAGACTTGGACACACTCTAGACTTAACTGATGACAGAAAAGAATAGTAGAACACCTTACTTTTATGCTTCTAACCAAGCTAAATGTAAGATACACTTACAAACCCTATTATGCCTGAAAGAACGACTCAATTTAGCACACTCCTTAAAGGTTTTTCACTAAGAGAATAAGCTCACAAAAAACTCGATGTTTGCCTTGAAAAATCATGAATTGAAGAGATGAGAAGCGAGTGCCTATATACCCACAAAAAAGTAAGGATTTGATTTCCATAATAACTCTGAAAATACTCAATATCCTAAAGGAATTAAATCCTTTAAGAAATTATCATTTTAGAAAATCATATCTTTTAAGGATAAGATAAAATCTTTTGAAAAATCTTTTTAGGAGACCAATATTATTTAGGAAAGTACTCTTTCTAAAACACAATATTATAAAAAAATCGATCCTACATATATTAGAAATTTTGGCAGTAAGAAAACTCTTGAAAATATTTGAAAATCGATTTTTGCACTCGCTGCCCTCAGAGCATTGCAGACTTGTTTGCTCAATTGTTTTGAGTAGTGTTCTGAGTTAGCTTAAATAATTCATTCAAGGTGAATGTTAAGTCAAGTTCTTCTTTGGCATATTAACAAGAATCTAGAAAAATATAACCAGTACTTAGCCCTAATATTCTAAAGACTCTTGTACTCTGCTGATGATGTACACATATATTCACTTTGATGATTTCAGCTTCTTCGACCTGTTCTTCAAGGTATTTGCAACGTATGTCGCTTGCAACATACAATTTTATCACATAGCTTCAAGCATGATATTTCGAACTAATCTCCAGCATGTTTGATATATCTTATCACATGATTCTAGCATTCAACTCAAGCAAAGCATAATTAGCACATTTGGGTTGTAATCATCAAAACCTTATATAAGATTGATTCAACAAATATGATTATTTATATTCGAATCTATGCCGACGCAACTTAAATAGAATTCATATAAGTTGTTATTTTAACGAATAATCATCAATGAGGGAGTCATGATGAAAATTGAATATGGAATGATCTGTTTAGGCAAAGTGTCATTATTTTGGGGGACACAGAAAATCAAATGAGACATGAGGCTTTGATTTTGGTATGGGATTTTGTGTCGTTTCTCCGTGTGAAGTGCAGCTCCCCTTTTTAATTTTCATTTCATCAGACAGCGAAAACCAGCTGAGAAAACCGACCATCTCTTGCATGGAGCTTGACCACTTTACAGTTAGGTCGGACCATTTTTGTTAAAATTACTTCTTCCTTTTTTCTTTTTTGAAGGGGGTACATAGAAATGACACTGTAATTAACTAGAGTAATATTTTGATAATCAAATGCTAATTAACCAAGTTGTTATAGCAATTCAAAACCGGGAAATGCCATTGTAGAAATACAAAGTTGAAAATAAATAGACTAGTATACAACGTTGAAATGTCATTATAGAATATGATCTGGGTATATTATTCTCATTTTCAACGTTCAAAGAGAAATCGTGTTATAAGTTTAATTTCAATTGTTTAAACCAAATGAAATGACTTCTACATGATCCAAATGTCATCTATCCTTAATTCATTATTGGGTCCCACACATACTAATCAAACGTGAAAATTTTGATAGTTAGAAAGTAACATTTGAAACCAAGCTCATTATACTCAATTAATTTTCTTTTCTGAGGTTGAAACTAAACTTAGTGGCCTGCTCTTGTCATAGACAAATCTTAGGTTCCCATCTCATTTCATTCTCTTTCACCTTTCCCACTCCTCAAATATAAATATTGTTCATTCCTATTTTTTCCTACATCTTGATATCAATATTCCAATCCTTTTCATAATCTTTCCCATTTCTTCCTATTCATTTCCATTCATTCCCACTTAATTGTATTTATTCCCATTTCATACTTGTCCATTTCCTTTCCCATGAAAATTGAATAGACCCTAATTTGGGAGATACTAACAACCAATCAATATAGATCCATTTGAATTTTTTATTTAATGTAATTCATATAAACTAATATCCTTTATATGAAATTCTCTTATTAATAAACAAAACTTTTTTTTTGGTGTGAATGAGACACCAATGTCAATGTAAGAAAGATTCGAACTCATATCTTTGGTAATAATTTTCAAACATTTTATCAATCAAACTAATTGATACTCATATTGATAAATAAAACTAAAAATATAATTATTTGATAAAAACATTATATAACCATAAAAATAAGAAGCGATCCACATATTATATTTCAATATCTTGATTCATTTTTGTCTATTATTATTTGAAATTTCAAGTAAAAAGTTGATAAAATTTTATACCAATATTGTCAAGCCAATTTTGTCCTGAGGGCTTGGTTTTTTTGTGTAAATAAATTAGGGTGGGTAAAAGAGTGAAGTGAATTAAAGTAGGTTGAGGTAGATTAAAGTAGGTTAAAATAGATTAATTTTTTTTTATAATAAATTAAAATTAATTAAAATAATAAAAGTGGCTCGAAATAGATTGAAATTAATATTTTAAAATTGACCCATAAAAAAGTTTCTAAAACTGCTATTTAGGTCGTAGCCGCATACAATGCACCAAAACCATTGACCATTGGAAGGTGACAAGATTTAGACCTTGACTTCCTTGTTCATCAAGCTGCCCAATAAGAATTGGCCAGTAAACCATCGTTACTCTGCTAAATAACCAATCAACATGCACTGAAAACAAACCAAAACCAGGTTCCAGGGCCAAATCCAAGAATCTTAAAAACCAACGAATGGTTTTCATTTCGAACAGGGCCTCTTGTTTTAAAATTCGCCACTTGACTAATGAATTGAATCCCCCCTTTTTGGATTTTTTACTTGAAAAGTGAGCAGCCACTGCACACTTTGTTAATTTGTTTCTGCGTGTCTTCTGATACTGTGGACAGCTCACAGCGAGCCGCGCCGAATTTTCTAGACACATGGTGGAAAAAAAAAAACCCCACCCATCTTTTTATATTTTTGATATAAATACCAGTAATCCACTACCCACAAAACCCGTCACCGAAAACTGTCAAAAACTTCAATTGCAGTGTCTTTCTAGGAGAAAAGTCAAGTTTTGATCTTGTGAAAATTTGGAGCACTTGATTTTTCTGGGAAGTTAGAGCAAATCACTCAGAAGATGGCAAGCACTGCCGGTCAAGTAATTCGTTGCAAGGGTATGATCAAAGTGCTCTGTTCTAGTATATTGGTTCTTGGTTCATCTTCATCTGCATGTCCTTAGATTTCGATTCTAGCGGCTTGACATTTCTGTTGATCATGTGATTTTTAGGGGTTGCTGATTTCTGGGTTTTTTGTTTTTTTAAATGTCTGTTTGAGTCTGGGCTCTAACCGATGCTTTAACAAGTTGTTTGGGCATTCTTCCTGTAAATGTGGTTTATTTCTGGGAAATTCATGATAAAAAGCAGTGTTATAAGCTGTGTTGGGCCTTTGGCAACAAGCGTGGAAGATTGCTGAGATGATTTGTTTTTTTTTTTTTTTTTTAAATTATAAAGCATGAAAGGTCATTTCTGGCCTGCTGATTTTTTTTTTAAAAGAAATTTATTTAGTGGAGACGGGGAAAATGTTCTTTAATTTGAATCTCAGTAACTGTGGAGTGTGGATTCCAATCAGTATCTTAGTTCTATGGAAGTGCCATTGACTGTAGCTAATATAGGCTAAAATCTCAATCTGCTGAACTTGATGAAAATTCCCTTGTGAATGTCAGAAACAATAGGATGCCCATTTCCCAGTATAAATTCTGCTACTGATGGGGCTGGGAAGGTTAAGACGTATAGTCTTACCCCTATTTCATCTCTGACAAGCAATTTGGCATTGTGGCTAAGACTGCATACATGTATCTAAGTACTGACTGTTCAACATGGGTTTGACAATTATGCTTGATAATTTGCTAAGACTTGTCTTTTAGTCTAAAATGAAGGATCAGACATCTGTATTCATGTCAGATTGTCGAATTTCCAACATGGGTACATAAGGTGACCTGGATAGTTAAGGTGTACTGAAGGACAGAGTACCATAGGTTTTTGGAGATATTGTGCACATTTATTAGTTGGATTGAGGATCTGAGATTAACATATATATATGGATGCAGCTGCTGTGGCATGGGAAGCAGGGAAACCTCTGGTGATTGAGGAGGTGGAGGTGGCTCCTCCTCAGAAAGATGAGGTCCGTGTGAAGATCCTCTTCACCTCCCTTTGCCACACTGACGTCTACTTCTGGGAGGCCAAGGTACTTGCTAATAAATTTTTCAAGGAAAATGACCATAGTGGTCTGTTTCATTTTACTCATTTTGTGCTTTTTGACTATATTTTCAGGGACAAACACCAGTTTTCCCTCGTATCCTGGGTCACGAAGCTGGAGGGTGTGTTGATTTCCCTTCATGAATTATTTTGCTTCTTGTTCAATGTTCTTATTCTTTGTTATGGCACATTGTCACTTAGAATTGGCTACAATTGTAGAGCATATTCAAATCTAGCCCATTTGCTGAAAATTTCTCATGTTTGGGATCTATTGAAGTGTTAAGTATCCCCATCCACGTTATAACAATTGGACATAACCCAAAATGTCGATCCTAAAAAACATAGATTGTAAAGCTGGCTACCCACATCTTTTGCTCCTCGGGCTTCATGTTTCTACATAATGTAGGATACTATGCACACCTTAATCACCACCTGGTACATTTTGCAAAGTAGGATGGTTCTCTCTAGCTAGGCATTGGCATTTTGTGGGGATGGGCATTGACTGGTCTGTTTTTGAATTTGGGGTTTAGGATTGTGGAAAGTGTGGGAGAGGGTGTGACAGACTTGAAGCCAGGGGACCATGTCCTCCCTGTGTTCACTGGAGAATGCAAGGAATGTCCTCACTGCCTATCAGAGGAGAGCAACATGTGCGATCTCCTCAGGATTAACACTGACAGGGGAGTGATGCTTCATGATGGCAAAGCAAGATTCTCAATCGACGGCAAGCCCATTTACCATTTTTTGGGAACATCCACCTTCAGTGAATACACTGTGGTTCACGTTGGGTGCCTGGCCAAGATTCACCCGGAAGCACCCCTTGACAAAGTCTGCATCATGAGTTGTGGATTCTCAACAGGTGCTAAATGCTAACACCTTTCATATTACTTGACGAATACAATGGAGTTGAATACATGGTTATAACTTTATGTGGATGCTACTTGGGATTTCATGACAGGTTTTGGCGCTACTGTGAATGTTGCAAAACCAAAGAAAGGCCAAACTGTTGCAATCTTTGGCCTTGGAGCTGTTGGCCTTGCGGTTAGTTTCTATCATGTTTGCTCTTTCTTGTTCACAGATCAATTCTGAAGGAAGCTTCATCACATTGATTGATTGCTTCATTTGTTAAGGCTGCTGAGGGTGCCAGAGTTTCTGGTGCATCAAGGATTATCGGTGTGGATCTGGTTTCCAGCAGGTTCGAGCCAGGTAGAGCTAATGCCTTGTCACAAGTCTTCTAACATAATTATATAATAGGATTGAACCTCAAAATATGCTGTTTGATTTTGGACTGAGTCAAGCGGAATCAGCCTGGTATCGGTTGCCGTTTCTTGACACGGTTATTGGCAACCTACTGTAGAGCCAAGCATGTCCTCAACCTGACATGGCACTAACCCAAAATCCTGCAGACCTACTTCTGACTAACAGTCCAACATTGATCCAACTTGAACACCATCTGCTTGACTTGTTTTAGTTCTAACGACCATTACCCTGCCTCCTTAGTTATTTAAAAGTACTGTCTGATGAGTGATGAGGTTTATTGGTGTTTGTCAACAGCAAAGAAGTTCGGCGTGACTGAATTTGTTAACCCCAAAGACCACAGCAGACCTGTCCAAGAGGTTTGAACTCTCCCTCTTCTTCACTGACTTAACACCTTTCTCGTTTTGAGTATGTCTTATTGAGGCCCTCTCTTCAATTGGTATTACTATCAATTAGGTAATTGTTGAGATGACTAATGGCGGAGTAGACCGAAGTGTTGAATGTACTGGAAACATCCAAGCTATGATTTCTGCTTTCGAATGTGTTCATGATGTAAGTTCTCGATCCCGAATTTTAGTTTCCCCTCCCCCCCTTTTCTGCCACCACCTCCTGCTACTTTGAATTGAGCCTTAGATGATAATGAATTCTGTGGACTTTGATTCAGGGTTGGGGCGTTGCCGTTCTTGTTGGGGTGCCCAACAAAGACGATGCGTTCAAAACTCACCCTGTCAACTTTCTGAATGAGAGGACACTCAAGGGCACCTTCTTTGGCAACTACAAGCCAAGGACCGACCTACCTTCTGTCGTGGAGAGGTACATGAACAAGGTAAAACATAGTATTCCACCATTCCAGTTTCATAAATTGTGTACGGTATTTGCTGGTACTTGGTACATACTACTTTGGTAAAAAAATCATTGTAGAGCACTATCCGACTAATGCCCATCACCATCGAATGGCAAATATCTTTAATATGTATTATACATTTGAAATGGTATTAATTCTATTGTATTGGTATGCAAATCCAACAATCACAGTGTGGTGAATAACTGGTATGGTGACTAGTATGACATCCATTTGTTTCATTCCTATGTTATTTACGAGTGTAAACCTGACTATGACTGCTGTTACGAGTTTATGCGTATAAGCAATCTAACAAGATGAGTCCTGGGCAATTGCAGGAGATTGAATTGGAGAAATTCATAACTCATGAAGTATCATTCAATGACATCAACAAGGCCTTTGAGTACATGTTGAAGGGGGAGAGTCTCCGGTGCATCATTCGCATGGATGTCTAGAGTTGTGTCTACTGTCACATGCCATTCTGTGGCTGAAGTACGAGCTTCGGAAGATAATAAATTTATTGTGTTTGTATCCTTGGGTCTCCTCTTGGGCAAGGACTTTGGTTCTTCTTGGTTATTACTGTTATATATCAGTTTTCTTAGCCATGATGTGTTGTTAAATATCACATCATCACATGTAAAATATACTTGAAAAAAAAAAAGTTGAGGGTCTATTGTTCAATAAAAATTTCAGGCTGTCTTTCACGGGTTACTCCCGTCTTATTTCTGGTTATCAGATGAATTGTTTGTCATGAATGAGAGATTTTACGAAAATTCATTGTGATCTGCCAATTTTGTCTGAAAAAAATATGCAAAAAAACTACTGGAGTTCCGTGTAGAAGTTCCAGGTACTTTCTAAAAGATTAAAAGAAATTAGAAAGTTAATTCACTTTTGGGGGGGGGGGGGTGTTGTGGTATTGCAATTTTCTCAAGGGAATACACACATAATACAAGAGTGATTGATTATTAAGTTACAAAGGCAGCTACACCCATCAATACAGACCTAGACAGCATATTGGGATTAAGGTTCTGTTCGGCAAAATTAGCGGTTTAAGTAGCGGATAGCGGGTTAGGTAGCGGATAGCGGGTCAAGTAGCGGATAACGTTTCTAATTTAGCTGTTAGCGGATAGTTGTTTAGAAAAGCAGTTGAATAAAATGTGTTTGGTAAATTTAGTTGTTGGAGTAGCTGATTATGTAAATTGACATAAAAAGACATAGATAATTTTCAAAGATAAAATTTCCAAAGGGTAATTTTTGATAAAAAAATATGAAACGTTACTTTTGAATATAAAACGTTAATACTATTAGCTTTTTAAAAACGCTACTTAAAACGCTAAACGCTACTTAAAATGTTAGTTAAAACACTACGTTATTGAACACTAAAAATTATGTGACGAGTGTATTAACTTAATCAAAACGCCAAATGCTACCCAAAATACTGTTGCCAAATACGCCCTACAACTATTAATTATACAACCGCCGTTACTTTTGCATCATTAAACACTCGCTTTTTGAAAAATAACCTGTGGTCAACCAAGCTTGATATGTTGAACTTCCTCTTGTCGCATAGACCCTTGATAGTAGTGCTTTGATCGATTTGTTGATGTTCGCTTTGTAACCAGCGTTTGAGCCTCTTTTCATGATTGCAATCTCTCCTGCGCCAAGAAACTGAATTAGTATTAAATGATTCATATTCATACCCCATTTCACTTGTGGCAGACTCATGCGTATTTGGCACAATGCTTCTTTTTTTGGTCGTATCTAAGCATGCTTCCTTCTTCCTGCCTTCTATTCCTTTGGCTATCATGACGCTTGACTGAGAATTGGACGACATTAACAGTGACACTTTCTTGGTTGTCGACACATACGATATGTTCGTTATGACTTAAAGGGCTGCTACTCCGAACGCGAACAATCATGTAGGTCAAGAATGTTTATCAAAAAACTCAACTTTGCTTCCTTTCTCAATCTTTTTCATATGTAGCATGTCATAGCCTAAGAGACCCCATCGAATCCCATATTTGCCTTTGAAGGGTGAAAATTCATTTTAATTTCACCTTAGTAAATTTGTTGAGTGGATTTAACTAGTTATTTAATCTTCTAGAATTTAAAGTTTTAATTGGTAATTTTTTTTATGAAGAGTTTAAGTGAGGTGTCCTAACACCCGTTAAATAGGATGTTTTTTAATTATGGAACAAATTTCCTCTAATATAGTTATACCATCTTTTCCCCAAAAATACATATATTGTTTTGTAAAATTGAAATTGTGCCTTACTGCCCCAAAAACCAGTTGAAGAAAGTCTTTCCCTCCCTTGTCCCCTAACAACAAAGTGCATTCGTGCCAAAGAGTTGTATTAGTGGCAATGTAGGGCATGTTCTTTTCGACTTATGAGAAGTACTTATTGGTACTTATTGCTACGACATGCTTAATCGTGTGGAAATATGCTGAAATATATTAAACCATGCTGAAACATGCTGAATAGTTGAAGAAAATATAAGTAGTATTTTCAATAAGTACTTAACAATGCTGAATTGTGCTGAAAGTTGCTGAATGTTGATGATAAGTGCTTATAATAAGTCAAAAAGAACATGCCCATACTAGTGGCCTTCGAAGTCTTTCATGGCATAAAGAGGAAGAAGAAGCGAGGTCTCTCATGGCATGAAGAGGAATAATAAGGGAGGACGGGGAACGTGTGCCTTAAAACTTGAGTAAGACTTATGACCAGATCGAATGGGAGTTCTTGCAAGAGGTTATGCGAAATTTTAGCTCCTTGAAGAGATGATTAATGGGGTATCAAGTGTTTCCCAACATGACGTTTCATTTAAAAAAAAAAAAAACCTCAAGTTCTATAGTATCATATTTTTTAGAACATATTCTTTTCGTTGATAAATTGGGATTTGTAAAAGGGTAAAGTTGGTTGAGATAGATTGAAGTTGGTTGAAATGAGTTAAAGTTAGTAGTTTTTGTTGAAGTGGGTTGAAGTAGATTGGAATATGTTGAAGTAAGTTGAAGTAGGTTGAAGTAGGTTGAAATGGGTTAAAATTAGTTGAAGTTAGTAAATTAGAAAAAACGAACAAAAAGAAGAGGCCCTTAGTGTGGGCAAAATTTTGTCCTTTGTTCGACCCCCAAACACTTAGATACGGTGATAAATTTTCCATCTGATTTTTAAATTTAGATACAATATTTTTTCTATTTTGTAGTCTAAAATCCGATTATGACCCGAATATAAGCTTGTCCTATTTGTCTAACCGGGCAAAAAACAAGTACAATCATCAATATTTCGTCCAAATTTTAAACATTGTCCAACATGTTCAATTCGAATTTGATCTGAACCTAACTTTGTTTGATTAATTATTACACCGAAAGTATAAGAGTAAACAAATTCAACAAGTTCAATCAAGAACTCTACAATTAGAGAGAAAAAAAAGCACACAAGCAAAAATCAACAACAAAGACAAGCGGTGCCCGCTTGCCGATGCCAAAAGCATAACCTATGATAATATTGCAACCTAGATCTAGCAAATAGGTCATTCGGTTTGGTACGGGTCGGGTCATATTCAGGTTAAGTGAATGTTGGGTCGCTTCGGTTTGGGTCGGGTAGGGTTCGGTTCGGGTTAACCAATTTTTGGTTAAATACGCTCGTCATACCAAAACAAGCAATTTTGTAGAAAATTTCAGGTCGGGTATGGTTCGGTTTGGGTCAATGCGGATTTTGGTTGAGCATATCTCAGATGTCGGGTCGGATATGGGTCCGAATCGTCCAATTTGAGTTTTGAGTTACGGGTCAGTTTTGCCAGGTTTACTGCAACGTGCCAAGTTACTCAGTAGATCCTCCTCCAAAGCCAGCCTTAGCTTTTCTTTTTCTGGCCTCCGCAGTCTCTGCCACCAAGTTGTACACTTCCAGTTTCGAGACCATCCATACCCGAATTTCTACTAGTGCTATATAGATATATTTTTTCCAGAAAATGGTAATATAATTCCATTCCAACTGAATCTCCCCATAGACAGCACTTTGAGCATACCCAAAGAAGAATAATTAAACTTAACTACTTACAGTATGTTAATCCAAGCTTGGAGTACACCCTTTTTCCCAATAATTAGATGGCAAATAAGCCATATCAAGCATACCAAAGAACCTTGCAACTAGTTCTATCAATTGACAACAATACTTCTAACCACTTAACTAGAAGCGAATGCAACTATTAGCAAAAACAAAAACGCAAGTTATGGGTGTTAAAAGTTAGTTGCTAAAGAAATGAGAGAAAGGGAGAGAGTAGGCAATGAGGCAGAAGGAAGACAGAAGGTGCTCACAATCTTCCAAAAGGTGATATGACAATCTTCCAAAATCTTCCAAAAGGCGACACTTATATCCATTTCATATTAAGTCGAAAATTAAGAAGACGACTTTGATTTGTTAGATTCTGTAGACGGGAGGAAGTAGTGAAGGTGATACTCATGATGAATAAGAGCAATTGCAACGTAAGACTCGCGAGTTGGAAATTTGGCCCGCGGTCCAAGCCTTGCCCAGCAACGTTGGGCCACTCAACTTGCCCGCGAAGCCACCCCGCGGTCCCGGTATGCTCGTACGCCCATTTCTCCCTTCTTTTTTTGCCACTTCCGTCCTAGAATGACGTCGTTTCAGGAGGCGGTTCAAATTTTTTTAAAATTTTTAATTTTATCGGGGAGGGGCACCGAAAATGGGGAGGGAAAAAAGGAAAATGGCTGGGAATTGTGCAAAATGCCCATTGAAGCTAGCCGTTGTATAGAAACGGCTAGTTTGTGTCAATTTTTTTAAAATTTTTTGGAATTTAGTTCTATAAATACTCAACTTATTATGTGTAAATTTACATTCAAAAAAACAAAAACTTCTATCTCTGATATTTTTCATTAAGTTTTGAAGTGGTGAAAAAGGTTGTGTTTGAAGCAAGAGAAAGAAGAGAAGAAAGAAGTTTGGGATTTTGTAAGTATTTTTATTAGTTGAATTTTTTCATTTGTTGTTAATTTAAGTTTATACATTTATTTGTTTTCATGTGTAAATCTTTTTGTTTATGGCAAAGATAATGATCTATTTTAATTAATTTGTAGTCAATTTAAGTTTATACATTTATTTGTGAAGTAAATTACTTTACGGTTAGTTATAGTTAACTTTAGCTCATATTTATATGTAAATCAATTAATTCGCTATCAATTTAAGATTGATATGAAAAATTTATTTATGTTTAAATGTTAGCTCATATTTATGTTTAAATGTTTAAATGTTTAAATTTATTTATGCTAGCTCATATTTATGTTTAAATGTTTGATATAAAAAAGACTGATATGAAAAATTTAGTTGTAACATGTTAGGAACTATGGTTATTAATAGTATTATGGTCAAATGTTTTAATATGAAGTATGAGTTACTTTCATTAATTTTAATTTCTTAGGAAAGATTAAAAAGATTTATATGAAAATACTTCACTTGGTTAAATGTTTAATAAATTTATTAGTACCATGTTAGGAACTTTGAAAAACGATTTAAAAGGAAAATGTATTTATGTTTAAATGTTTAAATGTTTAAATGTTAGCTCATATTTAAGTTTAAATGTTTAAATATTTAAATTTATGTTTAAATGCTTAAATGTTCAAATTTATTTATGTTAGCTCACATTTATGTTTAAATGTTTGATATGAAAAAAGATTGATGTGAAAAGTTTAGTTGTAACATGTTAGGAACTATGGTTATTAATAGTATTATGGTTAAATGTTTAATATGATGTATTAGTTACTTTCATTAATTTTAATATCTTAGGAAAGATTAAAAAGATTGATATGAAAAATACTTCACTTGGTTAAATGTTTAATAAATTTATTAGTAACATGTTAGGAACTTTGAAAAAAGATGTAAAAGGAAAATGTATTTATGTTTAAATGTCTAGATGTTTAAATGTTAGCTCATATTTATGTTTAAATGTTTAAATGTATGTTTAAATGTTTAAATGTTTAAATTTATTTATGTTAGCTCATATTTATGTTTGAATGTTTGATATGAAAAAAGATTGATATGAAAATTTATTAGTAACATGTTAGGAATTATGGTTATTAATAGTATTATCGTTTAATGTTTAATATGATGTATGAGTTACTTTCATTAATTTTAATATCTTAGGAAATGTTATAGAAAAAAGTTTTAATATTTATAAACCCCAAGTGCAAGGTGTATCGTTGAGTACTTGGGGTGTCGTCCGCAGGGAATTGTGTTTCCAACTATTAGAGTTCACTAGAGCATATCAATCTAGGCGAGATCAAAGGTGAAGGAGGGAAAACTAAATTACGCTACAAACATAGAACGAGCGACTTGGAGCTGTGATTTTACCAATAAATGAGCCAACTAACCAAGACGAGTCATAACCTACCCAAACCACACTATGAACAAGAGATGGTCGGTTGCACCATCAAAGACCACCCAAGCCCTCTCTCAAGGGTCATGAGCTAGTCTAATTCGCGTAACCACCTACTTTTCGTGGGGTTAGTCGAATTAGACCACAAAACTAGCAACCCTAGACCTAACTCGATTCGGGTACTATTTTCATGTCCAGAACTTGGTTATTCCCTCTCTCACACTAGCTAATTGACCTCACCTATCAGCATAAGTCAATTGCCCAAAAATATGGATGAAAGCTCTCTCAAGCATTTCATCGAACACTTGGCGGGCATGAGGAAAAACTCTAGGTTCTAAGCATAGATTGGGTATGGTTAGGCCTAGTACAAGATCAATTAGCCAGCAAGAGGCTAATTACAACCCAAGTCCACACAATCTACCAACTAAACATCACAAACACATCAAAATCTAAACTAACAACTAAGAACATAAACTTGAAGAACATAACAAAGAGAATGAAATAAAACAATTCTAAACAACTAAATAACATGAATCAACAACGAAAACTAATCATAAAAGCTTAAACAAATCAAACACAAGAATTAAACCAACAAAACATAAACAAGAACAACTATGAAATAAATAGAGAAAGGAGAAGAAAACTTAGTCTTGAATTGATGAAGGAACTTGAAATCCAAAAGTTGAATCCAACATTACATTCTTCAATTCTAAACTAATCCTCCTATTGAGGTTTTATTTGCTAAAACCTAAACTAATCTAGTCTAAAATCGCCAGAGAGAAAACCTAAGCGAACCCCGAGCGACCCCCCACGAAAACGCACGAAGGAGGGTTAAATAGAAAAACCCGAGCGAACGGCGAACAGGGGGAGAGGCACGACCGTGCCGCCTATGTGGCACAGCACGACCGTGCCATGTGGCATGGTGTGGGCGTGCCACATTGCTGGTCGGCTCTGCCGGCTGGCTCCCGTTTTTCCGTCTTTTTGCCTGTTTTGAACCTTTTTCGTCCGTTTTCGCGGTAATTGCTTGGTTCAACTTATTACCTGCAAGAATAGACAAAATAAGTAAAAATCTCAAAGAATACTGAATAAAACAAGAAAAACTCTAAAGATTACGTTATTATACGAGCTAAGATTAGGCGAAAAAGGCATGTAAAATGCGACAAATTATCACCTAACAAATACCCCCACACCTATCTTTTGCTCGTCCTCGAGCAAAACAAAAGAAAAACTAAAGTAAACAACTAATTCACTTTCGTAGGAATCACGGTTGCATTTAGCGTATGCAACAAGCCCTTTAAACCCCTTAGTTCCCCCAAGTGGACGAGTAAGGTCTCGTGAGGGTTTGCAGAAGATATACCCACAAAATCTCAAAAAGGAAAAACAAAGAAAATAGAAACAAAAACGAAAAAATGAAAATGACAAAACACAATATATACATCGGGGTAAATTGTACATATTCGGATCAACCAAAACCCTCTAGTAACTCAAGTATCAGTCTGTACACAAGCATTATATGCATTTCAGGACACATCTTCCCAAAGAATGACATCCAGACATCAGCTTTTCAGCCCACGACGCACGACAACAATGAATCCATCCCGGTGTCTGGTGTGCAAGTGTATCATCACCCTAAAACTTTGGCCAACCAAAACCAAACTCAATCCCACTTCACTGACACAAGCTACCTTTTTGAATGGCTAGCATGGAAAGCAGGCTTCCCCAGTAGCAGTATTGCCTCAAAGGGTAACACCCAGTAGCGCATGCCTCAAAGGGGTACTTGTCATTTCTAACTCTTTTCTTCCCCACTTTTTTTTTCCATTATTTTTTCAATACAAACTCATGCAACGCCTCAAAGGGATACACCCAATAGCACTTGAATTTGTTTGTTTTTTTTTGCTTTCGTTTTGGAAAAGGGGGTGTCAGCACATATAAAGGGAACTGTGCAGTAGACAAGTGGGAGAGTCAATCATGGAAGACTAAGAATGTAGGATGATGATAATACATAAATCAGGATTGGATTGCAAAATTACAATGGACTGTTGGGTTAGAACTGAGGTCTAAAATGACAGACTGGGGATGAATATCTATCACGTACATTATATTTATACACGAGCTAATAGCCAAGGTACCGGAGATTAAGACTGCTCTAAATAGCACAAAACTCCCCTAAATTCAAAAGGAAAAGAAAAAATTTATACAAAAAGGAGGAAAATTGAAAAAAATTACACAAAAATAATTACACAAAAATAATGAAAATTTCACAAAAACAAGAATAAAAGGGGAGGTGATGACCCCACCCCCACACCTAAATCTCACAATGTCCTCATTGGGAGCCGTGAGTCATCACCAACACACAAAAATAAAGAAAACAAAATCAAACACAAGACATACAAAATCGACACATATATACACAAGCAAACACACTCTCCCAAAAACACAATCTCACCCAAACAAAAACAAGATCACACATATATACAAACTAACACCACCAAAAACATGTATAAACCAACCCAGCAACACCACTAATCACAACACAATAAATATCCATAAAAACACAAAAATGGTGATCATAGCCATCAATGGCTCAGCAACATCCAAATTTCACCACAAGATGATCACCAACAAAAACATAAGCCTAATATCCAAAACTAAACAAAAACAAAAAGAGAGAAAATAAAAAAAATAAATATAAAAAATAAGAAGAAGGGGGGAGAGTGAGAACGAGTATACCAGGTCGGGTACTAAATGTACCCGAACTATTCCACGACGACATAAGGAGCATCAGCCACTCCTTGCCGCTCAAGATGCGAGTCATCAGCTCGGATGCAGTCAAAGCTCGTAAGAGCTTATCATGCATTGCTGCATGCAGCTCAGAATGGTGTGAGTAAGAGAACACTGGTAAAGGTTGAGCAAACAAAGTTAGTGCCCTCTTAAACTCACCAAATACCTGGGAGAAATCAGCAGAATAATCGAATGCAATAATCAATACGATTTCTCCAGGCATGCCCTCTAGGTACAGACGATAAGGATCAAGGAAGGGATCATACCCTCTAAAAGTACCTAGAGACTTACAACAGTCAACCTCATTCCCATCAAGTATCACATGAGGATCGATAAGTGACATATTACAACACTTAGGGGAATGGGAGGGTAGTGAACAGGAATAGGAAGTATGGAATGTATCGAGAGAGTTGGGGGATATGTCATCAATAAAATCAGGACTAGTTGGTCCTGTAACCACAACATCCATGCATGAAGTCCTTGTGGGAGTCTCATGAAAATCATGCACCTCAATAGAAACATTGCCGGACTCAGACCAAGTATCATCCTCATCAACACTAGCGCTAACGCCGATGGTTTCACCTACCTCGAACTCCGTCGATTGAGTTAAAGGGGAAGGTGTATCAGGAAAGGTCATGATAAACGCAGTGTTGTCCTGAAGGGTATTAGGAAAGGATGGAGCAACAATGAGTGAAGTGGTCAAGGGAGGGTCGAGTACGTCATCTAGTCCGGACTCTAGAGGAGGAAAAGACGCACCATCATCACACAGATTGACATCAAGTCTAGGAGCACTAGAACTAAGGTCAGTCTCGGGTGATAGGTCATACTCCCGCAGTTCATTAACAAACTCAGCAAACTCAACTTGTTGCTTATTCATTGTCTCTGTCATATTGCTAAGTCGAGCAAAGCTTTCATTAGAAATATAATAGGGACAAGAATTACTGGCGTGGTCAGAACAATGGCAAATTTTGCACACAGGAGGAGCATAATCAGGGATGTAATGGGGTGGGGTACAAGAATCAGAACAACTAGTTTCAAATTCATAAGTATCCCGAACCAACCAATCAAGAAAATCTCATGCTTCTTCGACATTTCTAGCATAAAAATCCCAATGCTCAAAAAGAGCACGGGTCTCACAATTCACACCCTCATCAACAACATGCAATATTTCCCATTTCTCATATAAACATCCATAAGAAACACATTGAGCAAGATAAGCATGTAAACGATACCAATAACAGTAAAATAATTCTTGCTCACATTGGGGAAAATGGAAAATTGCCATTGGAAATTTTTTTTTCAAATTTTTTTTAATTTTAATTCTTTTTTGGATTTTCTAAAGGCCTAGCCTCGAATACTTAAGGAAACCACAATATTGAAAAACGCCAATTCCCCAGCAACGGCGTCAAAAACTTGTTACAGAAAAAAGTTTTAATATTTATAAACCCCAAGTGTAAGGTGTATCGTTGAGTACTTGGAGTGTCGTCCGCAAGGAATTGTGTTTCCAACTATCAGAGTTCATTAGAGCATATCAATCTAGGCGACATCAAAGGTGAAGGAGGGAAAACTAAACTACGCTACAAACATAGAACAAGTGACTTGGAGCTGTGATTTTACCAATGAATGAACCAATTAATCAAGACGAGTCATAACCTACCCAAACCACACTATGAACAAGAGATGGTCGGTTGCACCATCAAAGACCACCCAGACCCTCTCTCAAGGGTCATGAGCTGGTCTAATTCGCGTAACCACCTACTTTTCGTGGGGTTAGTCGAATTAGACCACAAAACTAGCAACCCCGGACCTAACTCGATTCGGATACTATTTTCATGTCCCGAACTTGGTTATTCTCTCTCCCACACTAGCTAATTGACCTCACATCTCAGCATAAGTCAATTGCCCAAAAATATGGATGAAAGCTCTCTCAAGCATTTCATCGAACACTTGGCGGGTATGAGGAAAAACTCTAGGTTCTAAGCATAGATTGGGTATGGTTAGGCCTAGTACAAGATCAATTAGCCATCAAGAGGCTAATTACAACCCAAGTCCACACAATCTACCAACTAAACATCACTAACACATTAAAACCTAAACTAACAACTAAGAACATAAACTTGAAGAATATAACAAAGAGAATGAAATAAAACAATTCTAAACAACTAAATAACATGAATCAACAGCGAAAACTAATCATAAAAGCTTAAACAAATCAAACACAAGAATTAAACCAACAAAACATAAACAAGAACAACTATGAAATAAATAGAGAAAGGAGAAGAAAACTTAGTCTTGAATTGATGAAGGAACTTGAAATCCAAAAGTTGAATCCAACATTACAATCTTCAATCCTAAACTAATCCTCCTATTGAGGTTTTATTTGCTAAAACCTAAACTAATCTAGTCTAAAATCACCAGAGAGAAGACCTAAGCGAACCCCGAGCGACCCCCCACGAAAACGCACGAAGGAGGGTTAAATAGAAAACCCGAGCGAACGACGAACAGGGGGAAGGCACGAACGTGCCTATGTGGCACGGTGTGGGCGTGCCACATTGCTGGCCGGCTCTGCCGGCTGGTTCCCGTTTTTTCGTCTTTTTGCCTGTTTTGACCCTTTTTTTCCTGTTTTCACGGTAATTGCTTGGTTCAACTTATTACCTGCAAGAATAGACAAAAAAAGTAAAAATCTCAAAGAATACTGAATAAAACAAGAAAAACTCTAAAGATTACGTTATTATACGAGCTAAGATTAGGCGAAAAAGGCATGTAAAATGCGACAAATTATCGCCTAACAGGAAAGAATAACCATGAATAAAAATGTTAGAAAATGCACATCACTGCAGTGCTTGAAAAAGTTTGCTTGAAAAAATATTAATAGTATTATGGTTAAATGTTTAATATGTCTAAATGCTTGCTTACGGTATATCCACCGATTGTGTCGACGAATACTTGAAGATCGGTGAAAGAACATCACTGCAGTGCTTGAAAAAGTTTGCTGAAGGTGTCATTGCAGTATTTGAGGGAGAGCATTTGAGGAAACCAACTCAAGCCGATGTTGATCGTCTATTGGCTGTAGGGAATGAGCGTGACTTTCCCGGTATGTTGGGAAGGATCGATTGTATGCACTGGGAGTGAAAGAACTGTTCGATGGCTTGGAAAACAGCATTTGCTAAAAGGGCCTATAAGATTCCGACAATCATTTTTGAGGCGGTTACGTCATGATCTGTGGATATATCATGCCTTCTTCGGAGTGCCTGGAAGTATTAACGATCTAAACGTCCTTGACCGTTCCTGAGTGTTCGATGAGCTGTATCAAGATTGTGCTCCAAAATGCGAGTACTTCATCAATGGTCACGGGTACAAAATCGGATACTTTCTATCAGACGATATTTATCCAAAATGGGTGACTTTTGTGAAAGCCATCCCCCCTTCCTCAAGGTCCAAAGGCAAAAATATTTACTCAACGTCAAGAGGCAATTAGGAAGGATGGCGAGTGAGCCTCTGGTGTGCTACGAGCTCGCTTTGCGATAGTTCGTAGCCCTGCTGGGCACATGAAGGAGAAAGTCTTGTCGTTGATAATGAAAGCATGTGTAATATTCCACAACATGACTATTGAGGATGAGCGAGATTCGTACGACCTTGCATTCGATTACGAGCAAGTGGACGGTACTACCCCAGAGCCTAATGTTTGATGTGGCATTCATCCGTGCTATGCGACTTACTTATGTAGAACAATAGAGGTTCGAGACCGCGAAACGCATGCGCGTCTCCAGGCAGATTTGATTGAAGAAATGTGGAACTGACATAAACGTAGGTCGTAATTGACTTCTCGTAATGTAATTTTAAGTTGAACGGTTGTATTGGTATTCTTAAATTTTTTATTCCAACTATTGTATTGCCTTTTTTATTTTATTGTAAACAAATGTATTGTGTTCTTTTAAAAAAAAAAATCAAGGCTTTATTATTTTATAAAAAATGAACTATTGCCAAGTTGAGTACTTCCATAAATTATGAATAATATATTCATGTGTGGTCTTTTTATTTGATATTATACTTATAAAAAAATTTCATTACTATAGATGAATTATTTAATTTTTGGAAAAATATTGTCATAAGTAATCTACAATTATTCACACAAATACACAAAAAAAAAGTCCAAAATCAAATAACAGAAGAGTTTTCTTCCTTCATTATATTACATTATGTGAAAGTCTTCTTTTTTAAAAAAAATTCCTTATTATAGATGAATTATTCAATTTTTGGGAAAATATCATCATAATTATTCACACAACAATTATTCACACAAACACCAACAAATAAAAGTCTACAACCAAAAAATATGTTTGTGGTGGGGTCCATATGCATTAATTTATTTAGTGATCCAAGTTGGTAATCCGAGTGATTTAGAGAAGAGAAAAAATGTTGGATTGTGGGCTGACGTGGAGGGTGTGGACCCCCACTTGTGATCCAAACACATGGATTACCATTGCAAATGCTCTAATAGCACCGTAAGAAGATGCATAATCCATATGTTTCCATGGCAAGATATGAAAGAGGTGTAGACAGAGGAAGAGAACCTGCAAGGAGAGTTTGGCGAAACACGACAAAAGCACCACCAGTTGAGAAGGGGCCGCAAAACTTAAGACTTAGCCAGGAAAATGTCAGCAGTGCAAAAAATCTTCCAAGCAAAAGTGAACTCTGAGTTCGAAGAATGGTTGAGCGGACTAAAGAAGAACCAAGAGACCTTGGAGCCTTAGCGACAGCCATCATAAGTTAATATGGGAAATGTACTCGAATTTGTGCTTCAAGTAGTTGTTATTTCATCTTGGCTTACCCCCACAATGGAGCAAATGGAAGTTGCTCTTCGTAATCATGAAGAATTAGACAATGAGTATATACATGTCAACAAATGGGATCATTATGATTGTTGTGAAACTCGCCGAGTATGGATTAAGGGATTTGTAGTGCCCTGATATTGCTAGAAATGGCAGAATTTTAAGAGAGTTGCGTAAATTTGAGAAAGATTAATTTGCTTAGGTAAACCTATTTCTAGAACATATACGTTGGAGTCCATGAGGATCTTGATTGTTACCAAGCACCTCCATTATATTGAAGGGGATATTATACTATCCATTCAGCATTTAGGCTACAAAGTTATTGTCAAAGAGATTGGTCCAGCAATACAAGTCATCCAAAAACTGCAGTTCCCATCATCTCCTCATATGGAGATTATGGACTCTAATGATGGATGCCAACATTCCAAGACATTAAGGATGAGCTGCCTTTAAGTGATGACATGGCACTAAGGGATTTCAAGGAAGGAGGTACTCACAATGTTGACTAGGATTTAGTATAAGCTACACAGCTCCTAGGATTTCAAAATAATTCAAATAGCCTAGGAAATGAGAAACCAGTTGACTCTCCATATCAGAGCTTTTACTCCATGAGCAGAACTAAGATAGTCTCCTTTTTAGCCGAAATGGGTATTCTGATGAGATGGTCAAATTAAGTCAGCCTTTAATTCCTTTGGAAGTTGCAGTAGAGCATCAAAAGCCAAAGACAGATGTAGATATACCTCCAGGTTTTGATAGTCTTGCTAACGATTTGGCTAATATTGCCTCAATTCCCTGTGCTTTGGAAAGTGACACTGACCCATTGGAGGATGGGCAGTTTCAAAATTTGCAAAATTTGCTGCATGTAATAGAACCTGCTCAGCCTCTAGGTTTTGAATTGCAACCTGACAAAGCCCAGCAGGACAAAAACAAATGTGTATGCCAATGTAAGAAAACTTAGTCAAGCTCACAAGGATCAGATAACATTCAACACATTGCAAAGGAATCGTTGCATATTGGAAAGTTGTTGGGATTGGAAGCAGCCCAAAACAAGAATGCAGCAAATGCAAGGATCATTAAGACATTAAAGACGGACAAGCCAACCACTGCAAACTAGAGCGTAGCTAGCACAAGTAACAGATCTAAGAAGCCAGTACTGTTTAAGCTAATAGATTGTGCCAATGCCACAAGAGAAGGGAAGATTAGGTGTCATGAAGAATCCAGATAGAAGGCAAATCATCAAAATAATTCTGCAGGCTTGAGAGTGATGGCAATGAAACAACCCAGTGAGCACTAGTTAGGGAATTTCGTCAAATTGGTAGTGGACACATGGGCTGCATCTAAAAGGGTACAATATTTCAAGGGATCTCAAGGGGTAGACAATATTTTAGGGGTGTTGACATGATAAGGAGGGGATACTTGAGCTTACTAATTAAATCCAGTGATTGGTCTCGTCAGATTTCTCTCGTCAACAAACATGATATACTCCTAGTCACCACAAAAATTTCGCCAATTGAAAAGGCTAGTCAGAGAGCCAGAAATGTCCATTTCTTGGGGTGTGTTATTAGTGACAGCATGTCCATCACGAGTCTAGCGAGGCTGTGTCTTATGGTCAATAGCGAGACTTCACCTCATGCTACAATTAACTAAAAATTGTGGGTGACCGGTGAAAGATCATGTGATTCATATATATACTCACCTAGCCATGGATGGATCGAGATATTTAAATTAAGGATGGTCACCTGTGAATATTTTATGGTGTGTACCATAAAATAAAGTTTACCTAACTGATTCAAATTGATCCAATTAAAATCAAAACTTAACTAGGACAAAATTGAAAGTAAGATTATCAGAACCAACTGAAAGTCAAGAAAACTAGCAATTGCCTAAATCGTAATTGTAGTGGGATAATGGGATTGCCACAACTCATTGCCTAAATACCAAAGTTGAAGTCTCCTCATCAACTAAAATCAACCAAAACAACCATCGCACTACAATCAAGCAAACTAACCAATTTTTTCAGTAAAGCCATTGACTAATAGTAAAGGCGGTTAGCTTAAAGTTCTGCTATAGTTAGAATGTTGATACGAACACCAACCAGTAAGAAGAGGATTTTTTAACACATTAATATAATTACCTCAAAAAGTGACTCAAACAAAAGAGCACCCTTCTATCAATAATGCCATGGATTAATACCCCAGTATTCAGTTGTAATTTCATTGATTAACCCAAAATTTTGCAACAGCAAGCCTAACACTAAGTTCAACAATTGACATCAAAACAAAGCCAATATAGTTGAACCTGTAGAAGAACTTTGAATCTTATGCTTACGCATCTAACACAAATGGTTTAACAACTACATAATTATTGAATCAAGCCTTGATTCAGCACAAAAGGCAAATTGATTTCTAGCCGCCCAAAAATTATTCAATGTGATCAAGACCCCCCAAAAAAACCAAAAAACTCCAAACCAGAAATAGCTAAAATTATAGCTATAAAACCAAATTTCTCGCGAGAATAATCAATTCTAACCAATTCACTAGCGGAGAAAAAAAGAAAACCTAAATAGAGAAAGGAAGGGTGGACAGAGAGAGATTAGTGAGCACTATTGGGAACATGGTGTTGCACCTATACATTGTATCCATTGTATTAGGCTAACATACATTGCCTATTGTATCCATTGTATTAGGAAAATAAACATTGTCCATTGTATCCATTGCATTAGCAACACATACATTGTAACTGTTGTAGTTAGATTGGATATGTCTTCAGCTTGTCTTCCTATAAAAGGATGACGGTGAGGAAGAAGCACTAATTAGAAATTCTCTCCCAAGTCTCTATGCTTCTCATGGTATTAGAGCTTGGCAAATAAACAAAACATCTGTCATTAGTTTACAATGAAAAACGAAGAGCCATCAATGGCAAGAACCACCAAGAACAGCAAAAAAGAAATCAATGACAAGAGACTAGGGCTGGCAAAAATCTGTCCGACCCGATTACCCGAATTTGTCCGACCCGGAAAAAACCGGGTACGGTCACCAAATTTATGTCCGAATTTAAAATTCGGACAATCGGTCATGTCCGAATTTAAACCGGGTCGGGTTCGGGTTTGGACATTCGGGTTCGGGTTGTCCAGATTTTTGAACCATTTCGGGTTCGGACAAATTCGGACAATCGGACAATCGGGTTCAGACATCGGACAATTATGTTTATATGTAATTTTAGTCCAAGTTCTTTAGAAAATTTTATAAACATAAATTCGGACAATCGGGTTCGGATATTAAAACATCGGGTTCGGGTTCGGTCACACAAAATTTTGGTCAGAATCTCCTAAAATCATGTTACAAATTTGGACATTCGGACAACCGGGTCCGGACATCGGACATTCGGGTCCGGGTCCGGGTCTGGTCAAAGTGTCCGATTTGTAATCCGAACAGGGTCTGGGTATGAAGTTTTTGTCCGAATGTCCGATTTGTCCGGACCCGAATTGACCCGGACCCGAATTTTTGCCAGCCCTACAAGAGACAGGACATTATTGTCAATCCAATAGATCCACAATCTCCATACTACTTGTGCAGTTTGGACAAGCCTAGCAGTATTATCAGCCCCGTGAACCTTAACAGCAACAGTTATGCCCATTGGAGTCGATTGACTATCAATGCATTAAAATCAAAAAACAAACTCAGGTTTGTAGACATGAGTATCACCAAGTCTCGGAACACTCTGCTAGAGGTTCATGCCTAGGCAAGATGCAATTTCATTGGTGATAGCATGGTTGTATAACATTATTGACAAGAGCCTTCATGGCTCTGTTGCGTATGTTGAGATGGCCAGACTAATTTGGACTGATCTCAAAGAGAGATATTCATACGCCCATGCTATCAGAATTCATCAAATCAAGAGGGCATTGACCCTTACCATGCAAAGAAAACTAAGCATTGCCGAGTATTTCACGAATTTGAAAACTCTATGGGACGAATTGGGAGATTATCAAACTATTCAAACATGTTCCTGTGGCGCTGGCAAGGACATGAGCAGGAATATATAGGAAGAAAGAATCCACCAATTCCTTATAGGTTTGGACTCGGATCTTCATGGGACGGTGAGGTCGAACATCGTGTAAGTGGACCCACTATCGAGTTTGAACAAAATGTACGCCTTTGTTATCTAAGAGGAGCGCCAATAGGCAATGGCAAAAGGCATGGACAACCATGATTTGGTGGAAGGAGCAGTGTTTAAAGCTACAATGAGCATAAATTGTGGCTATTGGAGCAACAATCTGCCTAGAAATGGGGGTTGGCCCAGGTGTAGCCATTGCAATAAACTTGGACACAAGAAGGAGTAGTGCTACAAATTGATGGGATATCCGCCCAACTGGGGAAATCGAAGAGGAGCTCGGTTGAATCAAGGAAGAGGGTGAGATCACCAATTGTGGAGTAGGGAAGGAGAAGGGGAGAGTGTGTTGGAAATCGTGGTGTGAACAACAACAAAGGATGAGAAGCTTTTCTAGCGGTAGGCAGAGAAGAGAAAGAAAAGGTTGAGAGGGTTGGGCTTCAGGCCCGATTTTGTTGGCTGACAACGGCCCAACTTGATGAAATGTATGCCTACTTTAAGGAAAAAGAAACCCAAGAATGCATGACCAGTAAGAGCTACAATGGTGCCTTTGTACAGTGGGTGCTTGACAGTGGGGTATCACATCATATAACTAACAATACTCATATACTTCAAAATTTCACTAAATTGCTAAAACATATTTATATTACTACTGCTGACGAATTGACAATGATGGTTTAACAAGCTGGGACAGTAGCCATTTCTCCTGAGATAATTTTGCAAAATGTTTTATACTCACCTAAATTTTCTTGCAATCTTATTTGTATTTGGCAACTAACCAAAGATATAGAATGTCTTGTTACTTATGGTGAACATTCTTGTCTCATCCAGGACCGCAACTTAAAGAGGCGGATTGAAGTGGGTGACTTGAGAAATGGGGTACATTGTCTAAAAAAATGGGATAAAGGCAACGAGCTTGGTGGCAGTTCATAGAAAGAAGTAATTTTGTGGCATCAATGACTTGGGCATCCATCCTATGGTAGTCTAACTAATTTATCCAGTTTATATGGCTTCAAAGTAAATAAAGGACTTTGTGACTATTGTGATGTTTTTCATAAAGCAAACAAACTAGAAATAGGTTTCCTGTTAGTGAATCTACAACTATTTGACCATTTAGACTTGTGCATTGTGACTTATGGGGACATTACGATACCTCATCTTATTCTGGCTGTCATTATTTTTTGTGCATTATGGATGACTATAGTAGAGCTATTTGGGTGTTTCTTCTGAAAGACAAAAGTGAAACATTCAAGTGTCTTGTGAATTTTTGGTCCGCGGTAAACACTCAATTCGGCGCTTCAATTTAAAGGATGAGGAATGGTAATGGTCACGAATTTTCTAATGGACCACTTAAAGAGTTTTTTTTTGCTAGAAAGGGAATTATTCGTTAACCGTCATGTGTGGACACTCCATAACAAAACGGACAAGTAGGGTGTAAGAATAGACATATCCTCAAGGTGGCTACAACACTCATATTAAAGGCATGTCTTCTGATCAAATTTTGGGATGAGTTTGTCCTTACTGCGACCTACCTCATTAACCGAACACTTACTAAGGTTCTTGGTTCTCACACCCTTTAGGAACTTTTGTTTGGAGTCAAACCATCATATGAACATGTTCGGGTTTTTAGATCATTATGTTATGCTGACAGCCATTCGAGAGCCCATGACAAGTATGATGCTCGAGTCCACAAATGCATCTTCTTAGGCTATCCACATGGCCGGAAAGGGTGGAATGTTCATGATCTTGAGACTAAAAGGACACATGTATCTCGGGATGTAGTATTCTATGAGCATGTTTTTCCATGGGGACAGGAACCCAATATTTCTCCACCTTCTCCTAACGAGAACACCTTCTTTTCTCAATTGTTGGGGTATGATGAGACCATCTCACCTGTGGGTCATCCCATTGTCCAAACAAATAGGCAGAATATCAATCCACTGGCCCCACGTGAGTGTGATGTTTCTGCTTAATTAATGCCTTAGCCTAGTCCCTCTACATCCTCACCTGTCAGGTTGGCCACAACCATCCCACCTACATTTTGGCCCAGCATGGTCAACGAAAGAGCTAGTTTATTGGGCAAGCCTTCCCTTTCTTCTCCGCTGGCCCAGTCTGACTCTCAGCCCACAGCACTGGGATGAGGGGAGACCCTCGAGCTAACAACTGAATCTCGGCCCGCAATACTGGGTCCAGGGGAGACTCCACTTACTCAATGACCTCAATGTAGTAGGTGACCACTTGCACATCTCAAGGATTTCGTTTGTCATGTCGTTGCTTCCCATGACCCCATCTCGTCACCTCTCCAAGCTTTCTCTTCAGGTACACCTTACCCCCTCTCTAATTTTATAACCTATGATAATTTTTCTGCCTCACACTGAGTTGTGCTTGCGGTCATCACCTCTCATGATATCCCTCAAAGTTTTAGTCAAGCAACTCGTCAGCAACAATGGCCCGATGCAATGATGAAGGAGATACGGGCTTTTGAGGATAACAAAACTTGAAAGTTTAGTAGTCCGCCTTAAGGTATAATGCAAATGACTGTTGGATGCAAATGGGTCAACAAAATCATGTATAATGCAAATGGGACCATTAAGCGATACAAAGCTCGGCTCATCATGTTGGGGAATCAACAGGTCGAAGGTGTAAATGTTAGGGAAAAAACACAGTTTTAATATTTATAAACCCCAAGTGCAAGGTGTATCGTTGAGTACTTGGGGTGTCGTCTGTAGGAAGTTGTGTTTCCAACTATCAGAACTAACTAAAGCGTCTCGAGCTAAACAAAATTGAAGGGGATAGAAAATAAAACTAAACTACTAAAGGGAAAACGAAAAGGACTATGATTAGACCTAAGATAAACCAAGTAATCAAATCAAGCCCAAACCTTCCCACGTTACGCTAGTATTAAGAGATGGTCGGTTGCATCATTAAAACCACCCAAACCCTCTTTCAAGGGTCGTGAGCTAGTCTAATTGTTCTAATCTCCGATTTTCATGGGATTAGTTCAATTAAACTACAAGATTGACAATCCTTGACCTAGCTAGCGACGATACTATTTTCATGTCCCAATCCCAACTATTCTTTCTACTCACACTCGACAATCGACCTCACCTCTCATTATAAGTCAATTACCTCAAAACACGGATAAAAGCTCTTTCAAGCATTTCATCGAAAACTTGGTGGGCGTGAAAAAAAACTCTAAATTCTAGGCATAAACAAGTTAGGTCAAGGCCTAAACAAGAATCAATTGGCCATCTCAAGAACAAATCACAACCAAAGATGAAATCTTTAATTCACAAACAAACATTGAAACCAAAGCAAAACAATAATCTATTGAACTAGCATTGAACTAGCAAATATAAATTAAAAAGCATGAAATTAAAGAGAAAAGGAGACGAAGAACATAGTCTTCAATTGCGAATCCAAAATCTTCTACAATATATACAAGGACTAACCTAATCTAATCTCCCCCTAAAGGGGTTTGTGGAGGCTAGGATCAACCCTAAGTGGTCCTCTCAAGAACCCAGCAAAAAGGCCTCCCCCAAAAAGAAAGAAAAAAAAACCCCATTATAAAGGTTGGAAACTGCTTAAATCGCGACGACAGATAGGACGCACGGCTGTGCACCAGCCAGTGCGCAGCTTTTGGTCCTGCAGCACGGTTGTGCACTTCTGCAGCACAACCGTGCGCTTCTTGCAGCTCTCATTTGTGCTCCTGGGGCGTCGTTGGACTTCTATGCATCCTTCAAATAGCTCATAAGGTCTTCTTTTCTATCAAAACCTGAGAATTTCTCCTGAAAGTAAGACCAAACACATTATAAGCACAATTGGATCAAAGGAAGTGAATGTGACCCTTTTTCATCTAAAATTGACATGAAAACACAGAAAAAAATGGGTCAAATAAGGGCTAAAATGTGGTCAAAAATAGGTGTAATAGTAAACTACAATGAAACATTTGCCCCCGTTGCTCACATGGTCACGGTTCGTTGCATCCTCACTCTTACTATTTCTAAAGGTTGGGACTTACATCAGGGTGTGCATAATTCCTTCCTTCATTAAGACCTTGATGAGGATATCTACATGAAACCACCACCTTGGTTTGCTCCGCCTTCTCCTCATTTGGTGTGTAAACTAAAAAAAAATCTCTTTATGGTCTCCGACAAGCACCACGACAGTGGTACTAGTTTGCAATTGCTTTGCAGGACTATGGTTTCAAGCAGTCTCCACTTGGTCACTCTTTGTTCACTTATCGTTGGGGCGAAGTTTTTCTTACTCTTCTTGTTTGTGTTGATGATTTAATCTTCACAAGTAGTAGCCCTTCTTACTGTGTAGCATTCAAAGTCTACCTGAATTATCGATTTAGGCTCAAAGACTAAGGCCCGTTCTTTTTGTTTGGAAATTGCAAGTGTGGAATGAGTGGGAGTAAGAAATGGGGAAATGAGTAGAAGTGGGTTGTTATATGTAGGAGTGAGAAGGGGTGTGAAGAAGTGGGAATGAGTTGAATGAAGTAGGAGAATTGATGTAAGTTACGTATTTTATTTTTTAATATAATCTTTTATTTATGATAGTAATTACTGATGATAAAAAAAAAATTTAGACTGAGAAAAATAATTGCTCTATGTTGACTCGTGTACGAAATATTGTTTTGTGGCCGTTGTTACCCCCAAAAAAAGTATAATTTTTGTTATTCGTAAAACAGATTGCGGATGTATTTTTTCATATATTAACCAAATACGAATAACGAAAAAAAATACATATATGTTTAGGCCTTGTACTTTTCGTTGGTAAATCCAAATTTACCAACCTCAACCAAATTCAACCCACATCAACCAAGTTCAAACCACATCAATCTACTTCAAGTCTTCAACCCACTTCACGAACTTTAATAAAAAAAATACCAATTTTAATCAACTTCAACCAACTTCAACCCATTTCAATCAATTTCAACTCTCTTCCCACTATTTTAATCAACTTCTATCCATCATATATAAAACAATTCAACCGACTTCAACGAACTTCAATCAACTTCAACGAACTTCACAAACTTCAATAAAAAAAATACCAATTTCAACCCACTTTTCACTATTTTAACCAACTTCTACCCGTTATACAAAAAAAAATTCAACCCACTTCAACCTATTTCAACCAACTTCAACCCATTTTAAGAAAAAAATACTCATTTCAACATACATCAACCCACTTCTACCAATCTAAATTAACTTGACCTATTGACAACCCATATTTATCAACGAAAAGAACAGACCCTCAGTGCATGGAAGACAACCATCTGCAATTTGTGTGAAGAGCTTCCAATATTTCATTACTAACGCACACGAAAAAATATCTGCTCAAAATATACGTACAATACATCTGCACTTCCTGTCACGAATTACAAACAACGTCAAAAAAATTCACACATTCCTTCATTATGCCGGAAAAAACATATTCAATTTCTGTCACGAATTACGATGAACAAAAAATAAATATGTTATACATACAACAACAATCATCCACGCTTTGGTGGCCTATAACAAATATTTCATAACCAATGCAAAAAAAAGCGTCTCTTCCATATACAAAATCAAATGCAAAATATCTATCAGTTACAAATGACTAACATTTACTTAACAAGGCAAAAAAAAATTATTATTTCTTTAACATATATGCCAAAAATTACGTTATCTACAATTTCCAGCACGACTAACAAATATTTCCATAACATCCAAAAAATAAATAAAACTTTTCATAATTGTTATCAAACTATTCGTACATACAATTACATAAATTATAAAAGTTTTCAAAATATGAAAAATAGTAGCCATATATAGCCATATATAGTAGGAAGAAGTGGGTTGGAGTAAGTAGAAGTGGAAAAAAGTAGTATTTTTTTAAAGTCTGGGAAGAGGGGGGAAGAAGTGGGTGGAAGTGAGAATGAATGAGATAGGTTTAGGGATGAGAGTTACACCCGAACCCGAAAAACCCGCCCCGAACCTGCCCCATTTATAGCGGGTATGGGTACGAAATTTTGGGGAATAATGGGTATGGGGCGGGTATGGGTATTGCGTTTGAAAATGGGTATGAGTATGGTATGGATTTTTAAAACCCGTACCCGATTGTGTACCCGATTTGCTAGTAAAACGCGACCAAAATACGGTAAAATTCAAAAATAAATATTTGGCATGAAACTCTAAGTGTATATTATTTATTTATGTAGAAATGAAAAATTAACTTTTTTTACATTTTTAACTTTTATGAGTTTATTCGACATAAATTTTAGTAGCATCGCTTGAAATTGCCAATCAAATATACCGTGTATGCAAATGTGGGTTGAATATGGGTGACACTTTGCGCACTCTATATATACCCGAATAAAACCCGTAAACTCGAAAAACCCGATGGGTATGGGTATGGGTACAACCATCCAAAACCCGATGGGTATGGCTATAGGTATGGGTATGACTTTTGAAAATGGATATGGGTGCGGATATAGCTCAACCCGCCCCGAACCCGCCGTACGCCCATCCCTAGATAGGTTCATTAAATCACAAAAAGAACAGGGCTTAAGGCTCTTTAAAGTACTATTTTGAAATTGAAATTGCACAATCTTCAAACGGACTGTTTTTAAGTCACCGAAAGTATGCCTTGGATGTTCTCACTGAAACAGGTTTCCTTGCAGCCAAACCAACCTCGGTTCCTATGGAGCAAAAACTTTGGCTATCTGAAACTTCTGGTGCTCCTCTATTTGATCTCTCACAATATCAACGTCTAATTGGACGGCTAGGCCTGGCAATGGATTGGATTTGGAGCAGGTGAACCTCCACCTGCATCTATCCCCCGCATCCATCCACTCCACCCCATCCACTTGTCATCCACTCACTCACGTCTAATCCACCCCCCACCCTCAGATGAAGTGGATGAGAAACAAGTGACATGGATGAAACATGCTATATCTCATTTTATTCGTTTATTACTGAAATAAGTTTCAAAAGTTTGGGCAATTTTAAAAATACAAAACAACAACCAACAAGAACATATGTCGGAATCTTAAACATAACGATTACCACAAGTAATAAAGATACAAAACATTAGGCAATTCGCCCCCACGCAGTAGAGAGAGAAAGTGAGAGGATTTCTCTGTTACCGCTAACAAGCGAATTCAACCGAAAAACAAAGTTTCTGTGAGAATTTCAGCACCCACTTGAAGGAAATTGGATAACTTTGTCGCTCACTAGAATCTAAGCACTCAATAGCAGCTTCAAACGATTAAAGGAACCAGCATATTATTGGTGTCTACAACAGCTAAGGAGCACCAGCACCAATGCTGAGGACGGTCAAGGAGTGCCAGATTGAAGCCAAAAAGTTGGCAACAAACAGAGTAGCATTGGACTGAAGCAACAAGTAAGATAAAATGTGAGACTGACAGCAAAAAGGAGGAGCAAGCGTAAATAAGATATCCTAGGTGGAATTTACTGGCACCGGCCCAAGAAGGTGGTGGAGTTGTGGACGTGAGGTGGCGAGGGAGGAGTGGAGAGAGGAGAGAGACGGAGTGACGCACCGGGGGTTCAGATCTGAAGATTGAGCGACTGTTAAAATTATGATTTTATACGTACATATATATATATATATATATATATATATATATATATATATATGTGTGTATATATACATCTATATGCACGCGCGCACACACACATATATATATGTATATATATATATTATAAGAAATGTAAGCAAAACAATCTAGGCAGTCATTCTCACAAAGGATCTAGAGGATACAATGAAAGTCTCTATGTAAGACCTGATTCCACACTACTGTGGAATGCAAAGTGAGTCTTAATTTTGCCAACCAGTCGGTAGCGCGATTGCCTTTTCTAAAAATATGTTTAACGATTATATGATTACATGATAAAAAGTAAGTGTGGATGTCGTGTATCAGAACTTGTCATTCCCATGGCCCTTGTATGTGTCCTTGCACTGCTTGAATGAGGATTTTATTATTCCTTTCAATATAAATGTTTGTGTATCTTGCTTAAACTGCAGCTTTGATCATGTTCCTCATTGCATATATATATATATATATATATATATATATATATATCATGTAGCTGTTGTATTTGTCGCGCGAATGTTCCTCTGTTCCCCAGCCTACCATTCTCTTTTCCCAAGTTTGCTCAGAATAGCTCCCCTCAAAGAATAGTGCTGTACAGTTGTGCATTCCCCAACTGATCAAAATGACGGCACAATATTTTTACACAATAATACAACACCTCACTCTGTCAATTCCGGCGAGCACGTCAAATACAGATCAAGTATATATGAGTTCAGATAAAATATAAGTCGGATGTATTTTAATTTTGAGTAAAATACAGGTGGACGTATTTCGGTTTTATGAGTTTTGAATTAACCCAATGGATTTGAAGTTCCTTTTTAATGAATTATTTTTTTTGTCAAAATAAAAAATTCGGCATATTTATCACTTAAAATTATCTGCATTTAATGAACAAGTATTGTAATTGTAATTTTTTCAAAGAATATAAAAAATATCCAAGCTTTTCAACATGATATATGAAATTCATGTGCAGGTGGACAATGAGTCACGTTTGGATGTGTTGACCTGTACATTAAAATATTAATAATTGGTTAGGTTATTCATGGGTCAGCCCATCTAAAGCATGCTAACGAGTCGGAGCAGTTCGACCTGTTAATAGCCTGTTTAATAATTTGATGTTTCGTTAATTAACCTAACATTACCTAATCAGGTATGCTTTATTAGTACGTCGATCCTAACACGAACATAAGTTGGTCCATTGCCCAACATTGCATTAGATTTGAGACCAATTAGAGGGAAACCAAAAGAAAAAAATATTATATACGCACAAGATTTTATAATTATCTATTAATTATAAAATCAAATTTTAGATTATTATTGAATAATATTATTTAAAATGCGATGAAACGTATTCATTTTACAAAGAATATAATGGTATGAATAGCACATTTTCAATACTTATCTAATTCTAAATTGTTTTTCTTAATATTAAAATTGTTTCATAGCTATTTTCAAAAATTGTACCATTTATAAGTTGTATATGACGTTGTTTTATGGGAAAAAACGAAAACTGTTGTCTAATTTGCAAAGAGATGTAGTAATTGTATAACGTCTTTCTAAACGATTCATTATCATGAAAAACTATTATTGTTATGAGGAAAAATTAAAGAAAATAAAAAGTAAGTATATAATATTCGGGTCTAGTGGGCGCGTTCGGATTTGGGTCGGGTTTGACCCAAAAATTTACGGATTTTTCAGGTTCAATTTATTTCGGGTTCGGATCGAGAAAATCGTATTCAAAACCCAAAACTTTCAGGTGGATTCAGGTCGGGTCAATTTTTGCGATGTCTACCTCTCACCCGTTATCCGTCTTTTGGATAGTGCAAATCAGATACCAAAATAGATATAAGCAGAATTTTAATCCAGATATCTCACAATATCTGACAAAAACTTTACTAATTAAACTAACAGATAACAACAGCTCATTATCCATGTATCTAAGACCACATTTACTCATTTAGGAAAGAACTCCTTGCATTTAAATTGGACCATATTTTTACGCAACAATTAATAACCGCCACATATTTTCACTCAACAATATATAATAACCGCCAGGACCCAATTGCTACTTAGTAGTAACTTGAAAACTAAGCCTAACGTACACTCAATGTTTTTTTACTTGCTTTTTCTCAGGTAAAACTAAGATATCACAATAAATTTTGGTAAAATTCTCTCATTCAAGATAAAGTATTAATCATCTGATAACCAACCAGAAATAAGACAGGAGTTAACCTGTGAAAAAAAGCCTGAAATTTTTATTAACAATAGACTTTCTTTGTATTTGCAAGTATATCTCACATTTGATGATTTGAAATTGAACACAACTCTCACGACTAAGAAAACCGATGTACACCAGTAAGAACAAATAAAAACCAAAAGTTCTTGCACAAGAAGAGACTTCAAGGACACAAACACAATAAATTTATTATGCTCCTTAGCTCAAACTTTGGTCTCAGAATATGTGAGGGTAGACACAACTCTAGGCATCCATGCGAATTATGCATCTGAGACCCTCCCCCTTCAACATGTATTCAAAGGCTTTGTTGATGTCCTTGAATGATACTTCATGAGTTATGAATTTCTCCAGCTCAATCTCCTGCAATTTTCCAACAAAGTATCGACGTATATGGTACAGAGTTAAGCCACCAAAAAAATTAAAAAAAACAACACACACACCCAATATGGTCCAGTATTTATAAAACCAGGATGGTGGACTAAAATGTTTTATTGTTTTACCTTGTTCATGTACCTCTCCACAACAGAAGGTAAGTCGGTCCTTGGCTTGTAGTTACCAAAGAAGGTGCCCTTGAGTGTCCTCTCATTCAGAAAGTTGACAGGGTGACTCTTGAAGGCATCGTCTTTGTTGGGCACCCCAACAAGAACGGCAACACCCCAACCCTGAATCAAAGTCCATAGAATTCATTATCAGCATCTAAGGCTCAATTCAAAGGAGCAGAAGGAGGTGGCAGAAAAAGGGGGGAGAGGAAATTAAAGTTTGGGAACGGGAACTTACATCATGAACACATTCAAAAGCAGAAATCATGGCTTGGATGTTTCCAGTACATTCAACACTTCGATCTACTCCTCCATTGGTCATCTCAACAAGTATCTAATGGATAGTAATAAAATTGAAGGGCCTCAATTATGACATGATCAAACCAGAAAGATGTTCAGTCAGTGAAGAAGAGGGAGAGTTCCAAACCTCTTGCACCGGTCTGTCGTGGTCTTTGGGGTTAACAAAATCAGTCACGCCAAACTTCTTTGCTGTTGATAAGCACAAATAAACCTCATCAGACACTACTTTTAAACAACTAAGGAGCTGTGGTAATACTCATTAGAACCAAACCAGTCAAGTGATTGGTGTTCAAGTTGGATCAGTTTCAGAGAGTGTTAGTCAGAATCTAGGTCTGGAGGGTTTTGGGTTAGCGTCATTTCAGGTTGAGTACATGCTTGGCCCTACAGTAGGTTGCCAATAACCTTGTCAAGAAACTGCAACTGATACAGGTAGAGGAATACCAGGTTGATTCAGATTGGCTCGTTCCAAAATGGAACGGCATATTGTGGGGTTCAGTCCCATTTGCATATCTAACTATGTTAGAAAACTTATGACGAGGCATTAGCTTTACCTAGCTCGAACCTGCTGGAAACCAGATCCACACCGATTATCCTTGATGCACCAGAAACTCTGGCACCCTCAGCAGCCTAAACAAATGAAGCAATCAATCAATGTTACAAAGCTTCCTTCTGAACTAATCTGCGAACAAGAAAGGGCAAATATGGTAGAAACTAACTGCAAGGCCAACAGCTCCAAGGCCAAAAATTGCAACAGTTTGGCCTTTCTTTGGTTTTGCAACATTCACAGTAGCACCAAAACCTGTCATGAAAATCCCAAGTAGCATTCACATAAAGTTATAAACATGATTCAACTCCATAGCATTTGTCAAGTAATGTGAAAGGTGTTAGCATGTAGCACCTGTTGAGAATCCACAGCTCATGACACACACTTTGTCAAGAGGTGCTTCCGGGTTGATCTTGGCAAGGCACCCAACGTGAACAACTGTGTATTCACTGAAGGTGGATGTCCCAAGGAAGTGGTAAATGGGCTTGCCGTTGATTGAGAATCTTGCTTTGCCATCATGAAGCATCACTCCCCTGTCAGTGTTGATTCTCAGGAGATCACACATGTTGCTCTCCTCTGACAGGCAGTGCGGACATTCCTTACATTCTCCAGTGAACACAGGAAGGACATGGTCCCCGGGCTTCAACTCTGTCACATCCTCTCCCACACTTTCCACAATCCTAAATCACGAAATTCAAAATCAGAAAACTCAATGCCCATACCATATACACATAATGTCAATGTCTAGAAAACCATCCTATTTGGTACAATGTACAAGGTGGTGATGAACTTGTATAGTGTCCTACATAATGTTCATTTCACGTTATGTCAAATTGCCGTAGCATGGATAGGATAGTCAATAGATTCAGAACATGCGAAATTTCCAGAAAATGGATGAGACTTGAATACGTCCTACAATTATAGCCAATTCTAAGTAACAATGTGCCATAACAAAGAATATGAACGTTGAACAAATAGCAAAAGAATTCATATAAAAAAAATCAACATACCCTCCAGCTTCATGACCAAGGATACGAGGGAAAACTGGTGTTTGGCCCTGAAAATACAGCCAAAAGCACACAGTGACTGAACTGAAACATACCCATTTCAGATGGTTATTTTCCTTGAAAATTTCAGAGCAAATACCTTGGCCTCCCAGAAGTAGATGTCAGTGTGGCAAAGGGAGGTGAAGAGGATCTTCACACGGACTTCATTTTTCTGTGGAGGAGCCACCTCCACTTCCTCAATCACTAGAGGTTTCCCTGCTTCCCATGCCACAGCAGCTGCACCCATATAAATGTTAATTTCAGATCAGATGTCCTCAAATCCAATCAACAAACGTGCACAGTGTCTCCAAAAATCTATACCACTCTGCCCTTCATTTCACCTTAAGTACCCATGTCGGAAATTTGACAACCTAACATGAATACAGACATTCAATCCTTCATTTTAGACTACAAACACAATGGTTTCTAGGAAAGTGTCAACTTAGCAACCCATGTCGAACACACAGCACTTTGGTACAGATATGGCAGGAGTCAAAGTCTGAGTCACACTGCCAAACTGATACCAGGAAATGGGTTTCTTCATATTTCTAGCATCCACAGGGTTCAGAAGCAGGGAATTTTCATCAAGTATAGCAGATTGAGATTTCAGCATATTTTACCAATATGTCACTATCACCTCCTTGGAACTAAACTACAAATTGGAGTAGACACTTCAGAGTTACTGAAATTCATTGATCAGTTGACCAGTTACGTTAAAAATGGAATACTCAATACTAAATAACTAATTTTTTAGGAATATTTCAAATTTCCGGAAATGGGAAGATTCAATCATGATTGCTAAATTACAGAAAATTTTCAAATCATCTCTCCCAAGTATTTTCTTTTTTGGCAAAAAAATTAGCAGATCAGGATTGACTTTTCATGCTTTAAAAAAAAAAAAATCTTTTTCGCAATCTAGAAACAAGAACAGTCATTTTTATTTTTTTTTCAAAAAACCCAAATCATTTAAACAAGCCGCCAACCTTATTGCGAAAGACAGCTTAGAGCATTCTTTCTCAATCTGAGTTCACAAAAATTGAAACTCAAGTATGTCACGTCATCAAAAATTTTATATTTTTAAAACTTATATTCTAATACTTTGTCAATTAATAAAATTTTAATTTAAATTATATAATAAAATATTTTGTATAACCCATTTTATAACATATATTTTTTTTAAATTATTTAAATAATATTTTTTTATTAAGAAAACAAAAAAAAAGAATTAAAAAATCAAATAAGAACAAAAGAAAAAGAGACTGGGATGAGGAACGGACAGATGTACTGCCACGCGTGCCTCCCCCGTTTCCCAGGCTGGCAGCAAGTTGCTCCCACGGGTGCAATTCCCAGAAATAAATCACATATACAGGAAGAATGCCCAAACACCCGACTTAAAAAATCAGTTAGAGCCAAGACTCAAACAGACATTTAAAAAAAAAAAACCCAGAAATCAGCAACCCCTAAAAATCACATGGGCAGAAAATGTCAAGCCACTAGAATCAAAATCTAAGGACATGCAGATGCAGATGAACAAAGAACCAATCTACTAGAACAGAGCACTTTGATCATACCCTTGCAACGAATTACTTGACCAGCAGTGCTTGCCATCTTCTGAATGCTTTGCTCTAACTTCTCAGATGAATCAAATGCTCAAATGTTTTCAAGATCAAAAGGTCAGTTTTCTCTCAGAAAGACACTTACAGTTGAAATTTTTGAGATTTCAGTGATGGGTTTGTAGCGGTATGAATTAGTGGGTATTTATACAAAGTAGATGGGACGGCTTTTTTGTGATTAGAAAATTGGGTTCGGTTCAGTGAGCTGTGCATAGAATCAGAAGACACGTAGAAAATTAACAACGTGACAAATGGGTTTCCGGTTTTCAAGTATAATAAAAAAAATCAAAAAGGGGAGTTTATTAGTCAAGCGGCTGAACATAAACAGGAGGCTCTGTTTGACATGAAAAACCGCGGTTTTGGGTTTCTTTGAATTTTGGTTTTTGGTTTTAGGCGCTGGTTTTAGTTTGGTACTATTCTGTGTTCACTGGTTTATTCATAGATCCGGTAAACAAGTCATTCAGTTCTAATATTCAGTTCTAAACTTCTAATATTGATCGGATTAAATTTAGATTGGATCATATTTTAGGTCAATTAATATCTTAGGTTGGTTTTATTTGGGTTTGATGAATTTCGGTTAGGATCGACTTCGAGTTAAACAATTTTTTGTTCCAATAAATTGGTCATGCAAGAATAAGCAACTTTATCGAAAATTTTAGGTCAGGTATGATTCGGTTCAAGTTAATTCTGATTTCGGATCCACTTTCGAGTGAATCTGTTTTAAATGTCGGGTTAAGTATGAATCCGGTTATTCGGTTCGGGGTTTGGGCATCGGGTTAGTTTTGTCATGTCTATTTATTCCCATATTATCAGGATTCCATTCAGGCTGGTTCTATGAAGCTTGCGGTCAGAGGATTCAAACAGTGACAATTCTTAGTCTAGGTCGCAATTTTACTGGGCCTTTAAAGATCTAGATGTGAATATGTTTATCTCTACAAACACAGATATAAACATAGGAACTGTGAGAAGTAAGATTTTACGTTGAAAAAATAGTTATTCTAGGACCAGTTTGATTTAACAATATTGGAATGAAATCCCACTAATGTGAACTCTTTAGCTTCAAATAGGCTCATCGTTTTTGGTCATAAAAAGTGTATACACCCCCATGTTTTTGATATTGCTATAACAAATTGATTAGTCAGCATTTGAGTATTAATGTGATCAACTTATTACTGAAGCTGCAATGCCATTCACACATGCCGCAAAAAAAAAGTCAACCCAAGAAAAATGAAAAAAAAAGTAAATAAAAAAATGGTCTGACCAACTCCGCAGCAGTCGAGCTCCAGGAAAAAGATTGCTGGTTTTCTCAAGTGGTTTTTGCTGTTTGACCGAAACGGGGATTAAAAGGAGAATTTGTGAAGTTATTTTTCCAGAGAGAAACTAGACAAAATATGTGCAAAAATCAAAGTCTCATGTGATTTGTTTTACTTTGACCCTCAAAATCATGACCCTTCGCCGAAAGGGATCAGTAACAACAGCAACTTATGTGAATTTCAGTTAACTAGCTTTTTTATAATTCAAAATATAACTAATCCTATTTTTCTATAGTAGAGATATTAATTTCTAGACAATATTATATGTACCCTTAAAAAATCATTAAATTTATACATAAAGTCATGCTAATAACTTTTGAAGCATGGTTAGTTCATCTATCATTCATCTTTAAAGACCATAGGACACCTCTTTGTCCAGAATAAACAGAAAAATGTAAATAAAAAACAAATTATTATAAGAGTGCCAAGTAGTGGTCATTAAAAGTTGTCGTTGGAAATCTGAAATTTTGATTATGTTTATATCAATTTTTATAACTCTTTCCTGATCACAAAAGCAACAACTAATTGTGAAGAGAATGAATATCTTCTACTGAAGAAGACAAGGTATAAGAGGAGAGAATAATCTCCGCTTGAGTTAATCTTTTTATTGTTAGGTTTGCATCATTCCCTGGTTACAATCTTCTAACTAATTTAAGTTATACATTAGTAGTTTTAAAACCTAACTGCAATAGGATCTAACATGACACTCTTTTTTGGGGGGTTCTAAATTGTGACACCCCTAACCCTAGGGCTAGTGATGTTAACGTGTTCTTAGATTCTGGGACGAAACAGATAGAGTTTCGCCTAAAAACTTATCATTTCCCAGACTTAAAGCCTTACCTTAAATCCCTGCATTGAGTAGAAGTATAAAAGAACACCAAAATAAGCTCAACGGCTACATAGAAGAGTTCACAACTCTGCAGGCCACTCACCTGGAGTATACCAAATAATGAAGTTCAATAATAAAGAAGGAAATAAAAGATACAACTCGACGAATCATACATCCGGAGTACTGGGGTTTACATACCAAAAATAAACAATTCCAACAAAGGTGTCTGACTAATCAGATGGTTGGCTTATATGGTCATACAGAGTGATTGCTAAACAATATGCATTACATGAACTAGAGTACTTTGTTGACGTACATTTACAACTCTAAGGATATATCATAATACACCATTTGACTCATAAGTCTACTTATATATGTGTACATGCACATAACACCTTTTTCGAAGAAAAGGGAAGATTCCAATTCAACTTATGCAATTCAACTTCTACTTGTCACATTGAAAACATGGGAAAAGGGGAAATAGAGATGAGATGAGCTCTCACACGCTCAGTGAGTATTTCTCAACTCCTTAAAAACAAAACATTTGCAGGCAATAGCATTAAGTAGCAATCACACAACGTATATGTACTACTATCATTTTAGGCAATCAAATCTCCCCAAGGAAACCATCACTTCTAAAGTTCACACCAAGTCATTCAAGCTCGTGTCTATGCCTTCAATAACCAAACTTCCTTAGAAACAGGCATTCAAGCACATAGCCAAGTAAAATGACAAAGAGAGGGTCAAAAGCTTTCTTACACGTATTTTGGAAACGTAGTGACTCATTTTGCATTTAAAGAATCGCTTACAATTCAAATTAGCCTCCTTAAGGCTCATATACTTTTTAAAAGTTCCTGAAATACCCACAATGGTAAGAATTCAAACCGTTTTCTCATATATCAGGAAAATATCTTCTTATTCAAGCATAAGATCTTACAATGTGCTTGTTGGGGGAGATCGTCACTTGCCCTATGTGAGGCCATCACTCATGCATCAAATTATCCCCGGAGCATAACATATTTTGGATCATTACTCTCATTAGAGTCTTCTAGGGTTGCCACTTCTAGGTCTATCTCCCTAGGCATTAGGGTTCTCGCAAATCGGTTCTATTCCATAATCATTTGTCCACTCAAGCACTTATCTTAGCCATTAAAATTATACTAGACCATTATCGGTTATATATAATAAAGGTCACTATCTCACACAATAAGTCTCACCTTCAAGTGAGTCACGAATAAGTTCTTTTTAATAGTTGCTTACATAATCAAAAGCGTGCTTCTCTAGCAAAATAGCCCATAACCTCATTAATGATTTATGGTTATTTCCTTTCCAACATGGAAAACCTATTAAGATCATGGTGAGACTACTAACTTGCAATTCAAAAATTAAATAATTGGCTAGCATATAATTCAAACTAGGCCTTGCAATAAAACATCTTTAGTTGCCCTTTTTAAGTTCATTTCAATCTTTTTAACGCAAAAGAAAGAAATATAACACAGACCAAACCCTTAAAACATTTGCAAGCTCGTAACTCATTTCCTTTTCAAATCCCTAAACCTATTGACCAATCAGCTGAGTAGTTCGACGATTTAGGGTCATTTAGGCTATAATGTGTTAGCAATCGAAACAGATAACTGATGAACATTTAGAAACACCTTGGTGTCATGAAAATAAGCTTTAACCAAACTTTCAAAGACTTCTAAAACTCGCAGTTCATTCACAAAACATCATTTGATCAACTCAAGGGGGGAGGGGTTCACAAATAGCATATTCGTTTCACTTCACATGAATAGTTTCAGCAGAATCCACCTAATACCACAATTACTTTGCAATTAACACAATTGCGATTAATATCAAACCCAAGCTCCCTCCTTAGACAGCACTGTCCACAAAAAACCTCTAATCATTCATTGATTCCGCCTCAAACCATCTAACTACCAAGCTTGGTTCAGTATCATAATCATTCGGTCGTTTAATTCGCAAAGCCAATATCCACAAGCACAGAATTCATATTTAATCACCAAAATAGAATTTAAACATATTTAGACTGATTTTAGCAATAACATTAGAGCATAATCTATTTATTCCACAATTCCCCAAATTGACCATTTAGCAAAACTATGCATTACTTCAACATGCATGAACCCTAAATCAGTGTTAAAACCATTCTTACTAGATTTCAACCTCAAATCCCCAAATTACTGATAACAGTTTCATAATTTAAACATAAATTAGCTAAAATTGTTAAAATTCGTTTGAAATTAAAACTAGCTTTAACTCTTGTGCTTTGGAAATTGAAAGCAAATTGGTGTCTTTTGGTAGCAAATTTTCAGAGCCTTTTCTTGCATAGAAAGGATCCGCAGCAGAGATTTTATTGTATCTAAAATCCATAATTTTTTATTTTTATTTTTATTTTTATGTTAAAACACACTAGTCTGGACCCGTGCTTTGCACGGCGCATGCTACAATAGACAGTTTGAATACACACACATACACACACACGCACACACACGCGCGCACGCATACACACACACACACACACACACACACACACACACACACACACAC
>JACYFF010031954.1:16259386-16274324 GCA_017589665.1 Selenicereus undatus | reverse complement strand
CTAGATTGATACGCTCTAGTGAACTCTGGTAGTTGAAAACACGATTCCCTGCGGACGACACCCCAAGTACTCAACGATACACCTTGCACTTGGGGTTTATAAATATTAAAACTGTGTGGTTTTTCCCTAACAGATTTGAACATAATCAGGGTGGATCTTAATTGGAAAATAAGTGTAGCTGGCCCACCTTTGAGCAACTATTCCCAGCAAACAAAATGAGAATGGAATGAAGCTTGAATATCTAGAATCTGTTGATATTAATGGAACACCCACTGCTGTTATTGCTGAAGAAAATGTAGCTGAAGAGGTCGCATATTGCGAAAATGCTTTAGTGGGATATGTGGTGGGTTTCAACCCTCGTTTGAGTGTTGTTCAATCGTTTGTGAATGAATATTGGAAGGATGTGTCCCGGCCTGAAATCTATATGCATAAAAATGGTTGGCTTATCCTCAGACTTTGTGGAGGGAAAATAGACATTATGAAGGGAGGTCCTTAGACACTGGGGAAGAGAGCTCTACTTAAGAAATGAAGCACTGATTTTACCTTTGCAAAGGAAGAAGTCGCTAAGGTTCCTGTCAAGATTAACTTGCTAGACTTGGACTTGCATGCTTGGTCTTCAATAGCTCGGACCAAATTTATGACCCTAGTAGGGACTCCTTTGTATGCTAACAAATGCATTACTTTGAAGGATAGGGTGTCTTATGCATGAGTGCTTGGGGAACTTGATGTGAGATACTGCCCTTCCAAATGAGGTTCAGGTACAAGTCCTAAAAGGGAAGAACTATTAATTTGCAGAAAACATGGTATGAGTGGATGAAGAAAAGTGTAAGAAGGGTGAGGGCAATTGGATTTGTATGAGAAAGACTATTACTAAGGATAGTCAACTAAAAGTGCCTAATGATGAGAGTGCCAATATTGAGGTTTAGATTCTTCTTGTAACAGACACTAGAGCAGGGAAAACTAATGATCAACAAGCAGTTGATGTTCCCTCACCTGGTGGACATACTACCTCAAGGAAATCAGGGGGCAAGCAAAAATCTGCGGGTGAGAAAATTGGTAAGCTAGCCTGCTAGGGGGCAATGTATAAAAGATTGCCTCTTGGGAATTCTTTTGTTGTCCTGAGCAAAGAAAATACAGATGTTGTAGGCGGGTATAGGGTCTTTCTAGGGGTATAAAAGGCGATGCTTCTCAAAGTATATGGAGGAACTTGTTTGCTTATAAGAACTGAGCTATGAACACGTTTGGATGAAATGTCAGGATGACCCTGCCCAACATAATGAGGTTAGGAATTTTTTCAGAATTAATAAAGTTGATGTGATGGGCTTCGTTGAGACTAGAGTCAACAAGAATAAAGCTGCTAGAATTGCTCAAAAGTGTTCAGGTTGCTTTCACTGTCAGAATTACAATTATTATGGAAATCGTAAAATCTAGGCTATTTGGATGGCCACCGTTGATATGCAATTGCTGCAGGCTTCAACACATTTTGTACATCGTGAATTTAGATCTTGGGATGGGGTTTTATAGTTTTTATGACACCTTGGTCTATGGCTTTAATAGTAGAGAGGGCAAACAAACTCTTTAGTGTGACATAAGAAGTATTGGACTCCAGAATATGCCTTGATTCTAATAGGGGATTTTAATGTGGTGGCCATTTCTTATGCTCGAATTAGTAATTTTTTTGCTTGGGCTGGATCTATTAAAGATTTTCAGGGGTCTGCAATATCTTTGCTTTAATGAAATTCCTACTTCTACGGCTTGCTTCACTTGGTGCAACAAGCAAGAGGATGGAGATTTATTTTGGTTTAAACTTGACAGAAGTTTGTGCAATCCTGCTTGGTGCTATTCCTTTTTTGATGTTAATACTAATTTTGTAGAACTGGAGTGTCTAATCATGCAAGAATAGAAGCAGAGATTAAGGAGATGAAATAGAACAGAAGGGTAGCCTTAAGATTCTTGAACATTCGGGCCGAACACCCTCATTTCTGTAGGATTGTGTCTAAGGGATGGCAGGTGCAAGCACAGGGTTGCTCTATGTACCAAATCTTCACTAAATTGAAGACCATGAAGCAAAGTTTTCAGAATTTACACTCTGAGGTGACCAAGAGGTTGGATGGAAAAATTGTGTCAGCCTAGACCCAGTTGCCAATTTGCCAAAAGAGTCTTCAAGTCTTTTCCAATGTCATGAGCCGTTAAAGAAGGAAAAGGAACAAACTGCCACTCTTCTAAAACTCTAAAGATTGAGGAAGCTGTTTTACAGTAATGTTCAAATCAGCAGTATACTAAGCTGGGTGATGGTAACAACATATATTTTTATACTTGTCCGAAGACCAAGCCAGCAAGGGATAGAATATGATTTTACAGTTTTATGGAGACCTTTTGGGGTCGTCCACCGCTACACAACCCATACTTGGTTATGTTTTTGAATTCGTGCCTGTCCTTACAGGTGAGCAAGGGAATAAGATGAAGCAAATCCCCACCTCTGGTGAAGTAAAGGCTACCCTTTGGTCTATCCCTAACATCAAGGCACTAACTCAGGGTTTTTCAAGAAAGTGTGACTCTAATAGAAGCTGACATATCTTTGGATGTGTAGGATTTTTTCAAGAATGGTAAGCTTCTTAAATCTATGAGCTCCACATTGATTACTTGACTTGTAAAAGTGGAAAACCCTCCCCATGTCCATGACTTTAGGCTAATAGCTTGCTATTCTGCATTGTATAAGATTCTTGCAAAGTTGTTGGTAAGTAAATTACAACCAATGCTAGGATGTTTGATTGCGTCAAAACAAAGTGCTTTTGTGACGGGTTGGCACGTTTAGGATGATATTTTGCTCGTACATAAACTCATCCACAATTATAATAGGAGCCACATCTGTCCTAGGGCCATGGTGAAGGTAGATATAAGAAAGGACTACGATACTACAGAGTAGGCCTTCATTTTGAGGATGTTGGAAGGGTTGGGTTTCCTACCCGAGCTATGCAGTTGATTATGACATGTCTCACTTGGTCCTCTTTCTCTATTGTAGTTTATGGTCAACCTGAAGGTTGGATAAATGAAGCGGCTTGAAGTGAAGAGACCCTATGTCTTACCTATTTATGGTAGGCATGGAGGTCCTTAATTAGCAGAATGTGTAGATATCTTGAACTAGAATGAAGGCCTTGCCATCAAGCTCCTTTGGAAGGTGTCAATGACGGAAGGGGGAGTGGAGGCAAATGGGAGGATGTTTATCAGTTGCAACAAGATGATGTCTGGCATGTTAGTGCATAGGGATGGAGGGCCCTGATCAAGGCTAGGGATGATCTTAATACTTAGTGTGGGGAGGTGGCAGAGGCTATGAGGTATCTACAAGGATGTTTGACTCATGCTAACATGATGTTAGGAAGATGTATGACATCACTAGAGGAGATAGGGCAACATGTACCTAGCACAAGACTGTGGGGGAATCTATCACTGTGCCTAGACATTCCTTCATTACTTGGATTGCAGCCTACAAGTTATTGACATTCCTTCATTACTTGGATTCCTTCATTACTTGCCCATATTATGCATAGAAACCCTAGAGCTTGTATTTTCTGTAACAGGGAAGTGGAGACTTGTGGTCATCTGTTTTTCAGGTATAATTTCTGCAATAAGATTTGGGGGGCTATCATACACTAGCTGAGGATATCCAGCAGGGCCTGAACTTGGAAAAGAGAACTGAGCTGGCTTAGGAAATATGTGCAAGGTAAAGCTATCAGAAGTAGAGTTGCCAGATGTGCATTACCAGTATATACTACCTGGCAAGCTAGGAATGTTATAAAATTCCAGCAGAAACAAGTTTCAATTTCTTTTGTCATACATAGAATACAGTATATTACATGTCTTAGATCGAGGGCCTAATGAACTTAGGACCTTGGTTTTGCTCTGTTAATTTTGCGCCTAGGTATGCGTAGCCATTATTTGTAACTATTTCACTTTTGGAGCAATGGCAAGTACATTTGCTCCAAAAAAATGCTTATCATACCACAATGGTTATACACGCACACACCATGTAAGTGTCCATATATATGTAATTTTTGAGGTCAATGTTTATTAACTTTGACCACTAATTTATCAAATACATATCTGAAACTTACCATGTCATTTACTGTAGAAAAATGCTTTCATAAGTGTACAATCTCGTAATTTTCACCTAATATATAATACCAAAAACTAATGGTTAAGCTATTGCATTGAAGACTACAAATGTCGAAAGAGAGAAATCTTTTTTGAGAAGGGCTAATAAATTATTCAAATTGAGTTATTACATTGAAAATCAGCCCACATAATTTCTCTCCTTCCCTATACGTATAAGAGTCAAAATGATACAACTCAATGCACATCTAGAAAGAGCTGAAATGCTTATTTATACACAATCAAAACATTTATTTAAACACCAAATTAATGCTTAATACATATGGAAAACCAAATATAATGCTCATCCACATGCCTATGCATACCAAAAAATGTTAGAACCAACTATAACATGAACAACAAAAAATGTCTATCTATAAGTAACCAAAATATTATCAAAGCACTAAGGGTGTGTTTGGTAGCGGGGAAAATCATTTTCCTAGAAAATTATTTTCCCAAGAAAAATGATTTTTCATTTACATTTTCAGCTGTTTGGTATAATGAAAAATCATTTTCTTTCCACTTCATTTTTTGCTATTTGATAGAATGAACCCCCCGTCCTTACTTCATTTCTTTTTACCATCAACCTCCTCCCCTACTCACTGCTCTGACCGTACCCAACCAATGAATTCTATTTTTCTCTCATCTTCAAAATCAAACCCAAAATATTAGTAAGAAATATAATATAGCCAGTAATAAACCTAAAAAAGAGAGAGTCAACATTAATGAATATCATTTTTTTCACTATTTCCAAGGATTACCCAGTTGAATTTGAGTGATATTAAATTTAGATTAAAGAAAATGACGAACAGGGAGACGATGGATGTATCAGATTGCGAAGTTCTCAAAAGGGCAACGGTAACAAGGTTAGAGAACTGAAGAAATAATTACAGATATTGACGATGGAAGTCATCGATGAAGATGATGAATATGAAGAAGAGGGGAAGAATGAGAGACAAAATGAGAGTAAACATAGAGTGATTTTAGGCACAATTAAAAGAAAATGGAGCGAGAGACAAAATTGGAAAACGAAAATTGGGTTTGGAAAATCATTTTCCCTACTTTTACAAGGGAAAACAATTTCCTTCAAATGGGGTAAAATGATTTTCCCCTAAAAATGATTTTTACCTCCTTGTTTTACCAAACGACGTAAAATGAAAAAATCATTTTCCAGAAAAGTGATTTTTCCCCCTACCAAACACACCCTAAGTAAAATAATCACTGACACTTACAAATCAATTATCACATTCATTAATTTTCACACTAAATAAAAGCTTATCCATGCGTCTACCTAATGCTTATTAAGATACCTAACAAATGAATGTGTAAACAAATTCTCATGTCCATACTAAACAAACACTTAGCTGAATAATGTGATCTAAATTTTTCAATATATTTGCTAACTTTAGTCATCACCTATCAAGAAAATATATTAAAAAAAATTACAAATCTTATATAAAACTATCTTACCTAAGAGATATAATGAGACAGAAGTTTTAAGGATAAATATTAATAATTGTGAAGATGAATCATAATAAGATTCACCTCTAGAAGAATTATTAGTCATCTTTAAATTACAAATTCACCTTAATATGAATTATTAGCCTCAAAAGGTAAAAGAATTCACTGAAATGAAGTTCAACGCACCATATATTTCGTGTAAAAATGCCTCATCTAAAAATTTGCATAGAAAATAGTAAGCTTCTTGCACTGAAAATTGTGCTAATATATGTAAAGGGAAAAAATAAAAATCATGTATGATTCTAGAAATGAAATAAGTTAAATATGATAAATAAAGGTATAAAACAGATAAATGAAAGACCCCTTGATTTTTCTTATGAAAAAACATATACTACAACAACAATTCCTCTCTGTATAGGTTTCACTTTCATGGGATCTAAAAAGATTCAAATGTGGTCAATTTTACTTGTACAGACATGACTGCTCATGGTATAGAGACCGATTCCAATAGATTCATGTAAAACAGTTCAAAGGAAATATTTTAGAAGTTGAAAACCACTTTATAGACAAAAGTAACAAACATAAAACATAATTATTTAAATAATATTAATTATAATGAAGAACAAAGGAGGAGTTCGAATTGTATGTACCTTAAGTAGGAAGCAGTGCCATAATACTAAGTGATGCTGTAAAAAAGAAAATAAATGAAAAATAAAAAAAGAAAACAAATGAGAAAAGACAAAAACTATAATCACACACACACACACACACACACACACACACACACACACACACACACATTAAAAGTTGGATTGAATTCATGTATGAGGAACATGTAAGCTTGCTATATAGGATGCCACGCAGGGAGAGAATAACTATGTGAGATACTTTAATATAACATAGGCTGCTATATGAGATTTAAAATAAAAAGAAAAGGTTATGTAGGATAGATGTAAATTTAATACAATATTAATTTTATTTAATAACGTAACTTCTCACATAACTTCCTATGATTTAATAATAAAAATTAATCATAAAATATATATGATTTAATGATGCAAATACAACAAAAAATGTAAGTTCGATATTAATTAAGAAGAAAAAGTTATGTTATTAGTAGAGAAAAAATTAAAAATGACTCGTTTTATTTTTGTATCAACAAAATAATATAATACATCAATTTATTGTTTGCCTTTTTTATAAAATAAATCTATTCTCTTAAAAATATATTAAAAATTTATTTAACTTACACTCTTATAACATAAAGGTATAACCCTAGTTAACATAAAAAATGCAAACCAGCACTAGTTCAGTCCATCATGCGGTCCATAAAATGCCAGGCACCCCATGGTTACACTACGGCATATTTGTTAAGAATTGAAAACACTTGATGTCCCCCCCCCCCCCCCAAAAAAACCCTGATGTCCTATGACAATGGCAATTGGCAAAACAGCCTAGCCTACCTAGTAAAGCACGTTAGGAGAGAAAAATCACCGTCAGGTACCTCATATTGTGTGAAAATTATAACTAGGGGATCATGTTATTAGAATATATTTAAATGGGGTAATATTCTATAGAAACTATTTTAAGAAAACCGTTCAATGTTTGCATTTTCTTTTTAGCCGTTAAACTTTTTATATTTGCATTTTAACCCAAATTCTTAAAAACTTACTTTCAAAAATCCAAAAATTATGTGTGTGAAAATTTTCTTATAAGTACTACTCGAGGTCCTCTTTCAACTGGTATCAGAGCCACGTGATCAAAAATAATTAAAATAATTAAGCTAATTAATGATTAATTAATCTAATTAATTACTGTGATTAATACTAGAATCATCACCTGCTTGTCCTGGACCAAATTATTCACATATTGTTCACTCACTGAAAGGCCTTTCTCCAATAGCACATCAATTAAACTATATCACCGATACAGTTTTAAAATTAAAAACAGAATTAGCTAAAATTAAGACCAAAGTCAAAGAGCTTAAGAAGCAAATATTGGTAATTCACATTTCTCTAGTTAACGTAGTAAGACATTAGCAGAAAAGCTACTTCTAGTATTAATACTCAATTTCAGCATAAATATCATTTCCCAAACCCAAAAAATAAGATTTCATTTTCTTTGCACGATATAAAAATCCAAAAAGAAGTAGGAGAAAAATCAGGCAAAAAATCGATTGAAAAATCAGAAAAAGAAGAAGAAGATTGAGTATAAGCAGTATAGTCTTGAAAAACTATAGAATATGCTCAAGAAAGAACAAAACCCAGAAGAACTAAATAAAATTATGGATGCAATTAGTGATAAATATGATGCATTATCTGATAATAATGAAAAGACTAATAATGTCTAATTAGAAAAAGAAATATAGCAGCAAATGAACCTAATCAAGCTAGAAGATCTTAATGTTGTACCTTTAGAAGAAATAAAAGAAAAATTACATAAAACATACAGTAAAATGGCTGTTGAAGATGAGATTAATGAAATTGGAGAAGAACTCAACTTAGGTGAGATAGAGATTAATCTAGTTAACAACGTTGTTCCTAAACCTCAAGGATTTGGTGAACCTTCTAGAAGAAATACTCATTTTATAAGACCTAGGTACGTTCCAGCAGGACGTACGATCAATTTTTCCTTTGGGTTCATCGCAAGGAAAACTGCAACATTTGAAGAAGTTGGCTTAACTCCAATTAGTCAAATGGGATACACCTTAAACATAGATGGAGCTCGTAATAGAGAAGAAATATTTGAACATTGAAAAAGAGGCATGAATAGTGTCTTAAGCCGAAATACTACTTGGACTGCTGCAAATTTCTGAAATTACATTGAGCATAGTTTCTCTGACACTGTAGCTGACTGGCATAATTCATTAAATGAAGATGGTAAGAATACATTAAGAATGATGAAAACACCAGCTGCTATGTTCAAAAATCTATGTAAGAAAATTGAAACCGAATTTATTGGAGCTAAACTTGATTATGAAGAAAAGGCAAGAGAATGGTAGAGAAATATTAATAATATAAAATTATGGGATATGAGATATTTGAAAAATTATATTACTGAATTTAGTCAATATTATTACAAAATTGGGCATAATAAAACTAATCTTGGTATGTTCTATGACAAATTGCTATATCCGATAAATTTTATAATTAATGAAAAGTACATTACATGGCTTGAAATTAAAGATTTCATTGACACCGTTGGTTTGAGAATCTCTTATCTAAGAAAATGGGTCGATATAATCAATGTCTTGATCTCCAAGAGTAAAAGAAAACTAAGAAGCACTTCCTAACTTATTGGGATTTGCCTCATTAGTGGGGAAAAGAACTTGAAAGAATACGAAAAAGAAAATTTTATAAGAAAAAGAGCTTTAATAAGTAAAGGGGAGAGAAATATAAAAGAAAATATTATAGCAAATTAAGTCCTAAAAAACATAGATTTTTTAGGAAAGCAGCTTATTATCCTACAGGAAAAAACAACTACAAATACTAGGCATGCGCAGAAGTAGGATATTATGCTAATGAATGCAAAAATAGGAAGAATAATAAGCTTATTGAAACCTTCGGTAGCTTAGATTATGTTGAGCTTAGTGAAGATGAGACACTAGACCTAGTCCTGAATAACAACAAAGGGATTGTTGAAATTATATTGGACAATGAATATGAAGAAAACGATTATGAAGAACCAAGTCATATGAAAGAAAGTAGCTCAATGATCTTGAAGGAGAAGAGTTTGTTGTAGACAATGATCACGAGGAAGTCAAGGGCGATTCGGTCCTTCATATAATTCAGAAAGATATGATCTATAAAAAATTCATCTTTCAATTAAAAAGCAAGTATGTTTGTGAGATGGTGGAAGGAGATATAGAAATCAAAGATTGTGAGTATGATGTTGGAGAAGTTAATCTCATTAATTGGGAAAGCATCGTTAAGCATAACAAAGATAGAAAGCACAAGTATATCAATGTTGGAAGTGTCCAAGTTAAAATTACTCCATTACAATATTATGGCAAAGATATTGGTCTTTATTCTTTGCTCTGTGATATAAGGCATACCAAATTTAATAATCAAATTATCGTAGGGATTAAGACCAATTTATGCAATGGATTGGTAGGATTCAATTATCGACTTGAATATTATGTGAGTCTAAAAAATGAGTTTGTTAAAAACTTTCTATCCCTTAAGATAAAAACTGTTGAAATGGACATGAAAAGAGGAGGATATCTCTTGAGGATATTTTAGAAAAAAAAAACTACAAATTAGGTAATACTATAGACCCGAAAACTAAGGTCACCATGGTAGAGGCCAAAAAATTTGAAAGTCCTACCCCTATGTAGAAAATTCAGATGATTGAATCTAATCCATAGGAGAAAAAGATTGATCGTTCATGGATATCTAACTTTGCCAACCCTACAAAAATCAATAAGAAAAATGTGATAAAAATTGATAAGAATAGTAAAATTACCATTAAACCCCAATTATTAAGAAACATGAGTGCAAGATCGGATTGGAGAGAAGGACCTTCATCAGCTAAAGAAGAGCTTAAAGAGGATGATACAATGAGGATGATAGTGAAATGAGTAGAATGGGTTTTGAATCTGCAAGACATAGTGTAGACTGAAGTATGAGTCTAGAAAAAAAAGGTCATTAGGTACAAAACATGAACTGTTCGTGAGCCAATTTATGAGGATGAATTGGTCAAAAATATGGCTATGGAGATATACTATGAAGTCACCAGCACAAATCTTAACAACATATATATCCCAATGCTTAGAGGGATATAATAAATAGGAGTGGTGTATCTATATAGATAGTGGTTGTTCTGTACGCATTGGTAAAAGATCATTATTTTCTGAGTTTATGTGGAAAAGAGCTAAAAATCTTTTACAAGTGAGGATAGTTGATAACAGCATTATGAGTCACAATGAAGCAATAGAAGGGTTATTTAGAGAATTAGGAGGAGTTCAATGCATTATACCAGTTCTATGGGCTACTAATCAACCCTTTGATGACATGATTATTGGAAATAATTTTAAGATATTATATTCTCCATACACACATACCATAATCAAATAATTTTTACAATCAATTCTCACTCAATTTCTATTGAAAAATTGAGCAAAACTTACTTTCATTAAAAAATTGAATTTACATGCAGTCAGCGTAATGAGAAGGTAATGCTTGCACAATGAGAAATAGTACTAACAATTTCATTGCTTGAGATATCCATTAAGGAGCATATTGTTGAACAACAAGAGAAATTATGCAAAGAACTCTACTCTGATAATCCTCTAAAATTTTGGGATAAAGATAAGGCATTTGCTAAAATCACTTTATTAAATCCCAACACTATTATTCGAGTCAAACAAATGGTGTATACACACCAAGAAATTCAAGAATTTGATAAACAAATTAAAGAACTCATGGATAAAGGATTAATTAGAAATAGTAAGAGTCCTCACATCAGTCCCGCTTTCATAGCAAGAAATCATGTAGAAGAAAAAAGAGTAAAAGCAAGAATGGTGATCAATTACAAAAAATTTAATGATAACATTGTCGTTGATGGTTATTATATTCGTAACAAAATAGTCCTTTTCAATAGAATTCAAGGAGCCTCTTGGTTCTCAAAAATGGATTGCGAAAGTGAATATTGACAGATAAAAATGGATGAGAGAAGTATTCCTTTAACTACATTTAGTGCCCCTCATGGACATTATGAATGAATAGCAATACCATTTGGTCTTAAAAATGCACGTCAAATATCCCAATGAAGAATGAATAACATCTTCAAAGACCTTAATTACTGTTGGTTAGTTTACATCGATGATATCCTTGTTTTTTCGAAAACCATCGAACAGCATAAAGATAATATCTTAGTTGTAACCCAAAGATACATCGATCATAGTGTTATACTGAGTAAGAACAAGTGCATTTATGTTGAACAACAAATTGAGTTCTTAGTCCTAGAGATAAAAGTTGGATAAATCATTTTGCAAAAACATATTCTTAAAAAAATAGAAAATTTTCCTAAAAAAAATTGAAGATAGGAAGTAGTTAAAAAGGTTTCTTGGATGCCTTACCTATGCTTCAGATTTCATTAAAGATTTAGCTAAACTGAGAAAGCCGTTGCAGTAGAAACTCAAGAAAGAAGTTAGTTGCACATGGACCATTAATGATACAAAGACTGTTCAAAATTTTAAAAAGATGAGTAAAAATCTTTCTATTCTTAATTTGCCTAATGAAGGAGATGATTTATTTCTTGAAACAGATGCCAGCAATGAGCACTAGAGTGCGGTACTCAAAATCAAAGAAGGAGAAAAACTATGAAAATATTGCAGTGGAAGCTTTAATAAGACAGAATGCAACTATCCCATGATGAAAAAAGAAATACTTGCAGTCATAAGGGAATTTGGAATGTGTTACTACTAGAATGGATTACTCCTTCTAGTAAAATCCTATTGATAATTTGAAATTCCATACAAAAAGTAGATCACGCTTTGGTATACTATCCTCTGCCTACCTAATAGCCCAAAGCTTTTCTCTTCTAGAGTTACAAGCTAATTACCTTAAATGTCCTTATGATATCTAAGAAAAAATAAGTTCTCATGTTTAAGAAAAATGGTTCAATGAGTGGTATGCATCCTGTATTGACTATTATCATAACTATTCTTATGACATTTGGGAGTCTTGGAGTACAGCAATCTACTTTCATGATAGGTCTAGAGTTGGTGGTGTTACTTTCTCAGCAAATTCACTCTCTCCAAACGACCCTGTCATGAAAGCCTGGGAGTACTAGATGGTAGTTTACTTTATGGAGTTCCCAGATCCGAAGTTTTCATTTTTCTCAACGCTAACTAAATTCCAACAATGCATGTTCAAAAAGATTCATTAGATTCTTACATCTCCTGATGGTCCAACAAAAATTCCAAATAGCAGATGTCTATATGTGGAGGTACATTGTGCACTAATCAAGTATAAAAATGAAAAGGCTAAACCAGCTCATTATCTTGTTAAGATAGTTGATTTTGATGACTCGGACGATTGACTACAAGAATGGAATCCATAACGTCAAGAATTAGTTACTGATCCTGCTTTAGCAAGAGTTATTGGATTTTTCAACATTTATCAACAGAGTTGGAGATTGATTGAACGAGGAAAAACACTAATGCATTGCAAAAATACTACTTGCGCGTATGATAATGAATTTCGAGAATATATGAAGGTGGAATGAGCGACTTCAGAAGATATTTTTGATTATTTTTTTTGACGTTAGAGCGGATAAATTTTTATTAGAAAAAGGAAATAAATATCTTCTTGAGTTATTTGAGAAATGGGACCCAGAGCATCTTCAATTAGATGGAGATTTTTATGAATATCCAGATAATGATGGTCTAGAAGATATAATTGGAGATGAAGGCATGCAGAATCTCAATAATGATAATTAGTATTTGTAATCATTAAAAGTTCTGAAAAGTGGTTGTTCCATTATTGTACTATTTTGACAAGTGTCAGTTTGTAAAATAAAGTAGTGTACTATAGCCATGTGAAAAGTCAGTGTGTACTGTAGCCATTAGGCATCCAATGTACCCCCAAACCTCTATAAAAGGAAAGATTGAGTGCTAAGAAAGGACACGTTCATTTGAGCATTCTTGAGCAAAAGAGAAGTCGGGATTCTCCATTTTTCTATGAGTAAGCATCTTTAATGATCTTAGCATAAAGTCTCTCTTCAAGCTTTCCATTGTAATATTTTCACTTTCAAGCTTTCAATAAAAGAAGATTTCCCAGTAGGGATCGTTATTCAATTGAACCTTATGTCTTAAATATTATAATTTCTTGATAAAGTCTCACTATCCTTTAAAAATATATAAAACTTGATTAGTGACTACGGTCTGACGTAGGAAACGAAACAGATCTGTACTGTGCCTGATCTAAGGAAGGTGGGGTTGAGATCAACAATCTCTATAAATCGGAAGCTAGAGAAACGTCAGAGTCCAATGCCAACTAAGTTCAGGTAATAGTCAAAACTTTCTAATTAAGCTTAAATTATTTTGCTAAGCATAGTGGGCCGTTAATCACAAAAAATATAATATTTATGATATAAGTAGTAGATTGTGATAGCTAGTACCAGTAAAATCATTACAAGAAGTCCAAACAAAAATATAAGCTTAGTTTTATTAAAAATCCCAAAAAGTTGAGTATTTGCGTGTTAAATCTCATTTTGGGCAAAAATAGTAAATTTAGAAAGTTCAAGGACTAACTTGTAAAGAAAAACTTCGATTATTAAATATTTCTTAAAATATTGACCCCTATGAACAGTTTAACCAAAATAATAGATACTTGGGAATACATTTTAAAAAAGTTGACCCCTAAAAATTATTTTCATATAATCAGGGTACCACAGAGTCACAAATTGAGGTTAGGAGCTATGATTTTACCTTCATTATTGAAAGCTAATTGAGATTCAACCATAAATCCAGAATATGACGTTGAAAAATTTGGGAAAAAAACCATATAAGATAAAGCGATTGAAATGAGATATTAAAATTGAAAAGAAAAAGATAACATTTTATATAGCTTAAACTGAAATGAAATCAATTAAAACTATATAAACATAACCCTGAACATACTTCACACCATGTGACTTTTAAGACGGAGGACCGAATCACACCATGTGACTTTCACACAACCTAATAGCCCATGTGGACAAAGTTAGAACATTATATCCTTCAAATTGTTCAACTAAAAACCACAAATTCAATTATGAATCTCCAATTTCATATTATTTGTAGTTCGAGCCAAATCAAAACAACACGGTTTGATCTGATTTGGCCTATGCACAGTTTCCCAAAACTTAAGCAAATAAGCAGTAATACAAGACGTTAGAGTGAGCTTAGTTGTAACATGAACATTTTTAAGCTGTTCTATTTGGACAAAACTAATAATCATTCTTGTTATTAATTTTTTTCATTTATAAATTATATGAGCTTTGAAATACCATAATCTTCAAAATGTTACTTAAAAAGTAACATATAACAACTGCTATTAGAGCTAAGTTAACCACATATACTTTAATTTTAAGTTAGTAATTTATTATAATGTACATCTCTAACAACTGCAGTAAATCAAATGGGCGAAAAATTGTAGATATATTTTTACAATGCTTCCATGAAATTACTTAAACATACATACTCTCTGCTCTCTACTTTTTCCAATTTCCATAGCCTATCAACAAATGATAAATGTGTGCCCGCATATATAAACATATCTATCTATCTATCTATCTATCTATCTATCTATCTATATACATATATATATATATATATATATAT
>JACYFF010031954.1:16170647-16258986 GCA_017589665.1 Selenicereus undatus | reverse complement strand
GTATATATATATATATATATACACACACACACACACACGCACACACACACACACACACACACCCATATATATATGGTTGCTAATCTAGCCCAAGGTATTCTCCCCTAATAGGGTTTTGGTAACTATGCACAGATGATTAACTAATATGAGTATGGGTCATATGGACAGATAATTGTGTTTTCAAGCACCAAAGCTAGCTCAAGTGTATCAATCTAGGCAAAACAAAGGGGTGATATGAAGAGGAACCAAACTAGGGAGACAAACAAAGAAGGCTTCAATTATAATGAAACGTAAGATTAACTAATTAATCGAGTCAAACCCTCACCTCCCTGAGTCATTCTAGCATTCAGAGATGATTGGTTGCACTATGAAAGCTCACCCAAACCTTTTTTCAAGGGTCAAAGGATAGTTTAATTGTTCTAACCACCTATTCTTATGGGGTTACCCTAATTTAACTACAACAATAGTAACTTTAGACCTAGTTAGGATTCAAACTATTTTCTTGCCCAAGCACTAGCTATCCCCTTTATCTACACTAAACAATCGACCTCACCTTTCAGCGTAAGTCAATTTTCCTAAAACATAGATGAAAACTCTCTCAAGCATTTCATCAAACACTAGGTGGGTGTGAGAGAACACTCTAAATCCAAGCATAAACAAGGTATGTTAAGGCTTAAATAAGATCAATTACCCATCTCAATGCCTAACCATAACCAAAGAGCAAAACTTTAATTACAAATAATAAACTTAAAAACACAAGCATAACAATGAACAATCAAAATAGCAAACAAATTGAAAAGCATGAAATTGAAGAGAGAAGGAGAACAGGAAATTGGTCTTGAACAGCAAAATCCACAATCTTGTACATGGTATATGCTAATCTAGCCCAAGGTATTCTCCCTTAATAGGGTTTTGGTAACTATGAGAAACCCTAAAAATGGCTGAAGGAGAAGTCCCCAAGATAGTCCAAAAGTTGCCCCAAATAAAGTCCGAAATATACTTAAATAATGCGAACCCGGGAAGAGGCAGTGGCACCCGTGCACCCCACGCACTGGCAAGACGCACGGTCGCGCATTGCCTGTGCACAACTTTGGGAGTTAGGACAGAAATCTGCAAGTTTACTGCATGGTTGTGCCATTATATACGGCCAACTGTGCACTCTTTTTGGCCATTTAGACTTATTTTTCTAACCCTTGAAACATCATACGACCTCTTTTTCTCCTCGAAATACGTTCCAATTGCCTTCTTTTCTATTAAAACTAGTGATTTTCTCATGTTCTTGGCAAGAACTCTTGAAAATAAGAAAAATCATTTATAAAGCATAATGGACCGAAGAAGACAAATTTGACCATTTCTTATCAAGATCCAATAGAAAACTAGAAGGGGAAAAATCAAATAGGGGCTAAAATGAGGTCAAAATAGAGGTTTATCAACTTTCCTACATTTATTTTTTGCTCCTCCTCAAGCAAATCAAAGAAAAACTAACATAATGACCTGACTTACTTTTGTAGGAATTACGATTGCATTTAGTATATGTAACAAACCCTTTAAACCCCCAAACAGATGAATGAGGTATCGTGAGGGTTTGTAGAAGATATACCCATAAAATCATAAAGAAAAAAAAAAGAAAAACAGAACAAGAAAGAAAATAGAAAATCTTTATGGGTTTACAAGCAAAACACAAATATATATAATGGAGAAACTGTACACATTCTAACCAACCAAATCACCCTTGTAAGAAAGATATTATCCTACATGTAAATAGAATGTATACGTCAAGACTCTCAATCCCCATGGTCGACATCAAAGCACCAACTTCTCACCCCATAGTACATCAAACTTTGAATCCATCCTAGTGTTTGGTGTGCAAATGCATCATCATTCAGGGAGTCAGGCTTACCAGAATTTGATGCAATCCTACTTGATTTACATAAACTATATTGTTGACTTACCAACTTGGAAAACAAGTTTTTTCAATACTAGTATTGCCTCAAAGGGTGGCACCTAGTAGCGTATGGTTCAAAGGAATACTTGTCATTTTCAACTCTAATACTTTTTTATATATTTTTTTTTATTTTCCTAGAAGCAAAAGCAAAACTAATTTTGTACATAAACAAATGGGTGAGTCAATTATGGAAGACTAAGACCCTAAGATAATGATGAAGTGTAAATAAGAACTGGATTGCGCAACTATAATGCACTATCAGGGTTAAAATTAGGGCCTACAATGGCACAATTAGGACAAGGATCTATGATGCACATCAAACTTATATAAAGCCAATAGCTATAAGGGATTCAAAGTCAATCAAGATAGTACAAAACTCCCCAAAGGCGTTAAAAATATATATATATTTTTTGCGAAATTTTTTTGTCTATTTTTACTTTTTCGAAAGTTTAAAGCATCACTTCTCCTCTCCCACACCTAGATCTCACAATGTCCTCATTGGGAACCTAGGAGTCACTACACTAACAAAGCACATATGTACATAAAACAAACCCACAATAATAAATATACAAAAATAAGAGACAAATTGAAAAAGGAAAAAAGACTCATACAAAATAAAAATAAATAAAAAGAAAGGAGGGAACAAATTTATAAGGTTAGGTATGGGTACACCTAAACTATCACCTCCTCAAGATGGGGTTATAAGAGGTAGGAGGAGCATCAGGCACTCCTTCGTATCACTCAAGACGCGGGTCTTCAGCTCAGACACCGTCAAAGCTCTCAAGAGCTTATCGTGTGCTTGTGGATGCATCTCATAATAGTGTAAGTAAGAGTACATTAATTAAAAATGCAACAAGAATGATTAGTTTCCTCTTAAACTTCTAAGATGTGAGGGAAAAATCAAAAGAATGATCAAAAAAAGGGGTTGACATGATTTTTCTAAGCATATCTTCTAGGTATGTACAATAAGGGTCAATGGAGTCCTCCAAAATCACCTAGGGATGCATCTAATACATGCACATGAGGGGGTTGGTAGGGAGCAAGGGAGATGGGACGAGGACAAAGTCAAGGATCTCAGCAAGAATGGGATCCTTGGACGTGGGGCTAGAAATGGCACCAGTAGCCAGATCATCATCACACAACTCTAAATATTTCTCAATGGATACAAGTTCTTCTAACCAAGCAAGTGAATCATTGTCATTATAAGGACTAGCAGCACCTCTAAAAGGCTCTCCCACCTTGAGCTCCGTGCACTAAGCTAAAGGGAGGGGAGAAAAAGGTAACGTCAAAACACCCTTAATAGTGTCTCTAGGGGTGCTAAGTGAGGATGGAGCAACAAGCGGCAATGGCATCATGGGAGCATCAATCACTTTCTCTAAGTTGGTCATAGCTGCGTCAACAATAAAATTAGACTCTGAGGGAAAGGAGGGCTCATCATTCTCACACAAACTAACCTCAGGTGTAGAAGAAGGTCGGCTAAGGTTGGTCTCATGTGATAGGTGATTCTCCCGCAAATAATTTTCCAACTTAGCACTTTGTCATTCATTGTCCCATCATGTTATTTAATCTAACAAACATCAGAAATCACATAATAAGGTCAAAAATTCACATCATGATTAGAAGATTGGCAATTAGAGCATACAACATGAGTATAATAAGGATGATAATGATAAGAATCCCTAAATTGATCAAGGCATAGAGATTGAGCAGGCAAATCATAGGGATTGGGGGAAGTGCATACAAAAGACTCACTAGCGTCTTTAGATTGCCATTGATGCCAAGCCAAAGACTCAAAGTAATCCCACATTGCATCAACATTTAGACCACAAAGACCACCACTCAAGGACTCCAAGATAGCTCAGGTCTCATGAGTTATACCCTCAAGCAAAACTTCACATATTCCCATTTTTCATACGTGAAAAGCACATATTGAGCACAATAATCATTTAATATAGACACGTCTTGCTAAAAAAGTTCATGCTGATGGGGCAAATGAAAATAGCCATTCTTTTTTGTAATTTTTTTAGTTTTTCAAATTTTTTTTTGGGTCAAATTAAAAGCCTAGTCTTGAATGCTCAAGTAAGCCTCAATATCAAAAAGCGACAACTCCCCGACAACGGCGCCAAAAAGTTGTTGCGTGAAAAATTACCGCAAGCGCGTGGTATAACTGTAGCTAGCAACCAGCAAGCACTGGTCGTATCTACAGGGAGTTGTGTTGTCAAACACCGAAGCTAACTCAAACGTATCAATCTACGCAAAATAAAGGGGTGATAGGAAGAGGAACCAGCCTACTGCGTCAAATAAAAAAGGCTTCAATTATAATTAAACCTAAGATTAACTAACTAATCGAATCAAACCCTCACCTTTTCAAGTTATGCTAACATTCAGAGATGATTGATTGCATTATGAAAGCTCAACCAAAACCTCTTTCAAGGGTCAAATGATAGTTTAATTATGCTAACCACCTATCTCATGGGTTTAGCCTAATTAAACTACAAGAATAGCAACCTTGGACTTAGTTAGGATGCACACTATTTTCATAGCTAAACACTAGCTATCCTCTCTACCCGCACTAAACAATCCGCCTCACCTTTAAGTGTAAGTGAATTGTCCCAAAACACAGATGAAAACTATCTCAAACATTTCATCAAACACTTGGTGGGTATGAGAGAAAACTCTAAATCTAAGCATAAACAACATAGGTTAAAGTTTAAATAGGATTAATTACCCATCTCAATGGCTAACCGTAACCAAAAAACAAAACTTTAATTACAAATAACAAACATAAAAACACAAGCATAACAATGAACAATATAAATAGCAAATAAACTGAAAAGCATGAAATTAAAGGGAGAAAGAGAAGAGGACCTTATCTTGAATCGCAAAATCCACAATCTTGCACATTGTATACACTAATCTAGCCTAAGTTATTCTTCCCCTAATGGGGTCTCGTTGGCTAATAGAAACCCTAAAAACGGTTGAAGGAGAAGTCCCTAAGATAGTCTAAAAGACGCTTCAAATAAGTCTGAAATCTGTTTAAATAATGCAAAACTGGGAAGACGTCGCACAGTCATGCTTTGGCGCGCACGGGTGCTCGTGCACTCCACGTACTGGCAAGACGCACGACCGTGCACTGCCTGTGTGCAGCTTCAGGAATCAGGACTGAAATCTGCAGATTGTTTGCACGGTTGTGCCATTGTGCACGACCAACTATGCAATCTTTTTAGTCCTTTAGACTTGCTTTTCTGACCTTTGAAACTTCATAAGACCTATTCTCCAACTTAAAATACATCCCATGGCCTTCTTTTCCATAAAAACTAGTGATTTTCTCATGCTTTTAGCAAGAACTCTTGAAAATAAGAAAGACCACTTATAAAGCATAATTTGGACCAAAGAAGACAAATTTGACCCTTTCTCATCAAGATTTAACATAAAACTAGTGGAAAAAGGAAATCAAATATGGATTAAAATGAGGTCAAAATAGATGTTTATCACGTGGAAACCAAATGTGAAGAAAATGTATGACTTCAAAGGACTCAACTTTGCCAAATTAGTTATGTCTTTTTTGTAAAAAAATCATGCAATTAAGTTAATTTTATCAATAGAAATTTGCAACATAATTAATTAAAATATTTGCTATATTTAGTGCTGTTAGATTACTCATTTAGACTTTTTGATTAAAAAAATTAACAACTGAAATTCTAAACCCTAACTAGTTTTAATAACTAACTAGTTAATTAAATTACTCGGACATGACTGATTGAATGCAGTCACTTTTTGTGACTGATTTTGTGACCAATATAGGGTTGTGAGAATTTTCTGACCACAAGTTGGATGGTGTGAAATATAGTCACGTTTTGTGACCGATTTTCATCCTGATATAAAATCAGTCATAAATTTTAATTTTTCAAAACTTAACATATTTTTTCTTTAATTTTAAAGTTAGGACTGATTTTTTTGTTTAAAAAAATCGAGACTGATTTTGTGACTATAAAAAAATTAAATTTCGGTCACAATTTTGCTTAAGTAACATAAACAACCCTAACTATCTAAACTCTCATTCAATTCTATCTCTCAGCCTCCACAATCCACACACCCCCTAACCCCCCCTTCGCACGCAGAGAGCCCACTTTGCACGCCTTTATCCTCGCCGGCACCGGCACGGGTAACTTCTCTCTTCTCTCTTCTAGCGTCGCCGACAGCATCTTACTCATCTTTGTCTCATCGTCGCTGGAGTGCTGCACCATTTCGCCCAACTCGCCCAAACCAAGTGGCACCATCCATCGCACGCCAACTCGCTCACCATTTCGCACGCCGGTTGGTTTTGTTCTACCCATTTCCAGTGCCGGCCAGCGAAGCCCAGATCTGGAAGACTATTTCCGACCATTCTAGTGAAGCCAGAGCAATTTGTGGTCGTTCCGGCGAAGCCCAGGTGTGTGTTATGTTCCAGCGCATATGTATTTCAATTGATGCTAATTTTTGGTCGAATTTCTCTTTGTTGCTGTAAAGATCAACTCAATTAGTGGTAATGTGTGGGTTGTCTTGATCTGGGCAATTGTTTGTTGGAATTGTAGAATTGGGGTTTTGCTCATTTCAATTTTGGTTTTGGTTGCTCTTTAGTCCAGTCTTTTTTCATTGCTCCTTATTATGACAATCTAGAGCAATCAAAACTATAAAGCTTGAGTTAAATTAGTGTGGTTGGTAAGTAATTTGAAGTGTGTTTTGGGGTTGGGATTTCAGGTAGTTAATAAGTTTGAGGTGTTTGGGATTGTAAATTTGAGCATAGGCCTTTTGTTTGATGCTGAATGCTTTATTCCTAAGGTGAAACAAGTACTTTTGCAATTGGATCAATGAAGATTTCATAGAGTGGCTATTACTTTGCTAACATTGTGAAATTCTCTGGGCAATTTGTGAATCTGAATGGGCTATGAAATATAGTGTGAAATTAAATGGAATATATGTAGGTTGAGGGTGATATATAAATTAATATTGCTTGGAATTCGGAGTTTGTGTCTTTACTACTCATTTGTTGGATATGAGTTTGGATGCGAGTCAATAGCCTAGGCTTGCAAATTGCATTGCGGTTGAGCTAAACTCAGTTCAAACCAAACATAAAGCATTGCTGTGAAAGTTTGTTCGAATATTAAAATAAAAAAGCTTGCTGTGCATTTCACTTTTAGATTTCATGTGATTTTTAATGAATCAACTATTGCTTTGCTAAAGCCTATTAGCTCAATGGTGGAGTAATGTGCACTTGTACGAAGGTGTGAGTTTAAATCCCACATAGGCTAATATAATATAAGATGTAAAATATAGTACTTGGGTTGAAACTCAAGTAAAATATGAATCCCACCAGGCTATTGATGACTTTGTCATTCCAAAGTATGTTTTGTTTAAGAATAGAATAACTATCAAAACATGGCTTATAACAAGGATGTATTATCTAAAATACTTAAATGTCATAACAAGAAATTAAACTTGCCCAAAAAATAAAATTTCATAGCAAAGCAAAGGAATGAAGTGCGTAACATTATGTAAAAGGGGTTATTAAATTAAAGAGGAATGGGATACTTTTTGGCAGTTTTTCCCTTCTTTTTAGCATTCATATACGACGTTTGACACTTGTAAATAAGCTTTGATATAACTTTGGAGTACAAGTAAAAGAGAGTTCTAAGTTTATAAAACCTAATTATCATATCTTATGTAGTAACTTTCGTAAGTTTAAAGCTTGTATCCCCGGCCTGTCACTCCAAAATGAAATTCCATCAAAAAAGCACCCAAATACAGTGACAGATCTAAATACTTACTATACTCGTAGATGACATAGTTTCATTAATTGTTATTTATGTTTAATAAATGTATCATTTTTCATTAATTTTTTGATAATCTTTTTCTTATATATGTACCACAATCTTGTATGTGAGACGATTTTAGTAAATCGGCGTCTAACATGAGTATTTTAAAGTTGTTACGAAAGAAGGTGTTGAAATCTCACCCATATCAACTATTGCCCCTCATTAACCCCCAAAAAAGAAACAATTAAATTGAACCAAAAGGCCAAAAATTTATCATAGATATTTGAAAGGGTTCTGTGAGTTTAGGCGACTAACTTCTTGGATGTATTAGATTAAATTATAAACACGCAACAGGGTTGATGAACATGCTCATGAGATTAGGAGAGTTTTTGAGTTTCATTGATCATCAAGATTAAAAGGAATGACATTTGAGATTCGAAAAAGTGGCAAACAACCTGTGTGGCTAAGCAAAGATGTTTATGATGGCTTATGTGCATATTGGGAGTCTGAAGAATTCAAAGAGAAAAGTATGTTAGGCAAGACGAATCGAGCATCACCGTTGGGAGTAGGTTCATTTGTACATTGTGGTGGATCAATTCTCCATTATGAGCATAGGAGGAGATTGATAATATATATATATATATATATATATATATATATATATATATATATATATATATATTTTCATACATATGCGTTGATTTCGACTAACTAATTGAAGTTATTTACATGTGTTCATATTCACTAATCTACTTTTAATTATATGTAGGCGGAGAAATTACAAAGAGAGCCAACTATTGATGAATCATTTGCACTCACCCACTCTAGAAAAAAAGATCAATCATTTGTCGATCAAAAGTCAAAAGAGGCATATGTAAGTACTTGTTTAATTTTCAAGGAATTCAAGCTGAATTGTTTAATTTTCAAGGCTTGTTTTGGTTATGTGATGTGGAACATCAATGCCGTTTTCTTCACACTTCATATCCACTTAAATTGTTTATTTTTGGGATCTCGAGTACTCCGGATGTGTGATCTGTTGAGTTGTATTTTGCATTTCTTTTCTATTAGTGAACTTTATTGAATGGTTTACTTTGGGCGTGTGGCCCATAGAGTTGTTGTCTCCAGCGTGTAGCCGTTGAGCTTGATTTGATTTATCCTTTTTTGCTTGTATTCAATACAGGGGATCCTGGAAAATGGTCAGTTTTTAGGGAAAATTCTGTCCGTTTTTTCCCAGGAATTAAGAAACACTAACACTCCTAGTCCTAGGGTTCGGAGGGTTGTTACAGATGCTCATATTCACTATAATTTTCTTTTACTCTTTTAATCTTTAAATTGACAAAAATACTTACATTCTTCTTAATGTAGGAGAAGTATAAAAAAAGACTTTCAGAGATCCAAGCATCTACTCAAGGTGAAGGTTCTTCCTCCCAAGGAACGCCACTTCCTCAACTGTCGACGGAAACTTAGATGACTATTTGGAAGGAGGTTGTTGGCCTCACTAAGAAAGGTAAAGATTTTGGATTTGGAATGGAAGATTCATGTGCTTCTACCACTGATCCACCTACTGCCACTAAAGTTTCTATTGAACTATTTGAAAAAGAGAAGCAATCAAAGAAAAAGTTAAAAAAGAGGTTGCATCGGGTCAAGGAAAAACTATCTGCGACCACAAAACTTGTAAAAACTTTGATGCAACAAATGAATTTTACAATTCGAATATCCACCAATGTTGGTGTTGGAAATGGCGGAATTGGAAGTACTAGTGGTAGTAATGGTGAGGATGAAGATGAAGATGAAGATGATGATGATGACGACGACAACAATGATGATCAACAAGAGAATGAGGATGCAGATAAGAATGACAAATGATTTATATGGTAACAATGTTTGATGACTTGACTTGTGGTTTGAAACACTTTAAAAGTAGTTGAATTATTGTAATTTAGACTTATATGTTTAATGTGAAGATATTCATGTTAGATCTTAGTTCAGTTATTATGTAATATGAAGCTTTGGTTGTTATGGAAACATGAATGTGGTTGTCATGCCTATATAAATGTGTGGTCATAGTTTTGTAAATTCAGTGAGATGATTATATTTCAAATGTACTTCTCAAGCTATTACTTAAAAAATGGTCACAAAAGCAGTCATAAATTATTCTTCAATTTTCAAAATCGGTCACAAAAATGATCACAATGAAGCATAATTTCCAACAAAATTAGTCATAAATGCGGTCACAAAGGACCGCGGCCACAATATCAGTCACAAATATTTTTTGACAATACCAAAATTGGTCACAAATACAGTCACAAGAATGGCACATTTTCAACAAAATCGATCACAAAGTCAGTCGCAACACACGCCAGTCACAATCGCGATCACAAATTATGTGACTCACATCAATCACAAAATCGGTCATAATTCATATTCGGTCACAAAGTCAACCACATGTCTGACTTAAACTCTCACCACAAAAGCTGTCTGGAAAACGGTGTGGAAGAAAAAGGTAGTCACAAATTCGGTCACAAATAGGGACTACACCATTGGTCACAAATCGCATTTCAATTTCTGACTGAATCCGTCACAAATTCAATTTCCGACCAAGGGTTTTGTGACCGCAAGAATCGATCACAAAGGTGGTCACAAACATCATTTGTGACCGATTTTTCACAATTTGTGATCGCGTTTTCGGTCACAAATAGGCAATTTTCTTTTAGTGGGGGCGTGCTTTGGCACGCACGGGTGCCCGTGCACTCCACGCACTGGCAAGACACACGACTGTGCACTGCCTATGTGCAACTTCAAGAATCAGGACTGAAATCTGCAGATTGTTTGCACAGTTGTGCCATTGTGCACGACAAACTATGCAATCTTTTTAGTCCTTTAGACTTGCTTTTCTGACCTTCGAAACTTCATAAGACCTATTCTCCTCCTTAAAATACGTTCCATGGCCTTCTTTTCCATCAAAACTAGTGATTTTCTCATGCTTTTAGCAAGAACTCTTGAAAATAAGAAAAACCACTTATAAAGCATAATTTGGACCAAAGAAGACAAATTTGACTCTTTCTCATCAAGATTTAACATAAAACTAGTGGAAAAAGGAAATCAAATATGGATTAAAATGAGGTTAAAATAGATGTTTATTACGTGGAAACCAAATGTGAAGAAAATGTATGACTTCAAAGGACTCAACTTTGCCAAATTAATTATGACTTTTTTGTAAAAAAATCATGTAATTAAGTTAATTCTATCAATAGAAATTTGCAACATAATTAATTAAAATATTTGCTATATTTAGTGCTGTTAGATTACTCATTTAGACTTTTTGATTAAAAAAATTAACAACTGGAATTCTAAACCCTAACTAGTTTTAATAACTAACTAGTTAATTAAATTACTCGGATTTTTCCGCATTCCTTGATTCAAGCGGATCTTCGGATCCAAATGGAAAGTGACGAGGTAGTCATGCAACTGAACACCGAAATTACCCAAAGACATGAGTGCATCCATACAATTGATGATTAACAAGTTTTGGTGGGGGCATGGACAGAATGAGAAGAAAATCCGTTGGATTAGTAGTTCAAAGTTGAGTAAAAGCAAAGTGAATGGGGGCTTGGGATTTAGAGACTTTGAAGCATTTAACGATGCCCTTTTAGCGAAACAACTATGAAGGCTACTTGAAGGTCAAGGTTTGCTTGCATTCAAATTCTTAAATCTAAATATTTCCCGAGGTGTGTCTTGCTTGATGCCAAACTTGGTTATTGACCAAGCTTTGTTTGGAGGAGTTTGTGGGGTGCCATGGAGCTAGTGACGAGGGGTCGAGGTGAGTAATTGGTGATGGAGCTTCAGTGGTTATTTGGAAAGATGGGTGGATTCGTAGACCTCACTCTTTAAAGTTGGTGTCTTCTCCTGATGGACGTGACTTAGACGCTTATGTGAAGGAGTTCATAGACTTTGACAGGGCCGAATGGCATGAAGAAAAAATCCGAGATTGGTTGCTTCCAGTTGATGTTGATGAAGTATTGAGTCTACCTCTGTCCTGCATGGCCTCGTGATTGGTTGATATGGCACCACACAGCAGATGGTAAATTCTCGGTACGATCGGCTTACCACCTTGCTCGCTCTATTAAATTGCTAGAGATTCTTCAAGCCGGGCACGAAGCTCTTTTAATTGGAAGAAAATTTGGAACCTGGTTATTTACTTGGAGAGTGTGTCATAATACCCTTCCGACGAAAGTGAATATTGCTCGTCATGTATCCAATTTTAATATGACTTGCTCGGCTTGTGGAGCTGTTGAAGAGTATATACACCATGCTTTATTTGTATGTCCTCTTGCAGTGGATATTTGGTTAGGGTTGGGATTTGGCAAGGATTTGTGGTCTTCTTCCTTTCCGTCTATACTGGATTGCTTCGAGTATGCTTTTGATAAGTTGGACTTTGAGGCTATGGGGAACTTTGTCGCTGTGGTCTGGGCTTGTTGGAATGCCCGTAATCGCGTCGTTCTTGGGAAACCGGATCATGCGTTGCATTCACTCGAAAAAAGGGCTATGGACTTTGTGAAAGGCTATAGAGAAGCTCAATTGTCTATCCCGTCTAGTGCCTCAAAATCTAATGGAGTTTGGTCTCCGCCGGCTTTGGGTCATTGGAAGCTTAACTTTGATGCAGGACGGATTGGTGAGTGGGGTAGAGGCTAGGGTTATGTGGTGAGAGATTGGATGGGGAATATGGTGTTATCAGGGGTCAAGCAAGATCACTGTTTTGTTGGCCCCGAATTGGAAGAAGCAAGGGCCTGTTGGTATGGTGTGAAGATGGCTTTAGAGAGGTTTTGATCGACTAGAAGTTGAAGGGGATAACTTGAGTATTATTTCGAAGCTTCGCAAGAAAGCAATACCTAACAATGAGTTAGGATCTTTTATTTCTGCTATTTTATGTTTGATTTCTAGTTGTGAGTTCTTTTCTTGGTCTCATACTAGTAGGGATGATAATCGAGTAGCGTATAAACTAGCTCATTTTCAACTAGTCAATCTTGTTGAGAGACAATGGTTAGATGATGTGCCTAATATTGTGGCAACTAAGGATATATGTGTGTACATTGAGAAGAATTTAATATAATCTTCCCTTCCTTATTCCTATAAAAAAAAAGAAAGAAAGCTGAACACCGAAATGATTAAAAGAAAAAAAGGGTAAAAGAAAAAATAAATAGCGGGGTAAAAAAGGGAAAGGAACGGAGGAGATGGCAAAGGGAAAGGAAAGAATGCGATAATCTTGAAGAACGCAAACAAAAATCCTGATATCCCACGTGTCAGGTCCGCAATGATTTCTATCATGTAAGTGGGGTCTTATTCACCCAACTTTGTGCATCACCCAACAGGCAAAACAAACAATCCAAGCAGAAAAGCATCCTCCAATGAGACTTAAAATATTTCCAATTTTCAACAGACTTTCACTCAAATTAAAACACGAAGAGATTATCACATCAGGCATGAGCATCATTTTCATACAAATTCTCCAGAAGCAGCTACAACATTAGCCCATAATTTAAGCTAAACATATCATAAGCACCACCACAATAGTCTCAAACACTCTCCTGCTTTGTTGTTATTGTCCAATAGGGAGAGATAATGGCATCAACAATATGCAGCAGCTCATCCTGTTTTGCCTGTAAAACAAACAGTCAAAAGAGACTCCTTACCAATTATCATAACACCCACAGTTTGGTTGTTCATTCCTCATTTGGTTCTGCAGAGACATCTATTGATGATTCAATTGAGAAGCTTCATTCTGGATTGCTGAAGAGAAGGTCTCTAATTCTGCAATCTGGGGTTGTATCTCTGCTTTCTTCTTTGGCAGTTTTCCAGTTTCCGGCACCCGGTTTGGCTGTTGTCAAACAAGGCCTCCTACCTGGAAGAGTTCCTGGATTGTCTGAGCCAGATGAAGAAGGTTAATTGCTCTTCTTGGCACTACATATGTCACTTGGTAATATCCAATTTATTTGTTAATGCCCATCAACTGGCACTTCAATTAGCAAGGAAAAGTATATTAGACTGCATTCAGGGGATTCTATGGTTAGCAATACTTGGCATACATCAACTAGTTATCAGATAAGATTGCCCTTGAAGCTTCATTTCACCTCAAATACTCATGTTGGGTTCTTGAAGCCCAATCTAGATATGCATATTTGACCTTCACTATAGACTGAATAGAAACAAAACTTTGAGGAAAGTTTCCAATTCATATTGGCATACAAGTCTCTTTTCATCAGTGTTGGGATCACGAAACATATTTCTGGCTCTTGTGCTTCATTTGTGCTTGTCAAAAGCCGTAATATAGAAGTTTCTGGAGAGTTATGTTACCGTGATATTATTCTTTAGAACTCACAGTGAGCCTCTTATTTTCAGAGCACAGCAGTTTTAAGTAGGATCCCACTTCAGTGCTTTTTCCATGTGGTGGGCTGATGAGTACAGAAAAAAAGTAGCTTGGGACTTCTGCATGTTGTTATTAAAGCAACCGGTAAATGTAATTAAATCAAAATCAAACCAAACCAAAACCAGAAAACAGTACACTAGGCTCCTGCATATTCCATGGTCTAGGAACAGACACTGGCCACTTAATTCTGATTGTTTCCTACAGCTAAATACAATTTATTACACATTAGGACATTTCTCTCATTCAATACTTTCCTGGAAACTACCTTTTTTTTGGGGGGGGGGGGTATTAAGGGTTGAGGGAATGGCATTATGGCAGTGGGTCATTTTCAGCAGATGAAGATATATATTTGATGTATTTCAGCCCGAAAATGTTGCTCCTTTACGAACAAGTAATTATGTACATCAGTTTCATGAGCTATATGTTATTTAACAGGAACACTGGTAAATATGGGTTACGCCCTTTGCAACTTAAGATGCATGATGCCAGTTCCAGTTCATACTAACCTTTACACTATATGTACTAAAGCATCTACTTTTCAAGCTTCTCAGGGCCATTTTATGTTTATTGCCCTTCCCCACATCTGTGTTTTTGGTCATGGCAGCTAATTAGGCAAAAACTGCTCAGATAGTTGGAGAACATATCGCAGACCAGATGACAAGTCTGGAGGACATGGTGTGGGTTGGAGTCCTATTATCCCTTACCTTTTCCAAGTCCCTGACGGATGGGTTGAGGTAATGAGCCCACACAATTTCATGACAAATTCCTGTTTTCTTTTTGTCATTTGAATGCTTGAAATGAACAGCATCTCCATGAAAAATTCTAAAAATCAGGTCAACGTATTTGGCTGGTGTCTTTTTCTTTATCCCGCATTGCAGGTTCCGGTCTCTATTGCAGATCTTGGCGGGACAGAAATTGATCTCAGATTTGCGAACCCGAAGCAAGGTCGCTTGTTTGTCATTGTTGCTCCTGTTCGTAGATTTTCAGACGGTGAGTTTCCTGAAATTCATGCGAAACATATCAATATAGCACTATTGCTTCATATCAAAGCCATTGCAACTTAAGACACCAACTGTCTACCCTGTAACCAGGTTGGGCTGGACCCTTGCCTGCCAAGTCTTTAGAGCTAGGAAAAAGGCGTCCTGTGATTTATGAAAGTGTTATTTAGGCACTTCTTAGTCCTCACAATGCTGTCCTTGAGTTCTTCTCCTGTCAAAACTTGTTAAATGTAGTCCGTACAATGCTGTCCTTCGAGCTCCCCCCCCCCCCCCCAAAAAAAAAACCCACCAAAAAGAAAACGAGAGAAGGAACTCAGACACTACTCCTACGTAGATGGCTTGTTATCTAGGAACTGACAAATAATATTTTGTAAACATCAACTTATGTGTCCTTTGTTGTTTTTTTGGTGCTCAGTACTTGGTGATAATACCACAATTGAAGAAATAGGACCACCTGAGAAGGTGATTAATGCTTTTGGACCAGAGGTGATCGGAGAAAATGTGGAAGGGAAAGTGTTGAGCATGGACGTAGTAGAGCATTCTGGAAGAAAATATTACCAGTATGAGCTAGAGCCGCCTCATGTTTTTATCACAGCGACTGCAGCTGGAAACCGGCTCTATCTATTCAATGTTACAGGAAGCGGTAGGCAGCTTTAAGTGCTAACTTTTTCTCATCTGTTCTTGGAAAAGGCACACATTCTGAAATACTGTGTGTCATTCTGGCAGGTCTTCAATGGAAGAGGCATTACAAAGATTTGAAACGAATAGCAGATTCCTTTTGCGTTGTTTAAGCTGCCAGGCTTAGAAATGGAACCATGAAGGGCATTTTTTCTCACATATGATGGAACTAGCAAATAATGACATACTACGGTGAATCCATGTGAGAAAGTAGAACTTCCCTGAAAAAGGGCTATTCCTTAAGTGGCGAATGTTCCACTGCCTCATTCACATTATAAGATGATCTCTTGTAGGAGCTTTGCTTGTATCTACTATCCATTCAACGCATTTAGCATTCGTCATTTTTTTTTCAATTGGAGGTCCTGGGGTTCCTCTACCCTCCTACATTCCTCCTTCCAATCCATGCATTTTGGGAACAGCATATAGTGAATGAATGGCTAAAATCCCTCAGTGATTTGGTAGGGTCCCAAATTCCCTGTATACGAGTAAGGTTTACCAGTAACATGTTTCACGTTCCTTCTGGTCAGGCTCAAATAGATGTTGTTCCATGTTCGTTATGCACCGCAATCCCGGAAACATGGCAAATGTTATTTGCACAATTGGTGTTGTAAAAAGGGTTGAGTGCACAGGTTAAAGAGCTCCTTGTTCTATCGTCCAGCAGAAACGAGCTGGGCCCCAGGAGTCTTTTGTTACCCTTTGTCAACCATAGCAGTCGTCGATTTCCTCAGCATCTCCTCATTTGTCTGTAGCAGCATAAATGTAGATAGGTGGACGCTATTCAACTGCTTGAAGAATTTGTGTGGATTTTGGCTATTGTCTTCCAACATTCCCTACCCAAGTTGGACTCCAACCGTGAAAGACGGGCTTCTAGAAGTGATCTACAAATCATACCAGTTTGTTTGATAGCAAGTCGTAGATTACAAATCAAATGCCAGCTTTGGTACTTAATACTCACGTCACCATCTTTGAGAACATATATAATAACATAAACCTAGCTTCTTGTATGAGTTGCTAATCAGCACAAGCGCTGAGAACCAGGAAAATGATATTCATCTGGCTGCAAACTTGCATCCTCCATTTCATGAAAGAGTTCAGTAAAGCCTACCGATATTTTCCATGGTTACGGAGACCAAAGAATTACAGCAGGCATAGTGGGGGATCTCTTGAAAGATTAACTAAACAATGACTCTGAAATCCCAATAGTTGGCATATGCGTCCACTAATATTCAAGCCAAACTGATTATGTTTAGGGCTCCTCCCGACAGACCATAAGATGAACCACTGTACTCAATCCAACATACCTAGATGTAAACAAGCACATGAAGCAGTCATTACTGTCGTTTCATCTTGTTTGAAATCATCAATTTGCATGTCACCATACATGCTTCAATCGCTTATTCACACAACCTGCCTTGAGAAAGCATATATTTAAGGATCCTAGATCACCACATTCCTGACAATGCATCTATGAACCATAAGTCTTGCCCTCTTGAACCCCCGTGCTTGCACCAGCCCAGGATCAGGACTGGGCAAGCAGAGCAGTTCTCTTGTGGCATATTTTGGAAACATCCATTGCAGCTTCCATCTCCCATTGCTTGCATGCACAAGAAACCATCAGAGTTCAAGTCACAATGGTCCTCATCTCAACCAGGAGCTTATTGCCAACTCCCTTTGTCATCTGTCACTCATCTTAACGTGGAGCTTATTGCCAACTCCCTTTCCTCTGTCATCTGTCAATCATCTCTCTAATCTATGTAAGCTCAGGAATCATCTTGTTCCATGTCATTGCTGCCTTTTCTGCCATACTTTTGAACAAATATATGCCAGATGTGTTATCTGCACTCGCCAACAAACCTGATATTTACATTCCATGTAGGATATATTCACATTTCTACGCGTCATAAAATCAAGCACCTAATGTGCATCAACAACATCCCCATATTTTGCACAAATACACATAGGCATGCCAACCATTACATTGAATCCCAGACCAGACTCACTTGATTCAGCATGCAAAGCCTTGCCATGTTCCTCATTAAAAGAGAAGCACAACTCTTAAGTGGATCCAGAAACCTTACATAAGGGTGTCCACTTTCAGATTCTAAAAAAGAATTATATTAGCATTTAATTTTTATGACTGTCCATGTCAAAATTGTTATTCTGACTTTTTAATAGTATTGATCAATTTCTATGGGTGTCCCCCATAAAAAATAAAAAAAATTTAGGTAAACTTTTGACTAATTTTCGAACCACCGGTGTCCAATGTCCCAGGTCATCGGTAGCTTCAACCTATCGCCCAGCTTGGCTCAGATCAATGTGGAGGGAAAAATACTCGGATGCTGCATGATCAACAGTGCATTCAAAGTTTGGAGGGAATAGTGCTCAGATTAAAATAACACTAGTAACGAATCACATGCAGTACAAACATACTAATCATAAAAAATAATACAATTATAAAGGGTTGTTAGAGTAATGGAAATGGCAACAAGGCTTTCTCGCCTTTCTTCCTTTTTCTCTCTCTCACAATTATCCCACATGGAACTTTTGGGGAATGTTTTGAGAGTTTATATATGCCGTGTTGCTTGTTGTCTTCGAGTTACTCAAGCCTATGGTTTATGGTTTTGAGGATGTCTTATATAAGCCATTGTTGCCTACTGGCTTGGATCGGGCTGTGGATTATGGCTTTACTTCACCATTTTTGGAAGAAATCTGTGTAATATTTTCGTAACAGATTACGTTAAAATCTTCCGTAACTCACTCCCTACCGTTATGGTCTTCTTGTCCTCCTCCTCCCCTTGAATGCTACTAGATATTCTGCCTTGTTCGTTTATCCACGACTCAGTTTGTTCGATTGTTTGCCAGCCATTATTCACCTTATTTTCTCCAACAATTTGAAAGAAATTATTTCTGCAATGGCTGCATCATTCCAGAAAAATCTCCCAGAACTCTACAAAATCAAGCCCCTTGATGGAACTAACTACAAACGTTGGTCCCAAAAATTACTCCTATGCTTTGAAGAGCTTGAGATTGATTAGGTTCTGTCCTTTGAACATCTTGACGAAGACAATATTTCTCAGTATACTGATGCTGAGAACTCTCTCTCCACTCTTACTGCCCCGAAGACGCCTGTCATTCCACTTGATGAGGCTGCTAAGAAGAAACTGGAAAAGGACAATAAACTGGCTCAAAGCTACTTGCTAAACAACATGTCAAATCCTCTGTTTGATCTATTTGTGAACTTCAAATATGGGAAGTTTGATCTATTTGTGAACTTCAAATCTGGGAAGTTCATATGGGCCAAACTAGAGACGAAATATGGTTCAGATGATGCCGGAAAGAAGAAGTACGTTGTTGGCAAGTGGCTGCAGTTCCAGATTGTTGATGACAAATCGATTATGGAACACGTTCATACCTACGAGAACCTATGTGCTAAGGTGCTGAAAGAAGGCATGAAGATGTGTGAAATTTTGCAAGCAAATGCTCTGATCGAGAAATTCCCGCCTTCTTGGGGCGACTACAGAAATCACCTAAAGGACAAAAAGAAGGACTTAACCCTGCAAGAACTAATAAGTCATATGAGGATCGAAGAGGTGAATCGGCTAAAAGATAAGATGTCTTCCCTGTACCTAAATTCGTCTAAAGCTAACCTTGTTGAATCTCTCATGCCTTCAAAAAGAGACAGGTTCAAAGGGAAAAATAAGAAGGATCAGAAGCAATCCAAACATCAGAACCAGTTGAAAAGAACAAACAACAAGATTCAGAAGTAGAAGGTTGTCTGTTATGTTTGTGGCAAACCAGGCCACAAGGCATATCAGTGCAACCTTTGCAAAGGAGCAAGTCAGACAAACCAGAAGCCCACTGGAGAAAGTGCTGCACAAGCCAATCTGACTGAAGACACTGAGATCTTCTGCGCAGTAACGCTGGAGGCTAACCTGGTGTCGAACTCCACGGAATGGATTTTGGATACTGGAGCAACAAGGCATTTTTGTACCAAGAAGGATCTGATACATGCCTTTGAGGATACACCTGATGGCGAACACGTCTTCATGGGCAATGCTGCCACCGCTGGAGTTATGGGTAAAGGGAAAGTACTACTTAAATTTACTTCTGGAAAATCTCTATGCTTAAACAATGAGTTGTATGTACCTTCCCTTTGTAGAAACGTAGTATCCAGTAGCCTTCTTGATGTTGCTGGCTTTGAAGTGAACTAGAAAGATGGAAAAATTGTTATTCTTCACAATGAGATTTTTGTTGGGAAGGGGTATCGTAGTGGGGGGCTTTTTGTTCTGAATGTTGCTTCTGATGCTACTAATGGAAATGCTTCTACTTCTACTTATATTGCTGAGTTTGTGGATTTGTGGCATGGTAGACTTGGTCATGTTAATTATGCTTCAATAAACAAACCAAGGAACATGCGGTTAATTCCTAACATTAACACACAAAATTGTTCGAAATGTCATGTTTGTGTTGAAGCAAAATTTTCTAAAAAACTATTCAAGTTTGTAACAACTAGAAAGGTTCAGTTGCTTGAACTTGTGCATTCGAACTTAGCAGACTTTAAGAACACAATGAGTAAGGGAGGAAATAAATGGTATGTTACCTTTGTAGATGACTACTCTAAATATACCAAAGTTTACCTCCTCAAGTGTAAAGATGAGGCTGAGGAAATATGCTTGAAATACAAAGCAGAAGTTAGGAATCAATTAAACCGAAAAATCAAGAGAGTTACGTCTGATAAAGGTGGGGAATATGATACCAACTTCTTGACTGCTTTCTGTGAGAAAAATGGCATTATACATGAGATTAGTGCCCCTAATACCCCTCAACAAAATGGCGTAGCTGAATGGAAAAACCATACCCTCAACGAAATTATGAATGTTATGCTTGTTAGTTCAGGGTTGCCTGATAATATGTGGGGGAAGGCTGTATTAACTGCTTGTTTTATCCTTAATAGAGTCCCTCACAAAAGGTTAGACCATACCCCAGATGAACTGTGGAAAGGGTATGCTTCTAATTTGAATTATTTGAAAGTGTAAGGGAGTTTGGCTAAGGTTGCTTTACCTTGTCATAAACATACCAACATAGGCCCTAAGACCTTTGATGCTGTGTTGATTGGGTATGCTCAAAATAGTGCTGCTTATAGATTCATGTCATTGAGTGATTATTTTATTTCTGAACAAAGAGATGCAGCATTCTTTGAGCATGTTTTTCCCTTGAAAAAGAAACCGCCTTGTTGAGCAAAAATTTAATAAAAATAAATAATATGCACAACACAACTTTCCGACGTGCAAAAATGTACATCAGTCTATTTTGAGTACGACCCTATTCAAGAGGATAAACCTCCTTAACTACATCCCCCTCTCGGGAGACCACCTTTTGATTTCGACTCGTTCTGTTTTACCTTTTCTTTTTTTGTTTTGTTTTGTTTTGCGTTAATAAAACTTTATGTAATTTGAATCGGCAATTATCATATTTTTAATGTCGAATCTCCCGTATCCAAAACTTAGTTGCATTAGATAATGGCTGTATAGACACATTCTAGGAAGGGTACTATACATACACATTCTTCATGTGCAGGTTAGGGATCGGGTAATTTTATCTGATTTGGAATTTGAGTTGCACTCATTTTTTATCGTGAGCTGCCTACGTACGCCTTTTATAGATGATCAAACCAGTCGTAGTTCTTTAATTTTATTTGAATTTTATTTTGGTTATGTTATAACCATGATTTAATTTTGAGTTTTGACTTTGGACTTTATTATATGTGGACTAATTTATTATCCACAGTTTTGATTTAATTTTATCATTTGATTTTTACTTTAATGACCATGTCAAAAATAAAATTTTGACGACCTTTGATTGAGTTGTAATTTTGGCCATTTCACCGACTTAATCCTTCATTAGGGCCGATCCATTAATTTTGTTCAACTTGCGATTGCACCCGAAATTTATTTATGGATTTCCTACGTACCCTTAGTGGGATCAAATCGACGTAGTTCTTGTCCCGAATTTTATTTAGGCTTATGTCTTGGAAAGGGGAGAATTTAGTAGGCTTGGTTGTATATTTGGCTCGACTTTGGTCCATTCTGCCATACCTATGATTTGAAAAAGAAAAGATTCGACGTTTTGCGAAGCTTGGTTTATTTGGTTTTTCTTTATTTATTCATTTGCTTTGGTTACGTAACGTGTAACAAAGAGCCCATTGAAGATTTCAGTTTAGACTGAACTCGAAAGAAAAAAAAAATTATATCAAGCTTCCCACGTATCCTTAGTGGAATTAGGTCACCGTAGTTCTAAAGGCGCTAGAGGGAGGGCAATTTAAGAAAAACAATTATCTAGCTCCTTATTTTTTTTTGACTGTTGAAAGCCAACATAAAAGGGAGCCCACTTGTAAAAGTGGGCCTTTGAGTAATTAAAAAAAATAGTTAACACTTGCTGGTAATTCTCTCTTCAATTGATAGAAAGCAAAGTTTTCAATTTTCCTTTTCGTGAAAGAAAGCCTGTACTCGCGACCAGTGCCCAAAACAGAGTATCAGGTCCTCAAAACAGGGACTTGTGCCAATGGATGCAATTTGCAGTTTGGCTCTTTTTTTTCTTCCTGTACTTTTCTTCTTCTTTTTGTTTTTACAGACCCTTTTACTCATGTCTGATTGAGCCCAATTGAAGATCTAGACTCTTTGTAATATTTTTTTTAACGATGATCTCAAAGCCTGCTTTGGCCTAAATTTTAGGCCTTAACAAATTCATCAGCATAACCGTTTGATATGCAATAGAATCTTTTTCCCCCTCTAACTTTAACTTATGGGTTAGTCTCATTGGCAAATCATGCATCTTTTTGGATTATATATATATATTTTTAAAAAAGTCCTAATATGAATCGAATTTATCCATTTAATCAAGGGCAAGAGATTTATAAAAGGGCCTTATCTCATTCAAGCTCTGAAGGTGGTTTCTCATCATATAGAAACAAGAACAAAAGGATTTTTTTAACAGGTAGAAGCACCTTTCTTTTTTTTAAAAAAAAAATCTGGTTTTGGGGACCCAAATCATCAAGCGTCCCCACTGTGATTGACTACCAAAAGGCTCTGATGATGTTATAAAATTAGATGAAGAATCAGTGCCATGAATCCCATGATCCTACTTCTCCTTTCTTTTTCCTGACGTTGCAACCTTGTTCCCCCTCCCTTTTTTATTTCATCATTTTTTTTAACAAAGATGTCTAATGTTCGGAAAAAAAAAGTTGTAGATTATGATCATCTATAGTAATTTACACCTCTTTCCTTCTTTGAATGCGTGAATTCTTTGTGTTTGCCAGCTCGGCAAAGCTTTACCGATTGTGGCAGTCCGACAGGACCTGGGATTCAGTAGGATCCATGTACTTTATGATTCCGACAGGAATCGGGGTCCGGTAGGATCCAGGGGTTCATGGCCCTGATAAGAATGGAATTCAGAAAGATTTTTTTTTGCTTTAGCAATAGCTGCAAGGTTGGGACTTTGTACAAAACCATTGACGACTTTCTCACCCACTGTAATTTTTTCAACTATATAGCAGATGGTTCTCTTGTACTGGACCATGGGAGGATGGGTTTCATAGAGGGGGAAAATAAGTAGGAAATGATAATCAGTTTCGATCTGTGAGCTCCTCGCCTTTTGTATCCCACGATCGAGGGTGTCTATCTCTGTTTCTCTCTTTTCTTTGGTGCTCTGTTCTTCTCCTCTGTTTATTTTTTTTTTGCTCTCTTTGTTCTTTTCTTAGTTCGTGTTCTTTCTCTCAAAAAACAAACAAAAAATCCCCCTCCCCTTGCTTATCCCTGGGCATTTATAATATTGTGACAATAAGCCTATCAAGGAAACGTGGGCAATTGCCCACTACACCACCTGGCAATAATGGAGAAAATTGGTTGATGCTTTGACTTGTCAACCTCTAGCAGTGGGGAGAAAGTAGGCTAGTGCCTTGCTTTCTTGTTATTGTGAATGCCAGACATAAGGAATAATTAAACCTCTATTAAGACTTTTTTTAAGAGGCTAATAATGGTGTTACGTAATGGATTGACTATGTTTATTTCCTTTGCCATGATGATAAACGTGACCGACAGACTTTTCATCTTTTTTTTGTTTTTACTGTATATCTCCCTCAATTAAATTTACAAGAGGAATAAAATTTTAGAGTCCTTATATTAATTTTACATCTAAAATTTTGATCATTTTTTCATAATAGGTACATATTAAATTTATGAGTGTTAATTTCAACAAATTCAAATATGCCAAAATTTTCGTTCAACAGTTGCCCCCCATGCATTGTTCATATTAAGGCTTTGATAATGTGACCGATGTACGCCTTCTATGAGCCCTCTTTTCATTCATTAATTAGATTTCCTTTTTTTTTTGTAAAGGGTTAATCAACGCTCATGGACGGGACTCTTGGCAATGAAAGGGCTCCACTTAAAAATGAACAAGAATGTGGCTACGGGCCTTATTATCAGCGTTCAAGCTCTTTTCGAAGTCTCAGTGCGATTCCTTCTTCCACATTGACATCTATTTTGGTTAGGAAGGTTAGAGTCAAGCAAGGGACACTTTGTTATCATCGAAATGACGAAAACAAATGTGTCAGTGTAAGCAAGGATTATGAGAACTATTTCAATGCCACTGTTCTCGAGAAAGTTAATACTGAATGTCGTGGCCCCGAAATATGCCCTACTGAGGGGGAATTTTATCCATCCTTATACAGGCTTCTTATTGCAAGAAGGAATTGGAGGCTGACCTTCCAATTTCGAGGCCGCTTAACTTTTATGTTGAGGGTGATGGAATGGACTAAACGAGTGCTTACTCATTTTGAAGAACCCTTGAAACAAACTGGCATATTTGGTGCCGTTGGTGTTTCCCAGTTTCCATACCATTTTGACGCAAATGTATGGCGGGCTTTTTGTGAACTTTGGGGTCCACTAACCAATACTCTTCACCATGGTGCGAGTGAAGTTGGTATTTCACTTTATGACTTAGAGCGGGTTGGAGGTTTACCCATTCTTGGAGATGTATATGAGCAATTGTTGCCCCAAAATAAAGATTTGGCGGTCCATAATAAATATCCTGTCGTAGTTGCTGAGTTGCTGCGTATTCATGTTGAGCTGTGTGAGTTTCACAAATCTAAGCATATTTATTATGACCTCTGGTTGGACCATTTTATCGAGAATATTTGGTGTACTTTGCTTATGGAGAACAAACGGACTCTGGAAAAGAGAAAGTTGAGACCAAGAAAAGGAGCCCCCTTCGTATCTCGCGTCAGAAACGAATGGTAGACTTGAATATTACAGCTGAATGTGAACTTGCTGCTTTCTTAGCCTTTTGGTTAAGTCGCTTTGTCTTACCTCACGATAAAGAAGTCATAAGACTAGAAACATTGGTAATGGCTGCCATGATGGCTTTTGGGCAGCGAGTTTCTTTGGCTCCTGCAGTTCTTGGTTATATTTATCATGGCTTAGGAGATGCAACGAGTAATCCAGACTACCCCGGTAAAGCTAACACAATTTTTTCTATCCACTATGTAATCGGTTGGTTAGCAAAGTTATTCCCTTGCTTATACCGTCGTCGCCTAGATAGCCACTGTCTTGATGACTTTCCTACTCTTGTTTGTTATGTTGGACTACTTTAGAGCCAACTTTCCTTACCCCAAGCTAGACACATTTTCAGGGATGGGAGATATATTTCCCTCAGAGCTAGCTCTTATCGTGAGGACTCTCGTAATGGGCGAGATGTGATTGACATGGGGTTGCCGGAGGAGGATTCTAAATTCCTCTTGTCTATTCGGTTCGTTGTACTTCTTGTACGTGTTGGGGCCGAATTGATTTTGGAGCCCTATTATCCCAATCGGTTTGCTCGCCAATTTGGTTTCGATCAAGGGGTTTCGTCTCATCGTTGAAGCTTTATCAGAGCCCTTCGACAGCAAAGGAGCATAATGGATCTTGCACAAGCCCATGCTGATCTTCAGAGGCGAGATACAGGGGTTAAGTTTTATGTCCCTCCTTCCTATTATGAAGGAGTTTGTTCTTGGAATTGTAGTTGGTGGACCAAAATTAGCACGCCTTATTTAAGCCAATCAGTTGAAAAGGTTCACCAGACTACAACAAATAAGTATGAGCTTTTGACGGACGCTATTTGCATCATTGGTCACTTATGCTCTCTCTGTGAGTTTGTTCCTGGAGTTGTTGAAATTTCGGGAGTTACAGGCGATAATTGTACCAAAGAGGGACCTTCATTATCATCCTCTGAAAAAGGAAAAAAGAAGGTTTCTAGCGACAACATAAGGCCACAGAAGAAGAATAAAAGGACCCCCAATGATCAATCATTTGCGATGGCAAATTCTCATGATCAATCACCCATCGAAGTGAACTTCAACAGGGCTCGTTATGACCGTCCCAATCAATATGATGATTCTAATATAGGAGATGGCGTAGGATTTGAAGATTTGCCAATCACAGACTTGGGGACTTTTATTAGACAGGAGACTTTGGATCAGCAAGATGCCCCCACAAGAAAAATTAGAATACCTCTACCTGAAGCGCCTTCTGTTACAGTAGAGCGTGCTGATATAGTAGTAACTGCTATCATTCATGTGTCTAAAATGTCTGATGATTTGGTTGAGGCCATGCTTATTCAAAGCATCCCCACTTCCTTAGCGAGTCTTTTTTGCAACTTGAAGGAAGATTGGGTCCGAGAGAGCATTTTCAAAGGAGTTGAGGTGATTATGGACATTATTTCTAATCACGGCTCTGCCAGGGAATTGTTAGCCAGCAGAGCGAGAGTTTTTCAATCCTTGAGTACACTTTGCTCTATGATTGACATTTATAACCACAATACAATAGAGATTTGATGGCTTTCCTCCAAAATTGAAGAGATATTTGGCGTAGCTGAATCGGCTATAAAGATCGAAGGCTTAGTGGATAGTGATCGAGTAAAAGCTTTGTCTGACCAAGATCTCACTTGTTCTTCAGAGATTACTCACATTGAAGATCAACTCAATAACCAATCCAGTGAAGCTTCAAAGCTCAAAGTTAAGGAGCAGGAGGTCTTGAGGGAAGAGGAGGGGATCCGTAAGATGCGAGAGGATTTGAACATCCAGCAGCAGGTTCTACTTAAAGCAGAGGGTAAGTTGAAATCCTCTCTGGATTTGAAGAAAAGGGAAGCAGAACAAGTGAAAGGGACTTGGCTGAGGCAGGATTCTCCAAGCTACAGGATTTGGAGAAGGAAAAGAACCATCTCAAGAGTTTGATTAGCTCTGTAATTTCCGTTAAGAATGTTTAGACTTGTCTTATTTTGTTTAATTCTTTTGCATTTATAGTTACACTTTCAGTCCACTTCGTACTGTACGATTTATGCTATTGCAATAAAGCTTGATTGGTTCCTTCCTTCTACTTCTCTTCTCTCTCTCTTTTTTTTGTTTCTCTCTCTTTTTTTTTAGTTCTTTTTCCCCTTGAATGAAAATAAAAATAGCACACAACAACGAGTGCTTAATAAATGATCCTCACTAAAAACATCACATGAACATTACATTCATCAAGTGAAATTTTTTTTTAACAAGCATTTGTAAGAGAGGGTTTATTTATTTTTGTGGCTGGGTCCAGTTGAAACTGGACTATTTAGGTACCCCCTTTTTGAGGGATCAAGCCTTTCGAAGTTCAATGAAGCATTCTTTTTTCATTTAGTTTGTTTTTTATTTAATTCCTCCCCCCCCCTTAATGAAAATCAAAATAATTTCACACTAAAGAGTAATTAATAAATGATTCTTACTAAAAAACATCACATGAACATTTCATTTATCACGTGAATAAAAATTTTAACAAGCAGGGGAAGATATGATTTATTTATTTTTGTGGCTGGGTCCAGTTTGAAGTTGGACTGCCTAAGTGCCCCCTTTTTTAGGGATCAAGCCTTTCGTAGTTTGATGAGACTGAACAGTCCCTATATTTTAGGTAAAGAATTTCTTTACAAATTTACCATTAACACAGGCATACACAATTTGTCAATCATGATTTGAGAGTTCATATGCCCCCTTAGGGAAGACCTTAGTAACTACGTAGGGACCTTCCCATTTGGACTCAAACTTTCCTTGTGTCTGTCGATTGATGACAATTGGCCTCCTTATTGTCAAAACCAAGTCACCAACATCAAATGAGTGGAACTTGACCCGCTTGTTAAATGCCCTAGCGATTTGAGCTTCGTAAATTTCAAGTCTTTGTTGAGCCATTAACTGACTCTCATCTAATGCTTCAAGTTCATCCAATTTGACTTGAGTATTTTTATCTGGGTCAGTAAATTGCATGGCCACTCTTAGAGAAGGTAATTGTACCTTAAGGGGTAACACGACTTCTTAACCAAAAACCAAATTCTAGGGTGTACAACCAGTTGCAGTTCGGACTGTGGTTCGATAAGCCCATAAAGCTTCTGGCAATCATTCATGCCAATCCCTCTTTGATCTTGAGACCATTTTCTTTAAAATCTTGCAAAACGCTTTATTGAATGCTTTAGCTTGGCCATTTGACGATGGATTGTAGCTCGATGAGAAGCTATGTCTGAACTTGTACTTCTTTGCAAGCCTTATCATCACTTGATTTTTAAAGTAGAGGGCATTGTTTGAGATGACTTTGTGGGGGACTCCATATCTATAAATGAGATGGGTCCTGATGAAGTCAGCAACTTGCTTTGCCCTCACTTTTCTTAACGGGATGGCTTTAGCCCATTTTGAAAAGTAGTCTGTAGCCGCCAGAATAACCACATGTTCGCGAGAGGAGGATGGCTTGAAAGGTCCTATCACATCGAGCCCCCATGCATGGAAGGGCCAAGATAATATGCTTCGGTGGAGTAATTGTGGTGCTGGTGGATGAAATCTCCATGTATTTGACAAGCTTCGCATGCTTTAGCAAATTTTATAGCATCTTGAACCATAGTTGGCCAATAATAGCCCAACATTTTGATTTGATTAGCAAGTTTTGGACCTGCCTGATGAGCACCACATACCCCAGCATGAACTTCATTTAGGACATAAGTTGCTTTCTCTCTTGACAAGCATCTAAGTAACACCCCATCAAAAGCTTTCCAATATAAGGTGTCATTTTTAAATGTAAACCTTAGTACTCGTCGTTTTACATCTACCCTTTTCTTAGGAGCACTGGGTAGAATGCCATACTGGATGTACTCAATAAGAGGTTGCCTCCATTCAATCTCTTCTTCGATTTCAAGAACGGAGACCACATTTGTTTGTTTTGTTTCATCAAAACGATCTAAGGCTGAGGCCAATAAATAACGTTCCCCGATTGTTATTTGAATTTCTCTTTCATCAGGGAGTGTCAGTGAAGCAACCAACTTTGCTAAGGCATATGCTTTATCATTCTCAGACCTTAACACATGGTTAACCTGTACTTGAAGGAATTGGTTCATAAGGCTTCTTACCCTTTGGTAAAGAGGCACTAATTTAGCATTTCTTACTTTATACTGGCCATGTATTTGTCGGATGATTAACTAAGAATCACCTTATACTTCAAGCTAGTCAATACGCATTTCCAGGGCCAATTCGAGGCCAATGATGAACGCCTCATATTCAGCCACATTATTTGAACATATCTCGAGGAGAGAAAATGAATAAGGGATAAGTCCACCTGCTGGTGTGACGAACACAATCCCTACTCTGGCTCCCTGACTCCTTGCCGCCCCGTCAAAATATAACGTCAAAGTTTTAATCTCAGCAAGCATAACTTCATCGTCTGGCAGATCATCGGGTAGTTTTTCATTATCTGTACACGGATGTGCTGCTAGGAAATCAGCTATGGCTTGTCCTTTTACTGCTTTTTGAGGCATGAACTTGATGTCAAAAGGGGCTAAAAGCATAGCCCACTTAGCCAATCTCCTTGATAGCATGTGCGTAGATAGTATATACCTTAACGAATCTGCCTTTGAGATCAAAATAATCTGATGGGATAAGAGGTAGTGTCGTAATTTTTGAACGGAAAAAACCGAGGCAAGGCAAATTTTCTCCATGAATGAGTAATTTACTTCTGCACCCACCATTGTCCGGTTGATATAATACAGGGCATTTTCTTTCCCTTCGTCATTACATTGAGCCAACATAGCCCCTAAGGGTCGTTCGAGGGCTGTTGTGTATAATATTAAAGGTCTTCCCTGTATTAGAGCCATTAGGATTGGTGGCCTTGTGAGATATTGCTTGATGCTTTCAAAAGCATTTTGACAAGCTTGATCCCAAATGAAAGGCGTGTCCTTTTTTAAGAGTCTTGTGAAAGGTTGACACCTTCCTGACAAATTTGAGATGAACAGTCATATGTAGGGCAACCTTCCTTGTAAGCCCTGCAATTCTCTTAAGTTTCTCGGAGCGGGTATTTGGATTATGGCTTTGACTTTATCGGGGTCAATCTCAATCCCTTCTTTCCAAACCACAAAGCCGAGAAATTTCCTTGAGGTGACCCTAAATGCACATTTTAAGGGTTTCATCTTGAGCTGATGTTGACGAAGCTTTTGAAAGACCTTTCTTAGGTCATGTGGGTGATTTTCTCTATCTTTTGTTTTTATAACCAAGTCACCAACATAACATTCAACGAGATTGTGGAGAAAATCACGAAAAATGATTGTCATGGATCTTTGGTAGATGGCTCCGGCATTTTTCAAGCCAAACAGCATTACTGTATAGTAGTATATGCCTTGTGGTGTTCGAAAGGCCATTAAGTCTTCATCTTTGGGGTGCATTTTGATTTGATTGTACCCCGAGAAACCATCCATGAAAGACAGAGCCCAAATCATATTGTGGCATCCACAAGAAGTTCAGTGATCGGTAGTGGGAAATCATCCTTGGGACATGCATTGTTGAAGTCCCTAAAATCTACACATATCCGGAGTTGACCATTCTTTTTTCGAACAGGGACAATGTTAGCCAACCAAGTTGGGTATTGAACTTTGCGAATGAAGTTAGCCTTTATGATCTCGTACACCTCAACATTTATTTGGATTGTCAACTCAGGACGAAAGCGCCGATGAGGCTGCTTTATTGGCTTTATGCTTTCAGAAACAGCCAACTTGTGAACAACGACACTTGGATCCAAGCCTGGCATGTCTTGATAACCCCAAGCAAATGCGTCTTTGTATTCTCGGAGGAGTTGTTCATATTGTGCCACTTCTTCATCATTTAGCATGGCACTCACAAAAATTGGCTTGCACTCATAAGTTGTTCCCAAATTTATCTCTCAAAGCTGGTCAATTATTGCTTGACCGCCATCCTCCATTTCTGGAGGTGCAGGTTGAATCGCCTCAACAAAGTCTTGGGAGGGCTCCTATTCAAGAGTTAAGTCACCGTGTAGGCTTTTAGGTGAATCAACCTGTACTTCACCACACATTTCATGACTTGTTATGGCGATCTGATGATGCTTGAAAGCTTCTTGGTAAGGAAATTCAAAACTTTGAGCATTTTCCTCATCTGTAATGGACACGACGTTAACTTGTTTTGCTTGCTCGACTTTATTTTGTTCACGAACCCAAACAAAGCTTCTTGGCTGCCACCCTTTCTTGTTCCACTTCCACTTCCTTTACTTTCTGACATGGAAATTCTTTTGTTTGGGTTCATTCACTTTCCCAAGTCTTTGAAAAACGGAGATTCGAGGTTGGACTTGGTCATTTTGGGAAAACATCTCTTGTTCTCGGGGTGTAAAGACCATATCATTTGTGGTATGAGCCTTGAAAATCCCCCCATCAGGAGATATTTGAAGATTTTCGAAGGTATTCTCTTGAAATGATGCCGTTAGGACTCCATTTTCAAATGAGATATTCAATTTTTGGTTTTCCTTGGCAAGTCCTCTCTTATTCTTCTTGCTCCTCTTTGATGATGATGGCCCTCCTGGAGGTGAACCGCTTGAAGAGGATGCTCCTGCTAGAGGCTTTGAAAGGTTTTCCCTTAACACCACCCTCTTGTTGCCGAGTGATGTTCTTATGACCAAATTTTCTTTGGGTACCGACTGATCAATCCTTTGGAGGGGAAAAGTATAACTCGTGACAAGAGAGTTCATAATTTCCCTCACTGGAGTCAGGGCCTTTTGCCCGTCCTTTTTTTTGTCTTTAGGTACGTATTTGAACAATACCTTTGATCGTGGAAACTGATCTTCCTTGGCTTCACTAGCATAACTGTTGACAACCCAGATGACCTTTTGAGGCAAAGTAAGAGGTTTGGGATTCTCTCTTTGGTTTAAAAGAACTTGGAAGGTTTCATAATCCGCTAATTTGTAAAACTTGACATCAGCATAATTAACATCTTCCCCATGAAAAGGATTTGTGTCCCCACGGATTGTTTTCTCATTGCCATGCTCGTCAGTGTATTTCAAACACTGGTGAAGAGTCAAGGCAATAGCCTTGCTAGTATGGAGCCACGACCGACTGAGTAGGGCGTTATAAGAAGTATCAGCATCTATTACATGAAAGAGAGCATCTGTGTAGAGGTTGTTTAGCTCAACTTTTAAAGCAATAGTGCCTAAGGCTTTATACCCTACCTAATTAAACCCATGTATTGTGAGCAAAGTTGGGGACAACTGATTTGGTGTTATCCCTATTGCCCTTAATACCCTCAATGGAAGAAGGTTGACTGCAGAACCACAGTCAAGTAGGATCTGATTTATTCTTTTATCCCCAATCCTACCGGTGACGTACAGAGGCCTGTTGTGATTTGCAGACCCCAACTGGAGGTCCTCATCAGAGAATGTTACGCAAGCCATGCATGCAACACATCGGTTTAAAAGAGATGATAACACCTCATCTACCTCAATAGGATAAACTTGATCTTTGTAGTCGTCGGGGTCCATTAACGCTTGTATAAGTGCCCTTCTTAGCTCTTTGGACATTTGTAAGGCGTCATGGACACTTAGGCACGCTGGGATTCGCTTGAGATAGGAAATGACATCATAACAAACCTTTTCTTTATGAGACCCTTGACGAACTTGAAAAGGGGTTGTGGCAGGAAGATCTTTCTTGGAATCTTTAGTTGCTTGTCTATTCTCAACAGTTCCCTGGCTATTTGAGCTCGAGGGAATTACTTCCTCATCACCCTTTTCTTTGGTGTCATCCGAGATTAGTGGTATCTCTGGTGTCGTTTCTTTTTTCTCCTCTTTCCCTGCTAGTTTCGATGGGTGGAGTTGACGACCAGATCGAAGAGTTATTTGATCCACTTCTTGAGCGGTGTTTGGGAGAATGGCGCTCACTTCTTCACATTCATCAGCCCATGGGACCATGCAACATTGGGTTATTTCCCCTTCTTCAGGGTCATCATCTGAGGAGTCATTGCCAAAAAAACCTTTGGGGATATAATCACTTAAGGTGAACAGGGTCTTAACCAGTGGCATGTACTCCTCTTCAGAAGTTAAGTCTGGCTTCTTTTTGGCCCTTGACTTCTTTTTCTTGTTTTTCTTATTTTTCTTTTGTGGCGACTTCTGTCCTCTTATTTTAACTCCTAGGGACTGAGAAGCTCGGACTATTCCCTGCTGAAATGATCGCCTACTGGAGTAGGTTTGCCACCCAAAGCTATCATCATCATCATCTTCTAATGTTGCCCATGCCTCTAGGCTTGGGTCTAGGTAAAAATCGTATAAGGTGGGTGCTTCTGGTGAGGGTGCAGGCATATCTGGATATGCCCATACTATTGCTACATCATCATCAACAATGAACTTGATGGGGACCGCATGAGGTGGTAATGACACCGTTGGGATCCCTTTATTAGTTTATGAGGATGATGGATGAAATTCATCCCTCTGTTCCACCGTTGAGGTTGCATTTGACGATACGGTGGGTCCTTTGGCTGGAGCCCCTTCTATCTCAATTTCTCCCCTTCTAATCATATCTTCGATTAGGTATTTGAAGACATAACAATATTTTATAGGGTGGCTAACGATCCTATGGTATGAGCAATACTTAGGATCATTTGTCATATTGACCTCAGCAGGTCGTTTTGGCTCTGGAAGAGAAAGGGCTTTTGTAGCCATTAACTCATCAAATATCCCTTGAACGTCATCATCATCGAAGGGATACTTCTTTTCTTTCCTCTCCTGGAGGGTGAGTCGTCGAGCTCCCTCTTTTTGTTTGCCTTTGCCGTTGTTGAAATTTCCACCATTGGTTGGCTTTGGGCTTGCTCTGACAAATGTAGCCATTGACTCTCCCTTCTTGATTGGCCTTTTGATTTCTTCCCTCTTGGGCTGTATGGCTTTCTGACGGGCATGTTGTCTTTCTACATTACTCGCCTTAGACGCAAGGGCATCGAAGTTTTGAGGCTAAGCAGTTCCGACATATGTGGCAATTTAAGGGTCTAAATTGTTTGCACACATTTGAACTGCTGATTGCTCGCTTAGCTTTTTCTGGGCATTGCAAGCTTAAGATTCTTCACCTCATGATGAAATCATTAACACTTTCATTTGGCCTTTGGTGAGTATCAGCAAGGTCTATTATAAAAACTCTTTGCTTTGAACTCATGAACTGGGCTAGGAATGCCCTTTGGAGGTCATCCCAAGTATGTAATGACCCAGGCTGAAGCTGGGTATACCATGTAAAGGAGACCCCTTTAAAGGACTGTACGAACTGCCTAATTAGCAATGCATCATTGAAGGCAGTTTTGCCACACGTTGAGTAGAAATGAGCCAAATGTTCATGTGTGACCCATTTATCCTGTCAAACTTCTCAAGGTTTGGTTCTTGATAGCCTTTGGGGAAAGGAACCAAGTCATAGTGACTTGGATAGGGGTTCCTATACCCCAACACTGGAGGATTCATGGCAGCTTGGTACTCTTTAATTCCCTGAGCAACCAACTCCTTGATATCTTGCGGAGTGATGACTGTGTTGCTACCACTAACCTCATTAACTTTTTCATGCTCCCTGTTCTCAACGCGGGTGGTGAGGTTGTTCTCAAGGTGGGTGGCGAGGTTAGCAATTTCAACCTCTTTTTCTGCAAGTTTCCGTTGTAGTTCTTGCATTTGTTCCTCCAGGCTTGGAGTGCTGGTCACCAAGACTGGCATGTTTTCTGCTTGATCATTGTTGGTCACTCGGACTTGTGGGATGATAGCTGGTGACTCCTCTTCTTAGAAGAGTGTTTTGAGGTCATAAAAGGCAAGGCTTGTAACCTTGTCTTGTTCTTCGGATTGGTCCCGCCCTTGATCAAAGGTAGTGACCGAAGATTGCAAGGTTACCTCGGCATATGTTAATGTCTTGGCCCTTGATCTTGTGATCGGCCCATTGTATACTTGTGATTTAGCCCCGTTTGAGGTCGAGTCACTTTGACTCTGTGATCTGGAAGGCAATATCCTTCTACCTTTTGAAGGAACTAGAGTAGAAGTAGCCTCCCTTACCTGTAAGGTCCTGGGCACCGCAGTAGGGGTGCTTGAGGCCGAATGTCTGACGAATTTAACCTTTGGAGTCTTAGATGTCATTTCCTCCTCCGAATAAGAGGTCATCATTACCTCAGCTACGAGAATGTCAATTGGGATAGTCCTAATAAAGATCCGCCATATCGAGCGAACTTGAGGAGTCTTTTTGACTCCTGAGGTTCCTTCCCCAAATGGCTTATTGGGGTTCTTCAAGGTTGGGGGTTTCTTGTTTGGCTTTGCCCTCTTTCCAGTGGGTGTAGGGAGCAAAACCTACTTTGGGGCTAAGGTAGGTACCCGAGCATGCCTTGGGGCCATGTTAGTAACCCAAGCCTACCTTGGTAGGGTTGCGGCTCGGCTGGCTAATGTCCCCATCCTTAGGGCTCCCCTCCAAGATGGGATAGGACTATAGCGGGGAACTAGCATTAGGTTAAGCGGCATAACCATTCATGGGTATGCTGCGACGGAAGACCTTTGTTGAGAAGCCCTCCTTAAAGTCGTTTTGGCGAGCTCCAGGGCTAGTGACAGAACTAGCTTGGGTGCGCCAGACACTACAAGAAAATTGATGTTGGGTGAGGCACACTTTCTTCGCCCAATGTGCACAATTCGTCGCCCTTTTATTAGGGCGGAGAAATGGTTTTCGTCACGAGTTTAACATCTGAATGTCGAGGCCCACAAAAGGGGCGATGAAATATTTGGTTCGACGCGCATATGGACTGTGTGGGCCACTAAAATTTTCATCGCCCTACTTCACATAGGGCCTTGATTTCCGTTTTTATGGCCTGCATGTGCTATAGGGCCACGAAAATTTTCGTCGCCCTACATCACATATGGCCTCGCCTTTTGTTTATGTGGCCTGCATGTGCTATGGGGCACGAAACTTTTCATCACCCTACTTCACATAGGGCCTCGCTTTCTGTTTTTGTGGCCTACCTGTGCTATAGGGCCATGAAAATTTTTGCGGCCCCATTTTGTATGGCGCCTCACTTTGTCGTTTTTGTGGCGCTTACATTGTGTATGACCTCGAAAGTTTTTGTGGCCCATCCTCTTTTAGGGCCTCGCTTTTTCGATTTTGTGGCCCTTTTTGCGTAGAGCACCACGAAATTTTTTGTGACCCTTTGTCCAGTGAGCTATATTTGGTGTTTCGTGGCCCTATTGCTCACTAGAACATTGTCGTCATAGTTTTGGGCATTGAATTTTTGTATTACGCAATGTATGATTTCCTGGGTTGTTCAATACATCATAATATGAACTATGCAAACATGTCCAATAAAGCATCACTATATATTAACAAAATTCATGCACATTGATTTCCACTAATTAGCATGGAAACATTCATACAAGTGTATACTTTAGTTTTTACAATGCCCAAAATATGAAAATGGAACAAGCAATGATAGTTTTGTGTCCAAAAAAGGAAATCAGAAGCAGATACATACTAGACAAGTGAAATATATACGCGAACTGTACACATTACAATGAGATATGTGCAAAATGATTTTTCACTTGTCTCTAAGGCTCCCAATTAACCTCTTGCATTCTTTAAGAAGAACATATATCTACTCATTGTTACCATGCCTTGTTGTGTATACCCAAAAAATTGAGGTCCATTGCTCGATTTAAATAAACCTAACATTGAGCAATCAAGAATGAGCAAAAGGAAACATTGAACCAAGCAAAATAATAGATTGAAGAAGCTTCGAAAAGATTCAGCAATCAAGAATGAGCAAAAAAACCCTAGCATCAGAAGTATGTAAAGTAAACATTGAAGACACTTCGAAAGAGCATAATAATACCTTCAAATTTTTACATTTGGATGACAAAATGTGCCAGCATCAAGAGTAGCTTATCAAAACAAAAAGTGACATCAACAGCGTCAGAATAAACAAAAGGTATAGAAGATTTGAAATTCTCAATATTTGAGCAAAAAGAAAGCATAAATGAACAGGCTAGGAAGATATAGAAGATTCCAAATTCTCACATAGTTCTGATGTGTAAGTCGTGCTGTTGTCATATTTCTCCTCCACCAAATTCTCTTATTCATCAACCAAGGAAGCAAAAGAAATCCTCAATAGAAGAAACATATCTAGCATATGTATTTTACTACTCATAATCCTCAATAGATTGACCAAATAACTATACCTATCTTGAATTCAATAATATGTACACACACAGAAGAGCAACATCTCAGTTATTAAAAAAAAAAACATTGCACCCTGTTGATGGACTTGTACAATCCTCAATAGATTGACCAAACAACAAGTATACCAAACTCGTGCTCTTTGCTTCCTCAACAGTGAAATACCACATTGCAGGTTATGTTATGTGGCTGTATTTCTACTATGGCAATATGCCCGCAAGCTTTGATTGACATAACACATTACAATACATAAAGAACAAACTATACCCAATTCTTATGACCCAATTCAGACCTCGAACCTGAATCGATCACAACTAAGCTTGTTCCATGGAATGTGCTTGTCATGTATAAATGAATCCTCCATTTAACATATAACCTGAATCCTCCATATACATACCCAATTCAAACCTCCAACCTGAATCCATCACAACATATAACATAGTTCTTAAAGCAATTAATCTGACATAGTTCTTTAAACAATTTAGAGGAAGCCGAACCCGAAGTGTTACCGGTTTAACGTCTGAATCGTCCATTTAACTCACTGTTTCAACTCTCAAACTAAAATTCCATAGCAATCAAACAAATATTTAGTGAGGCACTAATCACTAATTGCATTTAACCAAAAAAGAAAGGACAAGACAATAGCACACACACACACACACACAAACTGCCTGGCAGTGGGCACTGCCACTCACCAAAAACAAAGTATTTTGTTGCAAAGTAAAAAAAAAACCTAACATTTCTAACACACAAAGCCTAGCTGCCTTACCTGCCCAGCAAATAAAAAAAAAACCTAACATTTCCTGCACTCAGAAGGTCGAAAGACAGAACAGAGGATGAGAGCAGCAAGTCAGCAACATGTAAAATAGAGGAGGAAAACACGCAAAGGGTCCTGGAGCCCGGGGCACGGGCTTCGAGGCGAAGGCGCAGGCTTTTCAAACGGGAGGCGCACTTTGGCTATAAAATGCTCCAAAATCATTCCCAAACCATATTTCTTTGAAAATAAGGTAGATAATGACATCGAATAGGGAATTAAACATGAAGATAACACACAATCAATTATTCAAGTATTCAACCCAAAAATCAACACCACAAATGAGTTCACTACAATTTCAACAAATAAAAAAAACACACAATCAATTACACCAAAATAGATAATCAAAAATTTAAAACTGAGGAACAATTGATATCACATGAGCTCCATATTCCTGTCATCAGTAAACCCTCACGAACAGTCAGTGGGCTTACAAAATTTAGAGCTCCAAAGTTGCCATTCAATCCCACTTCAATAATTTTAAACACTACTTTAAGACAAGATTAAAGCACCCTGCCCCGCTGCCCCATGAAATTATTAGACACAGTCACGCAGCTCTGCTCGCTTATTTACCTCAAGTCCTTAACTAAACAATGAAATCCCAAACATGTCCTTGGTTGGGGAAAGGTAATTCGAGAATTCAGGCAGAGCAAGAAGTGAAAAGAAGAGAAAAAGAGGAGTATGGCACTGTAGCAGGGGTGAGTCTTGCACCAATTCATGCCCAGAAAAAAAGGGGGAAAGCTCGAAACCACTTCCATGGCAGTCGAGACTCAGAGAAGAAGGAGGATGAAGAGGAGGAAGATGGAAAATTGAAAGGAGAAAGGAGTAGAAGCACTTACCTGGTGTTCTGGAGTCTAGGGTTTGCGCTGAAACAAACAGAGAGCAGAAGAAAGGAGTAGCACCACCAGCTAGATACACAAGGGAGCTCGAAAGAGGAAGGTGAGTCGTAGTAAAGGGCCTCGAGCCCTTGAAATTTGGCCTTTATATTTTTTTTCCTTTTTTTGCTCTAACGGCAAGTTAAGATCAACGAAGCCCACAAAGCACGCGCCTCGCGCCTAGACTAGAAGCCCAGAAAAGCCCGCGCTTAAAGATGGGTTGCACCTGACTCTCTTCAAGGCACAACAGTGTGCGCCTAGGGGCTCCCCGGGCGCACTTTTTTAAACACAGCTTCTACCACAAACAAAGAAGACAACTCATGGCTATTTTAAAGGATGGCTACAACAAAATACTGTAAATAATTACAAGTCAATCAACAGGGACCTAAAATCATTGCTGCAGCCATGGAAATTACAAAAACCATGCTGGACACTGACTACCTCTAACAAAAACCCAACTCTAACTCAGAGAATATGCCACACAACAAAACCTAGTTCTAACACAAATAGCTGCAGCCATTAAAATTACAAGTCCATCAACAGGGACCTAAAATCATAACACACCACCAACACTGACCTAGCAGCCACAAATACCCAACAACCCAGCAACCACCAACATCAACCAAGCAGCCACAAATATCCAACAACCTAGCAACCACCAACACTGACCAAGCAACCACAAATATCCAACAACCCAGCAACATAACTTTGCATATAGCAACCCAATTGGACAATAACAGGCAGAAAACAAAAATGCAGACAACAAGCCACCTCAAATTGAGAGAGAGAGAAAGAGAGAGAGAGAGGAGCCAGACAATGAATCCAGGAATCGCTTCATTATGGAGGGAAAGAGAGAGAGAGAGAGAGAGAGAGAGAGAGAGAGAGAAAGAGAGAGAGGAGAAATTGAAATAAATTGAGAAAAACTGAAAAAGTAATGTACCTGGGCGATTTATATGCCACGATTCAGATTATGCAGCATCTCCATGACCTCTACTCTAATTTTATTTTCTCTCTCTATTGCTTCCTTCTTATGTTTACGCTATCTCTATATCAATTCCTGCTTGAGTTTAGTGTCTCTCTCTATTGCTTCATATTTCATTCGCTCAATTTCAGCTTTTAGCTCTAAATTGGCTATTTGGAGCTCCCCGACTTGACCTTGCAGAGCAGCCTCTTTTTGCTGCAGTTGTTGGATTTCAGCAGCGATTTCAACCCTCACCTCAGTACATTGCCCTCTGCCTTTTCTAGGAGGTTGTGGACCAGGCCCATGCCCTCTATGGTAACCGAACTTTTCTTTCATAACCAACAGATAAGCCTCTTTGAGAGACAAGTTGTCTGCACCTTCCTTTTCGATTTGGCTCATATGGACTTCCTTAAATTCTTCATACTTTGCTGCTGCTTCAGGATCCCAGGATCCATCGTTATGCCTGTTTACAACATATAATAAGATTCATTGGTTCATTTATTAAAGGAGATTAAGTATACAAAAGATGAATATAAATACACCTTTTTGTCCTCTCCCATAATTGAACATATGTAGGAACTTCTTATATTTGTTGGGTAGGATCTTGCGCACCGTCATGGTTGGGATCTGGACAAGAGTCTTGGGGGTCCATTAGTGATCGAATTATCTATAAAATAAAGAACATAGTTGAAGCAAATAGTTAAATACTAATATATGACTACATGAAGCTACTTTCGCTAACTCACCTCATCGTGATAAATTCTGGTAGTTAACTTAGCACCATTCGCTGGTTTTGTCTTTTGCCTCAACCTATTTGCTCGATTTTTTTCACTTATATGCTACAAGATGATAGTCAGGTAAATATGAATGCAACAAACCTTAATCAAACAACCAACCTAATGTGAGCCTTTAGATGAAGGGTGATCATAAGATACCTGCTTCTTCATATCTGCCCAATGGTTAACTAGCCAATCCCATTTGTCTTTGTGCACTTCTAGAGGCTTATTGCTAATAGCCTGAGTTATAGTATTGCCGGAAAAATGTTCTTCCTTTAGCCTGTACCTCCAACCTCTAAATAGCAGCATACATTGTAGTTCCAATGCACGACCGGCAATAATTCCATCTGCTTCTGTAGGCAAATTCCATTCTGCCTAGATTGGGGCAAATAAATACACAAACATTAAAGTGAAAGTGAACCTCTGACTTGATAAACTAAGTGAAACAAAAACGAATCACATGGGCAACACCTTATTGTTAGATTTTGTACAGTCAAGATGATAAGCTATATAATTGTAAATTTACCTTGATTTTGTCCAACAATCTTGTCTTAACATCTTTATCCACCCTAATCCAAGTCCTGCAAGGGAAGGATTATGTTAAACAACTTACAAGAAATATAATTATGATTACTTAACTGGGTAGTGCAAGAGTTTAAGTAAACTGGGTAGTGGAACAATAACTGGGTAGTGCCTAATTTGTGTTTCAAAGTCTACAAGCATCTATGTTAGCTTGGTCAAATAGCTTCGCAAAAAATTAAAATAAATTACCTTGAATCTAGTGGGCAGAATTCCTTCACCCACTTGTTACACTCACCAATGAAGCAGTTAGCATGTTTACCAACAACACGTTCCATGTCTGGTGTGATCTTCGCAAAAGGCTTCACATTAGGGTTTTGCTCCTTTTCACGTAGTGACTTCAAGCCTCTAGTTGGCCCACACTTGTGAGCTTCAAATTTCCATATAAACAAGTAATCATCAACATCATCAGCAAATTTCACTTACTGCATTTGTATTCAAACCCAAACTGGAAAAAATAAAAATTACCATTCCAAAGTGCTTGCTGGGCTCTTCTTTTCTGCCTATAAGTCAAAGGAGGTTGCACATCATTTTGACCAATGTCACTTGTTAGGGGTAGGGGCTAGTTCTGTGACACTACAACTTGGAACGATGCGTTTACTACCATATTCCTACATATAAGAGTGACAATATCAGAAATAAAAATATGATAACTGTAAAACAATTAGAATGTATTAACAAATGCAAAACTATATTTCTTACCACTATTCACTACCACTACCATCATCTGATTCATCCTCTTCAAGGTCCCTATCAAATGAATCTATATCTGATTCATTATCTGAGAATTCATCCTCATCACCCTCGCTCACCACATCCTCTTCATTTTCATCATTGTTGTCCTGAATGAAATTAGCGTCCACTAGGTTCGCATCAACTATCTCCGCATAAACTATGTCAGGCTCCACATCGTCCCTAACAAGAGGAATTTCTTCATCATGCCCCTCTTGAATCTCTATAGGATTAGTTACGTCAACATCCATATTTTCCCATATTGACTCATTACAACCATCAACATCATCAGTATTAGGGAAATCAAAATAGTAACGGGGGTTCATAGTTATAACCCATTTCCATTGCAGATCATTGTGAGCTGGAATATAAAAAAATCTGATGGATTTGACAAGCTAAAGCAAAGGGTTCATTTGTCTGTAAGTTGCGAGTCACATTAATCAGTGTTCCCCCAAGCTTGTCCCTTTTAATGCCTCTCCCTTCATTATATACATCAAACCATCTACAGTTAAACAATACAACTTTGGGACTCGTACGATTTTTGAGGGCATCATATTCTAACACAATGACCTCCTTTAGTACACCATAAAAATCTTTCTTTCCATTTCTGTTTCCCCCTCAACTACCACACCACTGTTTTGTGTTTTTCGATTTCTTTGACGCCTTCTTGTGTGAAACTTAAATCCATTAATTACATATCCTTCATAAATAGTAACACCTTTCATTGGACCTCGGACCAGACACAACAATTCTTCTGTCACTCTTTGATCCCCTTCATGCGAAAGTTGTACAAAAGAAAAATTCACAGTGAAAGTATTTGGCAATATAAAGTTATCTTACTCTACTCTCAAACCAATTGGAGAAGTCAGGCTTTTGTACATCAGTGGCGCTGTCATATTCACTGATGATATAAAAACTCATGTAATTAATAACATATCTATTAATTTGTGCCTATACATAGCTCACTATATAAGGACACTTACTCATAGAAAGGTTCTGCCTCTTTCCAATTTTTTAAGACATAAAGTCGAGCTAGTTTCCAATCTTCATGGCTCAGTTGCTTAAAATTGACCTTCCCAATTGGCTTTCCTACCTTGGCAAATATGGACAAATGGTGGGGTTGGTCTACTTCCATAGTATCATTGCGGTCTACACGGTTGAATTTTGTCTCTGTCATAGACAAATATCTAGAACAGAAGGTTAGGCATTCATTTTGAATATAACCCTCTGCAGCACATCCTTCAAGATAATTTTTGTTGCACACGTTTGTTTTATATGTGCACATTCCCCTAAGAAAAAACAAGGAACTTTAGTTATCCTTGCTTTCAAAATATCCAGATATTACACTTTAGAAATTTAAGAATTTTATTACCTTTCAACATGATACATCCATCGAAAAGGAACAGGACCAGCCAACTTAGCTTCGGTTGCCAAATGTACAGCAAGATGCACCATTACATCAAAGAATGCTGGAATAAATATGCGTTCTAGCTTGCAAAGAGTAATTGCAATATCTTTCTCCATTTGCTCTAGAATGTCGACATCTAAGGTTCTAGAACACAACTTCTTGAAATAATTGCTAAGTTCCACTAGAGGTTCAAGAACCTTTTCATCCAACACACCTCGAAATGCTGGCAAAAGCAAGTCTAGCATGAAAACGTGACAGTCATGTCTTTTCATTCCCGAAAGTCTTCCATCATCTAATGTCACACATCGTGAAATGTTAGAAGAATATCCATCTGGGACACGTAAACTCGACAATAAGGCAACCACTTGTCTTCTTTCACTTAAGGTCAGGTTAAATGGATCTTTTGGAACTTGGTACTTGTCTCCAATCAACTTAGCTTGCAATTTATCATGCATATTCATTTTTTTTAGATCTAATCTAGCATTCAATGAATCGTTATTCTTACCGGGTATGTCAAGCAATGTCCCAAAAATATTATCACATATATTCTTCTCTATGCATGACATCCAGGTTGTGTCGAATTAATAGATGCCTCCAATATGGAAGTTCATAAAAGATGCTTCTCTTCTTCCATTGGTGCACCAAATATCTATCACCTCTCTTTCGCTGACCTTTTGCATCTTTCCCAAAATCATTTCCACAATTGCTAAGTTGTTCACAAACATCATGCCTACTTAGGGAAATAAGAGGAGGTCTTCTTTCAGGTCTCTTATTAAAAGATGTCCTGTTGGTCCTCCATTTATGATCGGTTCTAAGAACTTACGACGTCCCATATAACGCCACTTTTTTCCATGACACAACCTTTCAGAACATGTGTCTTTATGATAATTAGGACAAGCGAGAAATCCTTTCGTACTCCAACCAGACACATTGGCGTAGCCTGGAAAGTCATGCACTGTCCACATCAACATAGCAAACATATCAAAAAACTCTTTGCTATGAGCATCATATGTTCTAACCCCAACCTCCCTCAGAACTTTAAGCTCATCTATAAGTGGCTGTAAAAACACATCAATATCATTACCAGGGGCTTTAGGACCAGGAATTATCAAAGAAAGCATAAAATTGGTGCTACTCATGCACATCCAAGGAGGCAAATTGTAAGGCACCAATATTACAAGCCATATGCTATATTGACTACTAATTTGTGCCGCTGGATTAAACGCATCAGTAGCTAAGGCCAACCTTATATTTCGCGAGTCTGAAGAAAATGTCCCAATTTACCATCATCAGTGCGCCCCTCTTTATGCCATCTCATGTGTTCAGCTACCTTTGAGGACATAAACATCCTTTGTAGCCTTGGTATTAATGGAAGATGCCTAAGGACTAGGCGTGGCACTCTTCCTACCTTTAAAGGCCCTTCATCATCCGTGCCGATGTCATTATCACCTTCCATATCAACTTTCTCTTTCCATCGAGATACAAAGCATTTTGGGCATTCATCTAGGTCTGTATTCACTTTCCAATATAGAATACAGTGGTTAATACATGCATCAATTTTGACATAATCCAAACCCAAGGCTTTTGTATACTTTTTTGCCTCATAAGAATTTTCAGGAAAGTTCTCATCATTGTTAAATGCTCTTTGAAGTGACCTAAGTAACATAGAAAATTATTTATCACTCCATTTGCAACTCACTTTAATATGAAGTAATGTGGTAATGAACTCCAACCTGGTAAATGTCTTACAATCAGGATACAACTCTGCCTCGACATCTTCCATAAGCTTCTGAAACTCTTTTGCCACCTCATTTTGACCACCCTCATTCTCTGTATGGTTCTCAATAGACTCAAAATTACCAAAGTTCATAACATTCGTCGCTTCGCGCACTAATGGCCTCATATTATCACATGCCACAAAACTTTCAGCTTTATCTGATGCTTCTTCTTCTATCCCATCATCACTACTATCGATATGATCTTCATATTCTCCATGATGTATCCATGGATTATAATTCCTCAATATACCCCGAACTATTAAGTGATTATGAATCGTGCTTCGATTATGAAACAAACACAAATTACAATTCACACATGGACACCTCACCTCTATTCCGTCTTCCTTGCCACCAAAGGCAAGCTCTAAAAATTCATTAATGCCTGCTATATAATCGGGTTTTCTTCTATCACTAATTCCCCTATGATTCATCCAACTTCGATCCCTATCCATCCCTGAACGAAATGTTAAAACATAAATAATTTAAAAACCCCTTCATGATATGATAGGGTTGTTTTAATATAAACACCATCAGACATGAATCAATCAACCAGATAATATAAAGTTCCATGTTATGTGCCTACTCTAAAACGAACAATGTCCTCAATTTCTCTTCCTCCAGTCACAACTAAATGTGAAAAAATGATCAAAATATGAAGAAGCTATTAGCAGAACTAATACAATAGTGGATTTGTTCAAGATAAGAAATCAGTACATCATGCACTCAAAGTGAACACTTATAATACTCTGAGAGTGTGGTTATAAGAAAATAAAATACCAAGAGATTTCCATTATGTCATGATCTGAGCCTAAAGTATAGAAATAACTATGTCTCATATCTTATCATGGCTAAATATTGAAAATTTTGCTAGCAATGATGCAAGACTTGAGTAAATTCTTATAACTTTTTTAAGGAGCATACACTACAACACACTTTGAAGCTAACTCAAGAAAAAATTCCAACTTTGGTATCCAAAAGCTCCTTAAGGGACATAGTCTCTAAGGATTCTAAGTTCCAGTAAGGAACTTCATTCACATTGAGGATATAACCTCACCTTTAAGGGGAAGAAGCTCACCACCAACCTAGAAGGTGTTGGACATATGAACAAAGCTAGGAACATTATACTTATCTATCAAGTGAGAATGCACCCCTTGATTCCCTAACAAAGCTCCTCCTCCAAGAGGGTAAGGAGCTAGCTAAAGCCCTTAGGATAACTATCTTGAAATCTCCCTATTGCTTCTTGCTCAACTTCTCCCTGACAATAACATGGATGAGGGGGAGACTGAACCCCTGAATATAATACAGGTGTTTGAATCTCGAGGAAGTGAACAAACTTGACCAAACCTAATTACTTATGGCAAAACATAATCCTAAAAGTTGTTAGTAAAAGAATCCCTAATCTCTGCCTGAGAATAACTTGACATTTGTACTCCTAAGCTGTAGAAAGAAAACATAAGGTTAAGCAGGTAAGAAGGAAATGTCTTAGAGAATTACTTTACATTTCTATCATTTAGTGAAGAAGGTAAGAAAAATAAAGTCAAGGGACCAGATAGGATAAAGCTTAGGGACTTGTATAAAGTAATTACAATAGATAGGGTTGTAGAAGTCCATAATTTCATGCAAGAACATCTTAGAGGATCACATTCAAATATCAGGAATAGATTGAAACCTTTAAATTTTAAAATTCAAATTTTATTGCAAGGTCTCAGAAATCTTTACAAGGGTTACAAAGTAAATCAACTTAAGAGAAAAGAGATAGGCGAGAGAAAGAAAAGTGTGATGAGGAACAGCAATGGGATCCAAACAGTCACCTAACGCACAAAATCATCTCCACTTCTCTTCTTGATAAAGAATAGTTATCAGTCATCCCTTAAGAGCCAGGTTTATTACACTTTAATGCCTCATAGCGTACTCAGGTGAGAGGCTAACTCACAATTGAGAGCAACTGAAGAGTCATATCAATGTTCTACCACATGCATACAAAAATCACACATCTATTATCACAAAAAAACCGTCTAAGGATGTCATTAAAAGGCCAAAATTATTGGCTTAAACAATGAGGAATTATTTGATTTGAATCACCAACTCATAACTAGCTTTCTGCTTTTCTCTTAATGAATTGCTCTTGTCAGTCCATAAAATTCCTTGGATATTTTAAGAGGACTAAACTCACTCAACTCATATTAACGAATTCTTAGTTCAATTCCTACCAGGTAGAACAAATGTAGAGACTCATCTACATCAAAATTATTATGTTGTTTAAGTGAATTATTACGAACTACTGATGAAAATAATTTTCTTTACAAATATCAGATTGCAACCCATCATCATTTCAAAATCAGTGGTGTCTTGTACACAAAATTTAAATGAAAGAAGCAAAAGAAGTCCACATTACAGGGACATGGTTAAGACCCATGAACTGGTTAAACCCGAGAAGTTGGACTTGGATCTAATTAATTAGTCAAGAACCAAAAGATATTGGATCCAAGGGTTTTGTTTTGATCATCAAGAAACAGAAACTATATACACTGATCAATCTTTCTTTAAGGGGGAAGACCTTCTCTTGTGCACACCAAAAAAAAAATAAAAATAAACACTCTGTTGCTTGGGTGCAATTAACCCAACATCACATTAGATTTTAAAATTCCATCCAACCAACTTCATGCAAAAATACACAATTTTCACTCTTAAACCCTCTATTTCAGTATGTGAAAATCGAAAATAGACAGGAGGCCACTAGTAGCTTGTTCAGTGATACTGATAAATCTTCAACCCTAAATTTTCAGTGGGTAACATGTAGAGTTCAGAGAAATTCAAAAAAAAAGAAGAAAAAACAGGGCATTGCAATTACATCCCAAAGGCGAGATAGAGAGAGAATTCAATAAAGAATTCTAACCTGAAAAATATAGGAATAGGGCAAAATCGCAAGAAAACTAAGTAACATTACCTTGAAATGGTGTTCATATGGTCAAAATGAAGAAATTTTCCGTTGACAGAGCTCTGTCACTTACACCAATAATCACTCAATCCTAGTTAAACTAAGGATGGAAGACTACAGAAAATTTTTATGTTCAACTTTTGGGGCATTTATATTGATTTGAAGATGTTCATTTCACCGTTTTAATCGCTCACAATGGCACCGAAATGCTCTTAACAACAAATCATTATATTTAATTGCGTTTAGATGCTTCTAATTGCTCCACATCACTTCTAATCGCTAACCATTACTTTTGTATATAATTTTGCCATATAGTGGAAATATTATAACTTAAAAATTGTGTAAAATTATCTTTTTATCCATAATTTTTCATGAATATAAAATTACTCATATGATACATCTTCACATATTACGTTGATCCAATTATGAAGTTATTTTGCACTTGTTGGTATAACCAATGAATACTAAAACTTTACAATTGAAAAATAATTGTAACTATTGAAAATTTGATGATTTTAAATTATAAAATATATTAATGTAGATTAAAGCAGGACACTTAAGAGATATCTTACCCCAAAACATATATCACTATCTACAGTCGAACTGCTCTTAACTATTAATTGCTAATCTCAGCTGTTGAAACAAATAAACTTTCGACTTTTCAAATTAAGTAATAATGTGAGCTTATTTATTGGATAAGAGATAGTGGCAATGGTTGTCGTTAAGCTCCCGAGATGACTTATGCTGTGATCAATATGAGAGTCCATTACCATATACGAGCTGGACATCCTTGACTTCCTTAGGATGACATTGATCGGGCAACATATATAACATATTGACGTGCATAAGCAATCACATTCCCATACAAAAAATGCTAGAAAATTAAAGTTCAGTACTCGTAATGTTCTCAACACATTTTGATAGGAACATCAAACTCGTATATGTCTTATTTGTGCAAGCTTTCTTGTTCATGTTCTTATTTACAGAAGACCACACAACCAATGTAGCACTATGATTACTGGCAACTGTTAGAATGCCTTGAATTTGTAGCCCTCTTTTGCAGACCTAGCACGATTAGGGTTAACTCTCTCCATCACTAACCAGACACTTTCAGATGATTTATCAACAAACTTGAACTGATAAGAGCTTAATTCTCTTGTTCTCAATCAAAATGCTCATTATGCATCAGAAATTGAAAAGCCCAAATGAATTCATAGAGCACCCACATCACCAGACCACCACTAGCATATTGTTCAATCAGATTTAAACTTTATCACACTGGAAGACACCTAATTCGAATAGGAGCTCAAATTAAATACCAAAACACCCAAATTCAAGATCTTCGTCAATCAGGAAGTAAATAAATGAATCAGAGACTTCATCTTGAAAAAAACAAAAGGGTTTCATTCAACCACAGAACAAAATCCAACTGAAAACAATAAACATAAACTAAAATAACATACAAGGTGAAATTTGAAGAAAAACTGCTGCTCATCCTTCAAAATCGAAAAAAAAAACAAAAAAAACGAACAAATTCAAACACAGTCGAACAAAATCGAACAAGGTTGAGCGTTATTTAGGAAATACCTGAGAATCTACCCCTTCAAACAACTACACCAGGCTTGAATGTCGACCTCTGATAGATGGCAGGCTTGAACGCCTTCAGGCTGGACTTCAGGCACCGCCGCGACTGGACTTCAGGCGAGGGTTAGGTCAGGGGGACTGAGTGAGGGTGTCGACCGAAATAAAGAGGGTGAATAGATGCAGCGAAATGAAGAGGGTGAACAGATGCAGTGAATTTGAGTGGGGGTTAGGTCGGATGAGGGTTTAGCCACCTAAATTTTCATTCAAACTTTCACAAAAATGAGTAGACAAACTGAGCGCCTAATTTGTGTTCTTTTTCTTTTTGGTATAAGGCCACGAAATTAAAAATCTGACGTCTTATTCAAAGTAAAGGGTCGTGCAAATATTAGTTTGACGCCTTAATTATGGACAGAGACCACAAAATTATTTTTGTTGCCTTGCAGTAAGTTAAGGGCGTCAAAATTAATTTTGTCGCCTTATAATATAAATTTTGTGGCCCAATCTTGTTTTTCTTGTATTAAGACTTAGCGCGACGCTTGTCACTTCTGCGCTTGTTGCGCTTTTGGTTCTTGACCGCTTTCTTGGTTAGCGGTTTGTCATTGCTAGGGGCAGGTTTGCTTGCGCTTTCAAGGCCCCGTAAAGGTTCCATTGAGTTTGACAATGGAAATTCAGCAAGGATGGATCGTGGCCCAACAGTGAAGACCACCTGCATATTCTTCCTTGCCTAGAATATCCCTCGTTTGATCACAAAGGTGACGGAAAGTTCATTGAAATCGATGGTGACTTGAGGTGCCATCTCTCCTGGACAAAAGACACACAAAATACAAAACAAACAAAACACGGAACAATACCGCATATTAGTAAACATAAACAAATCGGAGACAAAAAGGAAAATAGGGTCCCACCGGGCGTGCCAAAAATTATGTTGAGCAAAAATTTAATAAAAATAAATAATATGCTCAACACAACTTTCCGACGTGCAAAAATGTACATCTGTTTATTTTGAGTACGACCCTATTCAAGAGGATAAACCTCCTTAATTACATCCCCTTCTCAGGAGACTACCTTTTGATTCTGACTCGTTCTGTTTCACCTTTTCTTTCTTTGTTTTGTTTTGCGTTAATAAGACTTTATCTAATTTGAATCGACAATTATCGTATTTTTAATGTCGAATCTCCCATATCCAAAACTTAGTTGCATCAGATAGTAGCTGTATAGGCACCTTCTAGGAAGGGTACTATACATACACATTCTTCACGTGCAGGTTAGGGATAGGGTAATTTTATATGATTTGGAATTTGGGTTGCACTCATTTTTTGTCGTGAGCTGCCTATGTACGCCTTTTATAGATGATCAAACCAGTTGTAGTTCTTTAATTTTATTTGAATTTTATTTCAGTTATGTTATAACCATAATTTAATTTTGACCTTTTATTTTGGACTTTATTATATGTGGACTAATTTATTATCCTCAATTTTGATTTAATTTTATCATTTGATTTTACTTTAATGACCATGTCAAAAATAAAATTTTGACGGCCCTTGACGGAGTTGTAATTTTGGCCATTTCACCGACTTAATCCTTCATTAGGGTCAGTTCATTAATTTTGTTCAACTTGCGATTGCACCCGAAATTTATTTATGGGTTTCCTACATATCGTTAGTGGGATCAAATCAACGTAGTTCGTGTTCCAAATTTTATTTAGGCTTACGTCTTGGAAAGGGGAGAATTTAGTAGGCTTGGTTGTATATTTGGCTCGACTTTGGTCCATTCTGCCATACCTATGATTTGAAAAAGAAAAGATTCGACGTTTTGCGAAGCTTGGTTTGTTTATTTATTTATTTATTTGCTTTGGTTACGTAATGTGTAACAAAGAGTTACTGAATTAAAATTTTGATCATTTGTGAAAGAGGGGGTATTGGTCTAAGCCCATTTGAAGATTTCAGTTTAGACTGAACTCGAAAGAAAAAAAATTTATATCAAGCTTTTTACGTATCCTTAGTGGAATCAAATCGCCGTAGTTCTAAAGGCGCTAGAGGGAGGGTAGTTTAAGAAAAACAATTATCTAGCTCCTTTTTTTCTGACTTTTGAAAGCCAACATAAAACTACGGCTACTTATAAAAACAAGCCTTTGAGTAATTAAAAAAAAATAGTTAACACTTGCTGGTAATTCTCTTTTCAATTGATATAAAGCAAAGTTTTCGATTTTCCTTTTTGTGACAAAAGGCCTATAGTCGCGACCAGTGCCCAAAAAAGAGTATCAGGTCCTCAAAACAGGGACTTGTGCCAATGGATCCAATTTTGCAGTTTGGCTCTTTTTTTTCTTCTCTGTACTTTTCTTCTTCTTTTTGTTTTTACATACCCTTTTACTCATGTCTGATTTAGCCCAAGTGAAGATCTAGACTCTTTGTAATATTTTTTTTTTAACGATGATCTCCAAGCCTGCTTTGGCCTAAATTTTAGGCCTTAACAAATTCATCAGCATAACCGTTTGATATGCAATAGAATCTTTTTCCCCGTCTAACTTTAACTTATGGGTTAGTCTCACTGGCAAATCAAACCTATTTTTGGATTATATTTTTTTTTAAAGTCCTAATATGAATCGAATTTATCCATTTAATCAAGGGCAAGAGATTTATAAAAAGGCCTTATCTCATTCAAGCTCCGAGGGTGGTTTCTCATCATATAGAAACAAGAACAAAAGGATTTTTTCAATAGGTAGAAGCACCTTTCTTTTTTTTAAAAAAATAATCTAGTTTTGGAGACCCAAATCATCAAGCCTCCCCACTGTGATTGACTACCAAAAGGCTCTGATGATGTTATGAAATTAGATGAAGAATCAGTGCCATGAATCCCATGATCCTACTTCTCCTTTCTTTTTCCTGACGTTGCAACCTTGTTCCCCCTCCCTTTTTTATTTCATCATTTTTTTTAACACAGATGTCTAATGTTCGTAAAAAAAAGTTGTAGATTATGATCATCTATAGTAATTTATACCTCTTTCCTTCTTTGAATGCGTGAATTCTATGTGTTTGCCGGCTCGGCAAAGCTTTACCGATTGTGGCAGTCCAATAGGACCTAGGATTCGGTAGGATCCATGGACTTTATGATTCCGACAAGAATCGGGGTCTGACAGGATCCAGGGGTTCATGGCCCTGATAAGAATGGAATTCAGAAAGATTTTTTTTTCCTTTAGCAATGGCTGCAAGGTTGGGACTTTGTACAAAACCATTGGCGACTTTCTCACCCACTGTAATTTTTTCAACTATATAGCACATATTTCTCTTGTACTGGACGATAGGAGGATGGATTTTATAGAGGGGGGAAATAAGTGGGAAATGATAATCAGTTTCGCCCCGTGAGCTCCTTACTTTTTGTGTCCCATGATCGAGGCTGTCTATCTCTGTTTCTCTCTTTTCTTTGGTGCTCTATTCTTCTCCTCTATTTATTTTTTTTGCTCTCTGTGTTCTTTTCTTACTTCATGCTCTTTCTCTCAAAAAAACAAACAAAAATCCCCTTCCCTTTGCTTATCTCTGGGCATTTATAATATTGTGACAATAAGCCTGTCAAGGAAACATGGGTAATTGCCCACTACACCACCTGGCAATAATGAAGAAAATTGGTTGATGCTTTGACTTGTCAACCTCTAGCAGTGGGGAGAAAGTGGGCTAGTGCCTTGCTTTCTTGTCATTGTGAATGCCAGACATAAGGAATAATTAAACCTCTGTTAAATTTTTTTTTAAGTGGCTAATAATGGTGTTACGTAATGGATTGACTATATTTATTTCCTTAGCCATGATGATAAACGTAACCGACAGACTTTGTATCTTTTTTTTTTTAACGGCATATCTCCCTCAATTAAATTTACAAGAGGAATAAAAGTTTAGAGTCCTTATATTAATTTTACATCTAAAATTTTGATTATTTTTTCATGATATGCACATATTAAATTTATGAGTGTTAATTTCAACAAATTGAAATATGCCAAAATTTTCGCTCAACACGCCTAATATGGTATCTGATGTTGTGTCTGAAACTGTGAACTTGGTTGCTTCTAGTTTTAGCGTTAGAGACATAGTAACTGAACCTAGAAGAAGCAAGAGATGTAGAATTGAAACCCGTTTTGGACCTGACTTTGTCACCGCTTTCCTAGTAGAAACCTTTGACAACTATGATATAGATGTCATAACCGAAGAATTGGTGTCCATTTTGTTGATTGAGGAAGATCCCAAAACCTATCAAGAGGCTGTAAGGTCTATAGATGTTGCATTCTGGGGAGAAGCTATTAAGAGTGAAATAGATTCTCTCGAGTCAAACAAAACATGGGAATTGACTGACCTGCCTAAGGGTTGTAGACCTATTAGCAGTAAGTGGATCTTCAAAAAAAATTGAGGTTTGATGGTTCAATTGACAAGTATAAGGCCAGATTGGTTATTAGAGGCTTTGACCAGAAAAAAGGGGATAGATTATTTTGACACGTACTCTCCTGTAACCAAAATAGCTACCATTAGAATTTTAGTTGCTTTAGCTGCAATTTTTAATATTATTGTGCATCAAATGGATGTCAAAATAGTGTTTCTTAATAGTAACTTAGAGGAAAAAATTTACATGACCCAACCTGAGGGTTGTAAGGGTAGTAGACTGAGAAAGTCCCTTTACGATCTAAAGCAAGCTCCTAAATAGTGGTATGAAAAGTTTGACAGCTCTTTAGTGCAAAATGGCTTTGCTGTAAATTTGTTTGATTCATGTGTATATTTGAAAATGATTGGATCAGATTGTGTACTTATATGTCTTTACGTTGATGATATGCTGATCTTTGGCACAAATCTGCTTGTTGTTAATAAGACTACAAGGCTGTTGTCCTCTCTTTTTGAAATGAAAGACATGGGAGAAACAGATGTGATCTTAGGGATCAAGATTCGAAAAACCAACACTAGTTTTTCATTATGTTATTCACATTACATTGAAAAGGTGTTAAAGAAATTTAACTGTTTTGATCTGACGCCGGTGAGAACCCTTTATGATCCTAGCATCCATTTAAAAAAGAACAAAGGACCTAATGTGTCTCAAACTGAGTATGCTAAAATTATTGGAAGTGTAATGCTTCTCATGAACTTTACTCTTCCTGACATTGCTATGCCGTTAGTAAGTTATGTCGCTGTACTCATAACCCTAGCCAAGAACATTGGGATGCACTTCTTCATTTGCTTAAGTATCTTAGAGGTACTATTGATTGGAGTTTGCATTTTAACAAGTTTCCTGCTGTGTTAGAAGGATATTGTGATGCAAACTGGGTTTCTTATAATGATGAAGTTAGTTCTACTAGCGGTTATGTATTTACTTTGGGTGGAGGGGCGATTTCGTGGAAGTCTGTGAAACAGACTGGTATAACCCGCTTTATTATGGAATCTGAATTTATTGCTCTTGAGTTGGCAGGTCAGGAAGTAGAATGGGTGAAGGGTCCATTAGTAGACGTGCCACAATGGGGAAAATCGGAGACACCTATTTCCCTACATTTTTACTCGCAGGAAGCAATAGGAGTGCCGCACAATAGTGTCTATAATGGAAAGAGGAGGCACATCTGTATTAGACACAATGCGGTGAAACAATCGCTAAAGCATGGTGTCATATCCCTATAGCATGTAAGATTTGAGAAGAATTTGGCAGATCCTCTCACTAAAGGATTGATAAGCCGAGTAGTGCTTGAAACGTCGAAGGGGATAGGACTTAAGCCTACGGCTTGAAGTGGTATGCTGGATACCCATTAGTGGTCAAACAAAACCATACTAATCTTCAAGATGCACTACATCCCTATTCCTATGGCGTATGGTAGTGCTTAGAGGTTGAGCTTACGCTCTTAATGGATTCATACCCAATGTGGGAGGTGCTAGTGAGAAGCACCTGATGAATTCTCCGTTTGATGATTGTGAGGTTGAGCTATATTATGCTCTTAATAATTTCATAGCTATACTTATGGTGGTTTATGTTGAGATAGAGTTGATGGAATTACGTACGTAAGTGTGAAGGTTTGACCGCCTTCTATGATAGACTTAGGTTGTCTCTCTAGAGCACTTATGAAACCCAAGGTGTGTGCATGGCCATAAAAGCACTAGTATATCTATCGCGGAGTATGCAGTTTCTTAAGGGTTGATATGTGTTGTGGGGGTCTCAATCGAGGTCTTTCAAGTTCAAGACTTAGTTCACTAGTTCGACTATTGGTTGTTACCTCACATCACTAATGTGTCAATTCAAATCGAAAGATATTGACGCTTAAGTATCTGACCCTCTTTTGCCCATAATTCTTTTCCTAAATTGTTTTGCCTTGAATGCCATTAGTGGGGGACCGTTAGAGTAATGGTAATGGCAACAAGGATTTTGAGCCTTTCTTCCTTTTTCTCTGTCTTATAATTGTCCCACATAGAACTTTTGGGGAATGTTGTGAGGCGTTTATATATCCCATGTTCCTTCCTTTTGTTGAATAACTCAAGACTATGATTTATAGGGCTGAGGGTGCCTTGGGACACCACGCACGCACTGCCACCGCCCGCCTGTCCTGGCCGGGGCCGTGGGTTGTGGCCCTAGCTTGTCTTTTTTGGAAGAAATCCGTTTAATATTTTTGTAACAGATTACGTTAAAATCTTTCGTAAATCACTCCCTACCATTATGGTATTCGTGGTCCTCCTCCTCCCCTTGAATGCTGCCAGATATTTTGCCTTGTTTTTCGCCATTTTAAAGGCCTTGTAACAGCCACATTTTCCCTTATAAATAGAGGGCTTAGCAGCATGGCTCCATACTCTAATTCTCACACTTCTCTCGTTGCTTCTTCTCTTCTGCATATTTTGGGTTTACATACTGCATACTCCAAACTCTTGGCCGCGAAGTGCACACGTTCAAGAGTACTCAGTTAACCTTGGGGAGCAACCGACTCTATCGATTTGCACCGTAGTCGAGTCGTAAGTGCTTTCAAGGCAGTGGTTTATCCACGACTCAGTCTGTTTGGTTGTTTGCCAGCCATTGTCCACCTTATTTTCTCCAACAATTTGAGAATAATTATTTCTGCAATGGCTGCATCATTCGAGAAAAATCTCCCAGAACTCTACAAAATCGAGCCCCTTGATGGAACCAACAACAAACGTTGGTCCCAAAAATTACCCCCATGCTTTGAACAGCTCGAGATTGATTATGTTCTGTCATTTGAACATCTTGACAGGGACAATATTTCTCAGTGTACTGATGTTGAGAACTCTCTCTCCACTGCTACTGCCCCAAAGACACCTGTCATTCCACTTGATGAGCGTGCTAAGAAGAAACTGGAAAAGGACAATAACCTGGCTCAAAGTTACTTGCTAAACAACATGTCAAATCCTCTGTTTGATCTATTTGTGAACTTCAAATCTGCGAAGATCATATGGACCAAACTGGAGGCGAAATAGGGTTCAGATGATGCCGGAAAGAAGAAGTACGTCGTTGGCAAGTGGTTGCGGTTCCAAATTGTTGATGACAAACCGATTATGGAACAAGTTCATACCTACGAGAACCTATGTGCTGAGGTGCTGAACGAAGGCATCAAGATGTGCGAAATTTTGCAAGCAAATGCTTTGATCGAGAAATTCCCGCCATCTTGGAGCACCTACAAAAATCACCTAAAGGACAAAAAGAAGGACTTGTCCCGGCAAGAACTAATCAGTCATATGAGGACTGAAGAGGCGAATCGGCTAAAAGATAAGATGTCTTCCCTGTCCCTAAATTCATCTAAACCTAACCTTGTTGAATCTCTTGTTCCTTCAAACATAGACAGGTTCAAACAAAAAAATAAGAAGGATCAGAAGCAATCCAAACATTAGAACCAGTTGAAAAGAACAAACAGCAAAATCCAGAAGTAGAAGGGTGTCTGTTATGTTTGTGGCAAACCAGGCCACAAGGCATATCAGTGCAACCTTCGTAAAGGAGTAAGTCAGACAAACCAGAAGCCCACTGGAGAAAGTGTTGCACAAGCCAATCTGACTGAAGACACTGAGATCTTTTGTGCAGTAACGCTGGAGGCCAACTTGGTGTCGAACTCCACTGAATGGACTCTGGATACTGGAGCAACAAGGCCTTTTGCGCCAACAGGGATTTGATGCATGACTTCGAAGATGCACCAGATTGTTGAACATGTGTTCATGGGCAATGCTGCCACTGCTGGAGTTATGAGTAAAGGGAAAGTACTCCTTAAATTTACTTATGAAAAATCTATGTGCTTAAACAATGTGCTGTATGTATCTTCCATTCGTAGAAACTTAGTATCCAGTAGCCTTCTTGATGTTGCTAGCTTTGAAGTGAACCATAAAGTTGGAAAAAATGTTATTCTTCGCAATGGGGTTCTTATTGGGAAAGGGTATCGTAGTGGGGGGGGGGGCTTTTTGTTCTGAACGTTGCTTCTGACGCTGCTAATGGAAATGCTTCTACTTCTGCTTATATTGATGATTCTGTGGATTTGTGGCATGGTGGACTTGGTCAGGTTAATTATGGTTCAATAAACAAACTAAGGAACATGCAGTTAATTCCTAACATTAACACACAAAATTGTTCGAAATGTGATATTTGTGTTGAAGCAAAATTTTCTAAAAAACTATTCAAGTCTATAACAACCAGAAAGACTTAGTTGCTTGAACTTGGGCATTTGGACTTAGCAGACTTTAAGAACACAATGAGTAAGGAAGGAAAGAAATGGTATGTTACCTTTGTAGATGACTACTCTAAATATACAAAAGTTTACCTCCTCAAGTCTAAAGATGAGGCTGAGGAAATATTCTTGAAATAAAAAGCAGAAGTTAAGAATCAATTAGACCGAAAAATCAAGAGAGTTACATCTAACAGAGGTGGAGAATATGATACCAACTCCTTGACTGCTTTCTGTGGAGAAAAATGGCGTTATACATTAGATTAGTGCCCCTAATACCCTTCAACAAAATGGCGTAGCTGAACGGAAAAACTGTACCCTTAAGGAAATTATGAATGCTATGTTTGTTAGTTCAGGGTTGCCCGATAATGTGTGGAGGGAGGCTATATTAACTGCTTGTTTGATCCTCGATAGAGTCTCTCACAAAAGGTTAGACCATACCCTATATGAACTGTAGAAAGGGTGTGCTCCTAATTTGAATTATTTGGAAGTGTGGGGGCATTTGGGTAAGGTTGCTTTACCTAGTACAAAACATACCAACATAGGCCCTAAGACCTTTGATGTTGTGTTTATTAGGTATGCTCAAAACAGTGCAGCTTATAGATTCATGTCATTGAGTGATTATTCTATTTCTGAACGTAGAGATGCAAAATTCTTTGAGCATGTTTTTCCTTTGAAAAAGACAGCGCATAATATGGTATCTGATGTTGTGCCTGAAACTGTGAACTTGCTAGCTTCTAGTTCTAACGTTATAGGCATAGTAACTGAACGTAGAAGTAAGCAAGAGACATAGAATCGAAACCAATTTTGGACCTGAATTTGTCACTGCTTTCCTAGTAGAAACCTTTGACAACTTGGATATAGATGTCATAATCGAAGAATTGGTGTCCATTTTATTGATTGAGGAAGATCCCAAAACCTATCAAGAGGCTATAAGGTCTAAGACGCTACCTTCTAGAGAGAAGTTATTAAGAGTGAAATAGATTCTCTTGAGTCAAACAAAACATGGGAATTGACTGACTTGCCTAAGGGTGGTAGACCTATTAACAGTAAGTGGATCCTCAAAAAGAAGTTGAGGTCTGATGGTTCAATTGACAAGTATAAGGCCAGATTGGTTATGAGAGGCTTAGGTCAGAAAAAGGGGATAGATTATTTGGATACCTACTCTCCTGTGACCAAAATAACTAGCATTAGAACTTTAATTGCTTTAGCCGCAGTCTTTGATCTTGTTGTACATCAAATGGATGTCAAAATAGTGCTTCTTAATGGTGACTTAGATGAAGAAATTTACATGACCCAACCTGAGGGTTGTGAGGTACTTTGTCAGAAGAATAAGGTGTGTAGACTGCGAAAGTCCCTTTGTGATCTACAGCAGGCTCCTAAATAGTGGTATGAAAAGTTTGACAGCTCTTTAGTGCAAAATGGCTTTGCTATAAAGTTGTTTGATTCATGTGTATATTCGAAAATTATATGATCAGATTGTGCACTTATATGTCTTTACGTTGATGATATGTTGATCTTTGGCACAAATCTGCTTGTTGTTAATAAGACTACAAAGTTGTTGTCTTCTCTTTTTGAAATGAAAGACATGGGAGAAGCAGATATGATCTTAGGGATTAAGATTCGGAAAACCAACATTGGTTTTTCATTATGTCAGTCACATTACATTGAAAAGGTGTTAAAGAAATTTAATTGTCTTAATGTGACACCCATGAGAACCCCTTATGATCCTAGCATATGTTTAAAAAAGAACAAAGGACCTAATGTGTCTTAAACTGAGTACGCTAAAATTATAGGAAGTGTAATGTTTCTTATGAACTTTACTCGTCCTGATGTTGCCTATGCCGTTAGTAGGTTAAGTCGCTATACTCATAACCCTAGCCAAGAACATTGGGACGCACTTCTTCGTTTGCTTAAGTATCTTAGAGGTACTATTGATTGGAGTTTCCATTTTAACAAGTTTCCTACCATGTTAGAAGGATATTGTGATGCAAACTAGGTTTCTGATAACGATGAAGTTAGTTCTACTAGCGGTTATGTACTAACTTTGGGTGGAGGGGCTATTTTATGGAAGTCTGCGAAACATACTTGTATAGCCCACTCTACCATGGAGTTTCCATTTTAACAAGTTAATGCTTGAACTTGTGCATTCGGACTTAGCAGACTTTAAGAACACAATGAGTAAGGGATGAAAGAAATAGTATGTTACCTTTGTAAATGACTGCTCTAAATATACCAAAGTTTACCTCCTCAAGTCTGAAGATGAGGCTGAGGAAATGTTCTTGGAATACAAAGCAGAAGTTAAGAATCAATTAGACCGAAAAATCAAGAGAGTTACGTCTGATAGAGGTGGGGAATATGATACCAACTCCTTGACTGCTTTCTGTGAGAAAAATGGCATTATACATGAGACTAGTGCCCTTAATACCCCTCAACAAAATGGCGTACCTGAACGGAAAAACCATACCCTTAACAAAATGGTGAATGTTATGCTTGTTAGTTTAGGGTTGCCTGATAATATGTGGGGGAAGGCTGTATTAACTGCTTGTTTTATCCTTAATAGAGTCCATCACAAAAGGTTAGACCAGACCCCATATGAAATGTGGAAAGGGTATGCTTCTAATTTGAATTATTTAAAAGTGTGGGGGTGTTTGGCTAAGGTTGCTTTACCTTGTCATAAACGTACCAACATAGGCCCTAAGACCTTTGATGTTGTGTTTATTGGGTATGCTCAAAATAGTGCTACATATAGATTCATGTCATTTAGTGATTATTCTATTTCTGAACATAGAGATACAGCATTCTTTGAGCATGTTTTTCCCTTGAAAAAGAAAGCGCCTAATACGGTATCTAATGTTGTGTCTGAAAATGTGAACTTGCCTGCTTCTAGTTCTAACGTTAGAGACTTAGTAATTGAACCTAGAAGAAGCAAGAGACGTAGAATCGAAACCAGTTTTGGACCTGACTTTGTCACCGCTTTCCTAGTAGAAGCCTTTGACAACTTGGATATAGATGTCATAATCAAAGAATTGGAGTCCATTTTCTTTATTGAGGAAGATCCCAAAACCTAACAAGAGGTCTAAGGTCTATAGATGCTACATTTTGGAGAGAAGTTATTTAGAGTGAAATAGATTCTCTCGAGTTAAACAAAACATGGGAATTGACTGACCTGCCTATGGGTTACAGACCTATTAGCAGTAAGTAGATCTTCAAAAGACGTTGAGGTCTGATGGTTCAATTGACAAGTATAAGGCCAGATTGATTATTAGAGACTTTGACCAGAAAAAGGGATAGATTATTTTGACACCTACTCTCCTATGACCAAAATAGCTACCATTAGAATTTTAATTTCTTTAGCTGCAATCTTTGATCTTGTTGTGCATCAAATGAATGTCAAAATAGTGTTTCTTAATGGTAACTTAGAGGAAGAAATTTACGTGACCCAACCTAAGGGTTGTGAGGTACTTGGTTAGGAGAACAAGGTGTGTAGTAGACTGAGAAAGTCCCTTCACGGTCTAAAGCAGGCTCCTAAACAATGATATGAAAAGTTTTAGTGCAAAATGGCTTTGCTGTAAATTTGTTTGATTCATGTGTATATTCGAAAATGATTGGATCAGATTGTGTACTTGTATGTCTTTACGTTGATGATATGCTGATCTTTGTAAGAAATCTGCTTGTTGTTAATAAGACTACAAAGTTGTTGTCTTCTGTTTTTGAAAAGAAAGACATGGGAGAAACAGATGTGATCTTAGGGATTAAGATTCGGAAAACCAACACTAGTTTTTCATTTTGTCAGTCATATTTCATTGTAAAGGTGTTAAAGAAATTTAACTGTTTTGATCTAACTCCCGTGAGAACCCCTTATGATCCTAGCATCCATTTAAAAAAGAACAAAGGACCTAATGTGTCTCAAACTGAGTATGCTAAAATTATAGGAAGTGTAATGTTTCCCATGAACTTTACTCGTTCTGACATTGCCTATGTCGTTAGTAGGTTACGTCGTTATACTCATAACCCTAGCCAAGAACATTGGTATGCACTTCTTCGTTTGCTTAAGTATCTTAGAGGTACTATTGATTGGAGTTTGCATTTTAGCAAGCTTCCTACCGTGTTAGAAGGATATTGTGATGCAAACTGGGTTTTTGATAACGATCAAGTTAGTTCTACTAGCGGTTATGTATTTACTTTGGTTGGAGGGGCTATTTCGTGGAAGTCTGCGAAACATACTTGTATAGCCCGCTCTACCATGGAATTTGAATTTGTCACTCTTGAGTTGGCAGGTCAAGAAGCATAATGGGTTAAGGGTCTATTAGCAGACGTGCCACTATTGGGGAAATAGGAGACACCTATTTTCCTACATTGTGACCCACAGGCAGCAATAGGAGTGGGGCACAACAATGTCTATAATGGAAAGAGGAGACACATCCGTATTAGACACGGTGCGGTGAAACAATTGCTGAAACATGGTGTCAATCCCTACAGTATGTGAGATCCGAGAAGAATCTGGTGGATCCTCTCACTAAAGGATTGACAAGGCAAGTGGTGCTTAAAACGTCAAGGGGGATGGGACTTAAGCCTATGGCTTGAAGTTGTATGGTGGATACCTATTTATGGTCAAACGAAACCATACTAATCTTCAAGATGCACTACATCCCTATTCCTATGGCATGTGGTAGTGCTTAGAGGTTGAGCTTACGCTCTTAATGGATTCATACCCATTGTAGGGGGTGCTAGTGAGAAGCACCTGATGAATTCACCGTTTGATGATTGTGAGGTTGAGCTATATTATGCTCTTAATAATTTCATAGCCGTAGTTATGGTGATCTATGCTGAGATAGACTTGATGGAATTACGTACGTAAGTGTGAAGGTTTGGTCGCCTTCTATGAGAGACTTAGGTTGTCTCTCTAGAGCACATATGAGACCCAAGGTGTGTGCATGGCCATAAAAGCGCTAGTATATCTATCGCGGAGTATGCAGTTTCTTAAGGCCTGATATGTGTTTTGGGGGTCTCAATCGAGGCCTTTCAAGTTCAAGACTTAGTTCACTAGTTAGACTATTGGTTGTTGCCTCACATCACTAATGTGTCAATTCAAATCGAAAGATTTTGACGCTTAAGTATCTGAACCTCTCTTGCCCAGAATTTCGTTCTGAAATTGTTTTGCCTTGTATAGCGTTAGTGGGGGACTGTTAGAGTAATGGTAATGTTAACAAGGCTTTCAAGCCTTTCTTCCTTTTTCTCTCTCTTACAATTGTCCCACATGGAACTTTTAGAGAGTGTTTTGAGGGGTTTATACATCCTATGTTCCTTCCTCTTGTTAAATAACTCAAGACTATTGTTTATAGGGCTGAGGGTGTCTAAGGTGACCACGTGCGCGCCACCACCGCCCGCTTGTCCGGTGCGGGCGTGGGTTGTGGCCCTATCTTATCTTTTGTGGAAGAAATCTATTTAATATTTTCGTAACAGATTATGTTAAAATCTTCTATAAATCACTCCCTACCGTTATGGTCTTCCTAGTCCTCCTCCTCCCCTTGAATGCTGCCAAATATTTTGCCTTGTTCTGCGCCATTTTAATAGCATTGTAACAGCCATATTTTCCTCTATAAATAGAGGGCTTAGCAGCATGCCTTCATACTCTAGCTCTCACACTTCTCTCCTTCCTTCTTCTTTTTTGCGTATTATGGGTTTACATACTGCATACTCCAAACTCTTGGCCACAAAGTGCACGCATTCTACAGTACTGAGTTAACCTTGGGGAGCAACCAGCTGTATCGATTTGCACCGTAGTCGGGCCGTAATTGCTTTCAAGGTAGTGGTTTATCGATGATTCAGTCTGTTCGGTTGTTTGCCAGCCATTGTTCACCTTATTTTCTCCAACAAGGGTCACACATTACTGACCATAATTGTTTCATTGATTAAAAATGATGATAATAATATTGCATTTCTAGTTATGTCTGTTTTTCTCAAAAAATGCCAATAAATGAGAACGAGGATGCTTGAACATGAAATAGAACAATACAGTTGAAACAGATAAGTTAAGCATAAGGCACACATGCTTGACGATCTACAAGTTAGGAAAGGGTTAGCACAATGAGTATAAGCGTGAAGGATACTTGAGTATGAGAAAACAATATTACCATATGCAGAACCTGTATGTATACCCAGATTTCAAGGTTGTAGATTTTGAGTGGAGTTAATTATCGGAAGCCAAGTCCCCCCTACCACCAAAAAAAACAAATTTACTGCCTTTACAATTGTTCAAACGCCATGGTAATGAGGAGTTCTACTGCAAATTTTGGGCGTCTGGTGAGGAAACCACAACAGTGGATGTCATATTGTGATTGATTGGTAAAGTTTGATATAGAAAACTGGTGGCATCCTTAATTTTTTAGGAACTCTGCTCATAGTGTAATAGCTTGGCACGCAAATCATCAAAAGCTAATTCGCACCATGGGAAAGGGTATTGACCAAGCCATTATAAGATTCATCAAGCCCATTGAAATTTAACACAACCAAACCAATATCAGACACACGAGAATGAATCGAAAGTTAGAGAGTCAGGAATTTGCTTAATACCCCCTCAAATCCTCTGTAGTCTGATTTGCAACTTTTGACATAGTAGAAAGCATGTGTTCTAGATCTATGGCTCGGGTAAGACTGGTAGTCTTGAACCTATTTGCTAACCTTTTGCAAACTTGCTTTGAATGAATGAAGTCATGGACTTCAGTTAATATAATAGTGGAAATAGTGGGAAATAGGCATTATCTTAAAGGTTGATCTAAACGATAAAGTAGACAAAGTAGAGTTGCATGGAAGGGAAATACACGACAATGAGTTGCTATATTCATTCGCTTCTGTGGCTAATTACATCCTCAATACATATAATACAATAGGCACAAAGAAATACCCTAACCCTACCATATTGGCTAAGCAACAAATATTATCAAGATCAAAATAGTAATAATAATAATAAGATATTTGCCATAAAATATTTGCAGTAGAATTTGACTAGAATACTACTAGAATATTGCTATCTCTTCACTCCTCCTCAAGTTGGAGCATGTGGATTTACTATGCCCAACTTGGACAGGAGAAACAGAAATTGTTGCTTGCCCAGGGCTTTGGTGAGGATGTCAGCCACTTGGTTTCTTGACGAGATATATCGAGTAACCAATTCACCAAATACAAGTCTTTTGCGAATGAAATGGCAGTCGATCTCAATATGCTTAGTTCTTTCATGAAATATTGGATTCTTCGCTATGTGCAATGTCGCTTGATTGTCGCAACACAACTGTATAGGAGTTTTTACAAATATCCTCATAGAGGAAGGACTTAATCCAGATCAAATCACTAGTGACCGTGGTCATGGCTCTATATTCTGTTTCAGTTGACGATCGTGATACTTTAGTTTGCTTCTTAGTTCTCCAGGAAATTGGAGACCCTCATAACATCACAAATAACCAGTAATGGATTTTCCGGTAATAGGATATGCTCCCCAATCTGAATCACAGTAAGCAAGAATGTTTAGATCTGAATCACTACGCAAAAGAATGTTGTGCCTAGGATTACCCTTTAGATACCGCAATACTCACTTTGCTGCCTTTGTATGCTCCTCTTTCGGTGCTTGCATAAACTGGAAAAGAATATAAATTGATTAGCTCAACTCGGGACGAGTGATAGTCAAGTAGATAAGTCTCCCTACCAAATGTTGATATCCCGAGTGATAGTCAAGTAGATAAGTCTCCCTACCAAATGTCGATATCTTGTGGGATCAGGAAGCAGTTTCCCTATTGCTAGCCCAAGTTTATGATTTGTTTCGATAGAAAATTCAACAGGTTTTGCTCCAAGCAACCCACATTCCTTAACAATCTCAAGAGCGTACTTTCTTTGACACAAGAATAATCCTTGTGCATTTCGAGCCACTTCAATCCCTAGAAAATATTTTAGAGCCCAAACCCTTGCTACGAAAACAGCAACTAAGATATGCCTTAAATTGCACACATACTTTTCCATCATTGCCTGTCAATATTAGGTCATCAACATACACAAGCAAGGCTCTAAATTTGCCACCCTCATTATAGGTGAATAAAGAGTACTCTAGAGTACTCTGCATAGGACCGAACAAAGCCATATGCAAGCAACTTAGAAGATAGTTTGGCGAACCACTACCGCGAAGCTTGCTTTAAACTATACAAAGATTTTTGGAGACGACACATCTTGTTAGAGGCCACAATTTTGAAGACAGCTAGTAGAGACATGTATACCTCTTTCTGTAAATCTCTGTGTAGGAAAGCATTGTTAACATCCATATGGTGTAGCTCCCATCCTTTTGCAGCTGCAACTAAGAGAAAACATCTTACACTAGTTAGTTTTGCAACTGGAGCAAAGGTTTCGTTGTAGTCAAATCCTTCTACTTGTTTATCTCCTCCGATCACCAATCGGGCCTTATACCTTTCAATGCTAGCGTCAGAGTTGTATTTTACCTTGTATACCCATTTACAATTAATGGGCTTTCATCCTGGGGGCAATTCAATAATGGCCCATGTGTGATTCAAGTCCAATGCTTCTATTTCTTTGGCCATAGCCTATCTTCATTTTGGATCCTTAACTGTTTCATGAAAGGACCTGGGCTCTACAATCTTGGAAATAACAGCTAAACAACATTTATGAGCATTAGAAAAATTATTGAGTATAACATAATTAGCTATGGGATACAAGTTACCTGAGGATGCCTTTGGAATCAGGTTGGTATGTGAAGAGGGGTTTGTTGGTCGCGTTGTATAGCAAATGTAATCCTGGAGATGTTTGGGCCCTTTACAAACTCATTTTCCGTCGTCTTGACCACCTTCACCATCGACTGGGCTGCTGTGTGGCTGAGGCCCACTTCGTTCTCTTCCCCTGTCCACTGGGTCGTTCTCTATCTGAGACCCATTATGGTCACCTTCCTTTGCCGCTGGGCTGTTGTTAGACACAGACCCAGTACTTCCACTACTCGGCCCACTAGACCTGTTTGCTGTATTAGATGTACCAGTGCCCCGTCGTGGTGCTATAGGCCTAACTTCCATGGACCCTTGGTCCACTGGCTGTGGGTCCAGATCAGTGATATGGGCTGCCCCAGCATTACCGCCTTGATTCAACACTGCAATTTCTTCTCTCCTGTCATCAACGACATTCAGGAAGCCAATTTGAGTGTGGGCTATCCTCAAACATGTTTTGCTGTTTTTCATTCTCCAAGGGATAATGATCCTCATGAAATATGACATCCTACTGATAAAATTTCTTCAGTTTCCAAATCATAGACCTTCCAACCCTTTTTTCCATGTGGGTATCCTAAAAATATACACCTCCCACTCCCAACGCCAAATTTATCTTTCTTCCTTTGGAGATTGTATACGTAACACAAACACCCAAATACTCTAATGTGGTCATAGGATGGCTTTGTTCCAAAGAGTGCTTCATAAGGTGTTTTCCCATAAAGAATGAGTAGGGGTCCTATTAATTAAGTGTGATGCAGCTAACACACACTCTCCCCAAAACTCGATGGGCAAGTGAGCTTCAAAGCGGACGACTCTTGCTACATTCAATATATGATGGTGTTTTCTCTCTACCCTTCCATGTTGTTATGGAGTATCAACACAAGTAGTTTCATGAATTATCCCTTGTTCCCCATAAAACTGTTTCATTGGACCCGAGACAAACTCACTACCATTATCACTCCTAATGGCTTTTACCCTTGTCTTAAATTGTGTTTGGAGCATGGCACAAAAATTCTTCACAAGTTGAGAGGCCTCGCTTTTATCTTTCATAAGATAAACCCACACACAACGACTAGCATTGTCTAATATAGTAAAAAAAATAGCTCGCACCAGATAAGGACTTAACATAATAAGCACCCCATATATCACAGTGAATTAGATCAAAATGCAACAAAGCTTTATTGTTACTAATACCAAAAGGTAACCAAGTTTGTTTAGCTCTTAAACAGACATCACACAAATCCCCTTTGCTATTATTACTACCAAGAACTCCTGAAGTAGTACTGGGTAAATAAGACAATGCCTGGTTCGAGGGATGTCCCATTCTTTGGTGCCAAAGATCCTGGGAGACAATGCTATTGACCTGAATCTCAGTTGCTGGGCATCCCTTATAGAAATACGTCCCTTTTCTATGCTCATCAAATCCAATCAGCATCTTCCTAGTAAGGTCCTGTATCACACGTAATTTACGGGTAAAAATTATCGTGCAACAAATATCTTCAACTAATTGCACAATTGATATCAAGTTGCAGTTCAAGCCAGGTACAAAGAGCACATCATTAAGGATCAATTTATCATTCAATTTTACTGAACCACGTTTATTTGCAAGAGTAATAGCCCCATTAGGCATTTCAACGGGTACAGGCTTGATGGTATTGACCAGTAACGGTCACATATACTGGCCATAATTATGTAGTTGATTTGGCAGTTACGTAGCAATTTAATTGTGTATTAATTGGTTATTAAATATATCCTGATTCTGTTTAAGGATATAGAAATAGTGTGTTTTGTGTAAGTGACAATACACAGAAAAAAGCAATTCAAGCAACATCAGAAATACTTCCCAAATTCTCTCTGTTTTTCCTCTCACTGCCTAGCCATCCCAGAGGTTCGGGTTTGGAGTGTGACTCATTGGTGACTCTGGTAGCCACCGGTTCGTGGGTAGCAGTCAAGCAAGCATAAGGTCCTGGCAATCAAGCTTCTACATCCAGATAATCCTAAATTACCTTTAGTGGTATCAAAGCCTAGTTTGCATGATGCTAGTCCCGAAATCATAATTTCTGGTTGAAGCATGAATTGAAAGAATCTGAATAGTATACAAAACTCTGTGTTTATGCGATAATGACTCTCATGCTAAACAAATATATTCATATCCAAATAATACATAAACTGTATGTTTACAAATATCAGTATTAGTACATGAATCATGCTTGGAACCCCTGTTTCTTTTTATTCACATAATCTGATGACCGAGACTCGACCCGGTTATTTTCCCGACCTTCTCAATCTAGAATCTCTCGGCCCACTCTTATGCCCAGACAACAAAAAGAAACAAAAAAAAGGAAAGCACGGATCTTACCTGACCCATCAGCACCGTCGTGGGAGGGGTGGCGCGTGTGTGTCATGTGCCGCCACGAAAACGAGTTTTGGTCGTTTTCTTCCTTCCTAACCCTTCACCGTCCCCCGATCTGTAATTTCCGGCCAAAATCAAACCAGACAAACCCATCACAACCGCGCGTGTGTGTCACGCGCCGTCACGGGGTTGGCGCGTTGGGCGAGTGGGCGGCGTCAATCGAAAGTTTGGCCGCCGATCTACTCATCAGCAGTGATTTTGGGTTGTTTTGGTTGGTAGTTGAGCCCGGTATTGAGTTTAAAGGAGGCGGTTAGGGGGTGTACCATCATCTGGGTAGTGCTGGTGGTGGCCAGCGATGGCGTATGGCGTCGAAGAAGACAGCCATGGCTGCCTGGAACCGTCGGTGAAGACGATACTGGACTCGGCTATGTGCCGAGGTTCAGCTATTCAAACCATCGAGGGTGGGAGATAGAGAGGACATGCGAGATGGAGAGAAATAGAGAGGAGGTCGAGGGATGCCTAATTGAAAAAGAAGCCTGGGGTTTTGCAGAGACAAGAGGGAAGAAGCCCCTTAGGTTTTATAAATTAAAAAAAAAACTTATATTTATATTATTAAATTGTTTAATATTTACCCTATGCTAATTGAAATATGAATTAGTTTTATATTTCGAATTGATATTTATTATTTCTTTGATGAAATATGGATTGATAAATATTATTATGAGATTAATAATCACATGCCTAATTGAAATATGAATTTGTTTTATATTTCAAGTAAAATAAGAGTTAGTAAATAGTGATATATGAATTCGTTTCATATGTTTAGAATAGTATTCGAATGTAAATTAGTTTTACATGAAAAATATCTATGTGATATTTAAATAAACGTTAATTTGTTTAACGATTTTCTTATGAAGGTCCATATGATAAAGTTCTTATGGAAATATGGTGATTAAATTATTTAAATTTCTAATTCATGATTATATGAGATGATTATGAGCTTGGCGAAATTTTCGATCATATGACATGAATGATGAAATTTTTTTTAATTTAATTATTTTAAGTAATGTGCCTAATGTCCATTTTTTAACACTTGTAGATATGGCAGCTAACAATGCGATAATCACCAAACTATCCACCAATCAAAAGTTAGATGGGTCTAACTATGACATGTGGAAACGGAAGATTCAGTGTCTTCTGGAAGGAAAAGACCTGTTGGAACACTTGACAGTAGCCAAGTTTCCACCATCTGATAAGGATGCAGATGGTAAGCCTATTGATACTTTTACTGTGCAGTATCAAGAAAGCTTTCAGGCCTACCAAGACTGGACCAAGAAAGATCGTAGAGCACGCTTTACAATGTTGTATTGCATGCATGACGATCTGATTGGCGAATTTGAAGTTCATCTCATAGCTAAGGACATGTGGGACCAGCACAAAATCCGTTTTGGGCAGACATCCGAAACAAGGTTATGTACCTTGCAATTGAAATGGATGAACTACAAAATGGATCCCAGTCAAACTGTGGTCGAGCATTTACGAATTATGAGTGGCATAATTCTTGATCTCAAGGCCGCAGGAAAAGACATTTCTTAGGGGGAACAAGTCCTGAATGTGATTCGGGCTCTCCCTGACGAGCCTCCACAATGGGAACAAGTCAGGACAGTCTTGACTCATTCTGACCATTTGAAAACCTTTGGTCAGATACAAAGCCACCTCGAAATGGAGGAGGAGCGCCTGAAAATGTTCGGGACTCCCAATGTGGCTTTTGTCGCCAAGGGCATCAGGCCTAAAAGCAACAAGAACACAAGAGGTAGGCAGTTCAAGAGAGGTTCCCGCCCCCCTCAGAAAGGTAGGTCAAATGTTGGAATGGCTAAGAAACAAAAGGCCAAAGGCAATGGAGAGACAAAAATAGCATGTGTGAAGTGCTATAACTCTGGTAAGAAAGGTCACTACGCTTGGGATTGTCCTGAGCCGAAGAAGGTACCTTTCTCCACTCACTCTCCTGAATTATATGTATGTTCTAATGCATTAGTTGCTAAATCCTTTCCTAATTGGATTGTAGATACGGGAGCAAGCAAACATATAGTTCGGGACAGAGCTGGCTTCGTGGACTTTCATCGCTATTCGGTGGGTTCACAATCTGTCGTGCTGGGAAATGGCAGTGAAGAAGACGTTCTAGGTGTTGGAACATACCGGCTCATATTGAAAGGAGGAAATAAGTTGTTCCTGTTTGATGCTCTCTATGCACCTGGGGTGCGAACTTGTCTTTTGTCCTTAGTTTCATTAATCAAATCAGGTTTTGGTTTTTCTTCCTGTAATGATGGTTTGAATATTTGGTATTGTGGCAATGTGTTTGGCCACGCTACTCTAAGGGACAATTTTATTGTATTGGATTTAAACGAATCATATAATAATTCTCCTTCAGCTTTTGTTTCACATTTTGATTCCAATTTAGAATCGATTAAGTGGCATGCTAGGCTTGGTCATATTGGCCAAGATAGGATGAGTCGGCTAGCTAAAGAAGGGTTTTTAGACCGACTCACTAAGGTTAGATTGCCTAGGTGTGAGTCATGTTTAGCTGGCAAGGCGACCGCGAAGCCTTTTGGTAAGGCTTCAAGGGCGTCTAGTCCTCTAGAGCTGATTCACTCTAACGTTTGTGGACCCATGAATGTGAAAGCACGTCATGGGGATTTCTATTTCCTCACTTTCATAGATGACTATTCAAGATATGGGTATGTGTACCTCTTATCACATTGCTATGAAGCGCTTGATGTGTTCAAACGTTTTGTAGCTAAGGTTGAGACCCAATTAGATTGGAGAGTTAAGACTCTTCGAACTGATCGAGGTCGTGAATACCTCTCGCATATGTTCAAAGAATTTTGTGAGGAAAAAGGTATACGCAGACAACTCACGATTCTCGACACTCCACAACAAAATGGTGTGACAGAGCGTAGGAATCGAACACTGCTTGACATGGTCATATCAATGATGGCACACGCCAATCCCCCAATTAGTTTTTGGGGAGATGCGCTGCTTACGACAGCTTACATCCTTAATCGTGTGCCGAGTAAGAGCGTATCCGCCACTCCATATGAGTTATGGTCTGGTAGAAAGCCCTCCTTAGACCATTTACGCCCATGGGGTTCGGCTGGTTATGTACACAACCCAACTCATAAACATGGGAAACTTGGTCCAATGGCCACCAAAATGGTGTTCATACGCTATCCCGAACATTCTAAAGGATACGTTATGTATGGTGAACCCCCTAATGGTGGCATGACGGAAGTCGATTCACGTAATGTGGATTTTCTTGAGGATGAGTTCCCCAGTATTTGTGAAATCAAAAATGACCTAGCGTTGTATGAGTTACCGCTAAATGACCCACTATCTCTCGGTAAGGGGGAGGATTTTAGTACTCACCGCACCACCGAGGATAGTAGGCAAGATGCACAGTTGCTGGTTAATCAAGAGGATCAACCTAATACTAAGCTTCGTCCTCAGAATCATGAGGTTCGTCCTCCCTCTCCTATTTATGAATCTGCGGTTAGTCGGCTTGTCCGCTTGTTCAGGATGATAGGAGTGATTCTCCACCTATTGAGGATTCAATACCTCTTAGAGATAGAGGGAGGAATTCCTTAGTGGGACAAACCAGCACTGGTCCTCAACTCCGGAGGAGTGAACGCGGAAGAATCCCTAGACGATATTTTCAAATCGAAGAGGAGATATTCTTATGCACTCCTTTAGAAATTAAGGAGCCGATCTCTTTCCAAGAGGCTATTGATTCACCAAACCACAAAGAGTGGATAGAAGCCATGAGGGATGAAATGGACTCTATGGTGAGAAATAAGGTTTGGGAACTTGTTGATCTTCCTCCTCGACGTAAATCGATTGGAAACAAGTGAGTTTTCAAAACAAAACGTCGGGCTGATGGAACGATCGATAAGTTTAAGGCCCGTTTAGTGGCGAAGGGGTTTACCCAAATTGAGGGGGTAGACTATGAAGAGACATTTTCTCCTGTGGAGAGAATTGCCTCTGTTCGCCTGCTTCTAGCCTTGGTTGTCCATCTGGATTTAGAGTTATTCCAGATGGACGTAAAGATAGCATTCCTTAATGGAAATCTTAAGGAAGAGATCTACATGGATCAACCTATTGGTTTTGTATCAAAAGGTAAAGAGGACAAAGTATGTCGTCTTAAAAGATCCATCTATGGTCTCAAACAGTCTTCCAGAGTGTGGTATTTCTGATTCCACGAAGCCATTATTTCTTTTGGCTTGGACATGGTATCTGAAGATCACTGTGTGTATGTTAAGAAAACTGCAAAAGGGATTATGTTTCTCACTCTGTATGTTGACGACATACTGTTGGCTGGAAACAACATGGAGATGATCCAAACCACTAAGCAGTGGTTATCCTCCATTTTTTAGATGAAGGTCATGGGTGAGGCTAGGTATGTCCTAGGCGTTGAAATAACTCGAAATTGTTCCAAGAAGCTTCTTGGTCTAAGTTAAGAAGCATACATTAATAAAATCTTGGAATGCTTTCGAATGCATTATTCTAAACCCGTGGATACTCCAGTTGAAAAGGGTCTAACCTTAAGTCTTGATCAGTGCCCTAAGACAGACAAAGAGAAAGAAAGAATGAGTAACGTTTCTTATGCAAGTGCAGTGGGCAGCTTAATGTATGTCATGTTATGTACACGGCCAGACATTTGCTTTGCAGTTGGCTTGGTAAGTCGTTACCAAAGCAACCCAGGGTCTGCTCACTGGCAAGCCGTCAAGAGAATCTTCCGGTACCTACGCGGTACAAGTGATTTTGTGCTTTGCTACCAAGGAGGGGATCTTAAGCTAAGAGGATATATGGATGCTGATTGGGGTGGTGACCTGGACGAGTCCAGATCTACCTCAGGATATGTGTTCACCCTAGGTGGGGGAGCCATATCTTGGTGCAGTAAGAAACAAGACTGCATAACACTTTCTACTATGGAAGCAGAGTATGTTGCTTGTTGCCTCGCCACTCAAGAGGCAATATGGCTAAGGAATTCTCTCCAGGATCTCAATCTCACTCCTGGTGTTGACGATCCTGTAAAGTTGATGTGTCACAATACTGCTGCTATCCAGTTTGCTAAGGATCCCAAGTTCCACAGAAGGACCAAGCACATCAAGAGGTGTTATCATTTTGTTCGAAACGCCATAAAAGAGAAAGAAGTTGCCATTAAGTATCTATCTACAAGTAGGATGATAGCTGATCCATTAACTAAGCCTATTCCAAGAGACGCTTTTAAAGCTCATGTGATGAGCTTAGGTCTGCATAGGATTTAGTTTTTGGATGTATCTAAGTGTAAAATGGACATGTGTACTCTTGTGTTGAATATTTATGAAATAAAGAATGATGTTTCTTTTCAAATGTTCATAAATATGTGAGTACATTATAAGGCACATTATAATGTCACTAGGCTTCTGATTGGCCTCGTCACACAGGCAATCACCCTGACACATGAGTAGCGGGTAGGATGAGACTGAATCATATTGGCACTAGGTGTGCAATATTGATTACTCATACTAGGTATGTATGAATGAAAGGATATAGTCGCCATAGTAAGACTAAGATGAGACTCGGGGGAGTCGAATATGAAATGAGTTTTCATATTGAAGCCTTATAGCCGAATCTTGAGTGTTGTGATTAACATTTTGTATGCTAATCTAATAACTCAGGTTGGTTTTTTAAGTAAAAACCAAACTTATGATTCGTATGGCATAAAAGAGTGACATGCACAACTTAGTTGGATCTATGCCATGACACACCCTCATACTGTGTGTGCTAAATGTCGACCTATATGATGGGTGACAAGTGAAATCCGTAACCTTATCGCCATGTGACCCTCATTGGCAATGCTCTTGGACTTAGAGTTATAATATGAAGTCTAGCATGATGTTGCTACCTTAATGTGTTATCCAAGGGACAAGATGTATACGGTCCAGCGGAGCACATTAGGAAAGCAATTATGCTAAGGTGGACTATTTTAATTGTCTAAGGAAGATTCATTTCTCATCACCATATCAAGCCCGGGCGATTATATTCAGTATATATTCAATTGATATATTAGGCATAAAGGGACAGTGTATGCCATTGGTGATGCTTTTGAATGACTCGGGGTATTGGTTTTCTTGGAGGTGTTATGTCAGTTAGATGGTAACTTGATGCAACACTAATGTGTTCAATTTTGGTCGCACGCTCCATTCCCAGTATGAAGCGTGAGATAATATGTTGAAAGAGAGATATGAGATCTGTGTGACCAAAGGGGAGCTATTGACCAGTAACGGTCACATATACTGGCCATAATCATGTAGTTGATTTGGCAGTTATGTAGCAATTTAATTGTGTATTAATTGGCTATTAAATATATCCTGATTCTGTTTAAGGATATAGAAATAGTGTGTTTTGTGTAAGTGACAATACACAGAAAAAAGCAATTCAAGCAACATCAGAAATACTTCCCAAATTCTCTCTGTTTTTCCTCTCACTGCCTAGCCATCCCAAAGGTTCGGGTTTGGAGTGTGACTCATTGGTGACTCTGGTAGCCACCGGTTCGTGGGTAGCAGTCAAGCAAGCATAAGGTCCTGGCAATCAAGCTTCCGCATCCAGGTAATCCTAAATTACCTTCAGATGGCAACAGCTTTACTCAGTAGACGTAAATAGCTAGTCATGTGGTTGGATGCTCTACTGTCTAGAAGCCATTCATACTTACCTGAGAGATGTTCATTACTGTCCTTCGGTGTCTCAATAAGACTAAGGAGCCTTTGTACCTAATCATCCAAGATTCGGGAAAGGGCAGCTCGAAGGTCTTCGATCTTTTCAGCTTGTGAGTCCTCGTTTCTTCCCACAGCACGGCTTTCTTGAACATGAGTTGCACTAGCCATGTCTCGCTCGGTATTGCTGTCGCGTCCTTTGCCCGAACTGCTCCGTCCTCCCCTTCTTCTACCTCTGCTGTTGCGCCCTCCTCATGTTCCCCAGCCAGGAGGGTATCCTATTAGCTCAAAACAGTTGGCATCTTCGTGCCCTGTTTTTCCACAGTGTCTACAGCTCACTTTGTCTGCTCCATGTTGCTCAGATTTGGGAAAATAGGAAACAACAAAGGCAGATGCCTGTTCATGCCGTTGATCATGCTTAGTCATTACTCTTTTGTGGTTCTCCTCTTGTTGAACCATGGTAAAAATCTTGTCAAGGGATGGAAGAGAATCCAGGGCAAGAATATGTGATTGGACATTAACATACATGTCATCGTTGAGACCCATCAAAAACTAGTGTACCTTATCATCTTCAGCCATCTTAGCATATGCAATGGCTGCCTTGCACGTACAGACAGGGCTCTTAACATAGTTTTTGAGCTCATGCCATAGACCCATTAACTTTGAGAAAAACTCAACCACCTCGAGACTTCCATGCTTACACAACGCTATTTCGGCCTTCAGTTGATGGATGTTAGGAACTTTCGGGACTGCATACCTCTTCTTAATGTTTTCCCAAATGGCTTGAGCTGAATTAGAATATGCAATGCTAGCGTGCGATTTTGGATCAATGACGTTGAGGATCCAAGATGTGATCATTGAGTTAACAATGATCTATGCGTTTTCTTCAAGCGAGTATTCTCCCTTCCTTATTTCCGGTTTTTGGATTGTCCCGTCGATGAAGGCTATCTTGTTCTTCACTGTCAACACCGTGGTCACGACTTTCTCCCATAGCTCATAATTTTTACCGTCAAATTTTATTGCGATAATAATCGCACCAGGTGCGTCGAATGGATGGAGTTAGTATGGCGATTGGTTATCAATGAAGAATTCTGGAGGCTTCTTGTCACCCATCTTGGTTGTGATCTAGGCGAGAAAAGGGATTGATTGGGGTTTGGTTGTAATCAAGGTTCTGATACCATGATAAAGTAGAGTTGAATGGAATGAAAATACATGGCAGTGAGCTGCTATATTCATTCGCTTCTGTGGCTAATTACATCCTCAATATATATAATACAATAGGCACAAAGAAATACCCTAACCCTACCATATTGGCTAAGCAACAAATATTATCAAGATAAAAAAAAATTATAATAATAATAATAAGATATTTGCCAAAATATTTGCAGCAGAATTTGAGTTGAGTACTGCTAGAATATTGCTATCTCATCACTAAACACAACCAAATCGAGTCACTTGAATTAGGGTGTTCAATACCATTACTATCAAGAAAACATGAAATTGGCGTAACAACTATACCATCAAAAAGTCCATCCAATTTCAACGGACTAGAAAGGTTGTAAATTGAGTGCAACATGAGAGAAAATTCTCAACTTTCTCTAAAACCATTGTTAGAAAATTCTTCAAGTTAATTATTCAAGAGCCAACTCAACTAAAAGTTGTTGGTTGAAAACCTAGAAATAGGTTTATACTCTAACACACCCCGTCACATGAATGCCCTTTGGGCTTGAAGTATGGATGCTGCAAATACTCCTCATACTTCGTGCAATAGATCAATATGGGTGCTGTTGAGATTTAAACTTGAAACCTCTCGCTCAGAAAGATTTTGATATCATATTCAAGAACCAATTCAACCAAAATTTTAATCTCATGGTTGAAGGCCCAAGAACAGGTTTATGCTCCAGCATTAACTGGGAAAAAAAATCTTAGATGAAAAGGAGGAAGAAGGGTGTTGAATTAGTGAGTATTCTACCACAAGAAGGGGGGTGAATTGTGGTGTCTGATTTTCGCGTTGTAAATGAAACAAACACCCCTATGACTTGTTTGCAGAGGGTATTCTCAGATATAGCAAATGCGAAAATCACCAAGATAAATGCGGAAAATATAGCACACAATTTTTACGTGGAAAACACCTCTAGCCCAACTGAGGTGTGAAAAATCACGACCTACCTCATGTAGGATTTAATCACTTCACTAAACCGGGCATAACTCGTTACAATTGTAACACACCTTGTTACAACCTTGCAACCACGTAATCTCCTTCTCTAAGGCAGATTACACCACGTCCAAATCTCACCAGATAGGACACGTCCAAAGTCCACACGACTAGGACACACTCACTCACTTTTGACTGATCTGAGATCAAGGTCAACAAACACCTTACTGGGGTGCTTCTTACTAAGCAGATGTAAGGTACAATGAAGATCCTATTATGCCAATATATCGAAAGCTTGGTTTAAACACAACTTGAGTTGGTTTTTCTTTTCTCAAGAATAGCTCAAGAATAGCTTGCATTTTCAAATTCAGTACCATGATCAGACCTCAAGCTAACCAATGAGTGTCCTACTCTGTTTTCAATCTTTTTGAGAAGGGCAATAAAATTCTCAAAAGTTTCATCCTTGGAGGCCAACAACAGGGTCCAAGTAAATCAAGAGCAATCATCCACTATTACAAGCACATACCTTTTCCCTCCTCTACTAGCTACCCTCATGGGACCACATAAATCAATATGCAATAACTCAAGAGGTCGGGTAGTGCTTACATACTTTTTAGATTTTAAAGAAGATCTTACTTGTTTTCCTTTTGCACAAGCTTCACATACCTTGTCATCATTATACTTGATGGAAGGTAGTCCAACAACCAAATCTTTGGAAACAAGTTTGTTTAACAAGGACAGGCTTGCATGACCTAGTCTCTTGTGCCATAGCATTATATCATCATTTAATGCATTCAAACAAGTCAGATTGTTTGGGGAAGAGTGGAAATACAAACTTTATAAACATTTTGACATCGCTTCCCCCTCAACACAACATCTCCTGTGTCGTCATTTACAACCAAGCAACGTGTCTTTGAAAACAGTACTAGGTTGTTCTTGTCACACAGTTGGGACACACTTAGCAAATTGTGTTTTAACCCATCAACTAAGTGCACATTATCAATTGAGTGGGAGAGAGTTTTACCAATATTACCTATACCGACAATTGTCCCAGACTTGCCGTTTCCAAATGCTACACTCCCACCATTCAAAGCTGTAAGTGAGAGAAAATTTGATCTTTCACCAGTCATGTGCCGTGAACACCCACTATCAACAAACCACAGCTGCCTGTTTTCAGGGGTGTTTGTGGGGTTGTTCGTAAGGTTGTTCTCTCTCACTTCAGCCTGCAAAACAAATCACGGGTTAGTTTTGGGAACCCAGATCCACTTGGGTCCCATTCTTTTAGACATGTAAAGCTCATCTTTTCTAATCCAGATTTGTTTCACACACCTTTCATTCTTTTCATTGGCATGTTTTCTTAAAGGGCAAGTGTATCTATAATGACCCGTTTTACCACAATGAAAGCAAACGATGTTTTCAGGTAATCCCACATACTTCCCATGTATTGGGTAAACGGTCCGTTTAGGCTTATATCCAAGTCCCTTTTTGTTTCGATTGTGGTGAGTGTTTAACCAATCAAGGGCTTGTGAGGATTTGTTCCAGCAGTTGTTTGTGGCAAGATCAGTTTCCAATTTTTCTATGGTAACATTCAAGCTCTGCCTTTCATTTAGCAGGGATTCAACTGTTTCTTCCACTTTAAAGAGTTTTTCCTCTACTTGAGTGTAATCACCTTCTTTTAGAAAGAGATCTTCTTTAAGCACGTTAATACTCTCATGTAAACCAAGTTTTTCATTTTTAAGAATTTCATTTTCAAGCTCTAGGTCACGAACTTCTCTTTTTAGATCAACACAGGTGTCTATCAAATTATATAGAAGTTCTTCTAAAGTAGCTTTGTTAAGACCATGTACCTTGTTCTTGAGATCTGAGAGGCTGATTGTTGATTCATCATCTGAATCTGAATCACTTTGTGCCATCAGTGCTACAACCCCTTCTTCAGCTTCAGATTCTCCTTCATCCTCAGAGGAATCTCCCCAAGCAGCCAGCATAGCTTTCGAGAATCGCTTGCCCAGATTGTTTACAGGGTGTTTTCGACCCTGTTTTCGAGGATGTTCGGGCATCTGATCTTCTCGAAGCAAAGGACAATTTTTGACTAAGTGATCTGGCTTGCCGCATTTGAAACACCCTGTGAGCTGTTCTTTGGGGGTGTTTCTGGACTTACTGACGTCTTTTCTTTTGTTGTTTTCCTTGACCTTTTTGAAGAATTTCTTGAATTTTCTGGTCATTAGGGCCATATCTTCATTTTCAATGTCAGAGTCAGTGTCCTCATGTGCTTTCAAAGCAAGCCCACGATCCTTCTTTTGCTCCTCTTTTTGTTGTGAGTTCTTTCGGAGTTCATAGATTTGGAGATTACCAATCAACTCGTCGAGGGTGATCTTGTTCATGTCTTTAGCCTCTTGGATGGCTGTTACTTTGGCCTCCCACGTACGAGGTAGGATTCTGAGGATTTTCCTCACCAACTCTTCAGTGGTGAAAGACTTTCCCAGAGATTTTAACTCGTTCGTGATGTGGGTAAATCGTGTATACATATCCATCACAGTCTCACGATCACCCATATCAAACAACTCATACTGTCGCATAAGTAGCTCAATTCTAGATTGTTTAACTTGACTCGTACCTTCATGAGCAACTTGCAGGGCGTTCCAGATAGCTTGGGCTTATTCACACTCAGAGATGCGAGTGTATTCATCGGGTCCTAGGCCAAAATATAGTAGTTTCTTGACCTTGGCATTTTTCTCCATTTTCTTATAATCCTCAGCATCAAACTCTTTAGGTTCCTTGGAAACCGTCTTACCATCTTCAAGCACTTTGGTGGGAACAAGGGGCCCGTTCTTGATGAGCATCCATAACTCATAATCTTCTGCCTGAATATAGTTTTCCATCCTATTCTTCCACCAACTATAATGTTGGCCGTTGAAATAGGGTGGACGAGTAATGGATTGCCCTTCAAGAATTCCTTGTGGTGTACTCATCTTCAGAATCTCGTAAGGTGTTAGCCTTTTGTGAGAGAACCCGCTCTGATACCACTTGTTGAATTAGTGAGTATTCTACCACAAGAGGGGGGTGAATTGTGGTGTCTGATTTTCGCGTTGTAAATGAAACAAACACCCCTATGACTTGTTTGCAGAGGGTGTTCTCAGATATAGCAAATGCGAAAATCACCAAGATAAATGCGGAAAATATAGCACACACAATTTTTACGTGGAAAACTCCTCTAGCCCAACTGAGGTGTGAAAAAATACGACCTACCTCGTGTAGGATTTAATCACTTCACTAAACCGGGCTTAACTCGTTACAATTGTAACACACCTTGTTACAACCTTGCAACCACGTAATCTCCTTCTCTAAGGCAGATTACACCGCGTCCAAATCTCACCAGATAGGACACGTCCAAAGTCCACACGACTAGGACACACTCACTCACTTTTGACTGATCTGAGATCAAGGTCAACAAACACCTTACTGGGGTGCTTCTTACTAAGCAGATGTAAGGTACAATGAAGATCCTATTATGCCAATATATCGAAAGCTTGGTTTAAACACAACTTGAGTTGGTTTTTCTTTTCTCAAGAATAGCTCAAAAAACTCTTCTAGAAAAACCTCTTTTTGAAATTTCCTATATGTTGTGTGTTTCCAGGTTTTCACTCTTTGCTTTCTTTTCTTCCCTTTTTCTCTCAATATCTCAGTGTCTTGTGGGGGCAAAAGAGCTGAGCTTTTATGCACAAAATCCAACTGTCAAAAACCAAGGAGAAGAGAAGAAATCAGCTAAGTTTGGAAAAGGATTTTCAAGAGAAATATTCCCAACAGCTAGTGGCAAGTTTTTCCAAGTTATAAGGGATTTGTTATCTCAAGAGATAACCCTTATCTTCTCATAGCCGTGAAGAAGATTCAAAAAGCAACCAGAAATCTTCAGCTTTGGGATTTTTATCAAATCCGAAAATATGGGCAAAGAAAATCTTTTAGATTTGGCAAATTCCCAAAAACCTATTTTAGCAAATCTCCCACAATATTTTCAAGAAATATCTTTTCCAGAAAAATAGCAACCTTAGAGTTTAAGGAATGTATACTGGAGATCTTGGCCAACTGAAATGAATTTTCAAAGATAACCGGGTATGGCCACTTCAGTTCAGAAACACCCTAGGCACCCTGTTTGCAGGGTTGTTTGCAACTGGTGTTCTGAAGTACTTAGTGCGAATACCGATTCAAGAGGTGTTTAAAAGCATTTTCAATATTGGCATATTAACAAGAGTCTAAATAAATAAAACCTATATACCCAAGACTTCTTGTTTTGAATCAGTCATCTTGTCCAAGATTTGTAGAGTTGTTGTGAACACCAAGGCCACCTTGTTTGCTGGGGTTGTTCTTTGCATTGCTAGAGTTTAGGAACCACATGCTTTACATCGAGCTGATCTTGCTAGAGTCCAGGAACAACATGCTTTACAATCGAGTTGTTCTTAATATAGAACCACCAAGTAGAACCTGTTTTAAAGACTTGTTCTCACATGTAGCAAACCAGTTAATATAAAAAAAAAAACACCAGTTAGGCCTGTTTGGAGATCGTGTTTGGAGCAACATTACTTGGACAAATTTTTACACTTGGATTTGTTATCATCAAAACTTAATCAAAATAACTCAACAGAGGGAGAGCCGATAGAGAGCCAAGGTAAGTCAACCATAGGAAAAGAGGGGAGAAAAAGCTATATACCACTTAGAGCACTTGTAGACCATGAGAAACTACCGTCAACAAGCGAGAGGCCAAAAGAGAAGTGACAACTTTATGATTATGAGAGAAGATTTGTTCTTGGCACTCTCCATTTCCTATTGTGCTTCTATTCCTTCTCAAATAAACAGCTACAACTTAGGTGAGAACGCACGAACACAAAACCCTGTTACAACCTCTATTAAACAAAGCAAATAAAATACAATAAGTCTTCCGACTTAACTTGCAAAATTACATATAATCAAGATTACTTACAAAATCTTAATATAGTAGTATTGCTAACACTCCCCTTCAAGTTAGCGTGTGTAAATTCGAAACGCCCAACTTGCCTAAGAGATATTGAAATTAAAGGTGCCCCAAGGCCTTGGAGACAACATCAGTTGCTTGTTCAGTCGTAGGAGTGTATCTTGGAGAGATAACCCCCTGACACTATGTAGTCTTGTACAAAGTGACAATCAACTTCAATATGCTTTGTACATTCATGAAAAATTGGATTGGTAGAAATATGAAAAGCAACTTGATTGTCGCAATACATGTGGGAAGTAGGAATAGGAACTTTGAGAAATTCCAGTAGGTTATGTATCCACATCATCTCCCTAGTGGCTTTTGCCATGGCCTAGTACTTAGCTTCAGTAGATGACCTAGATACTGTGGACTGTTTTTGAGTCTTCAAGGAAACCGATGCTTCTCCAACGTTGACTAGATGTCATATAACTGATCTTCTCGGCATAGGGAATCCTCCCCAATTGAAATGACAATATACTTGCATTGTTGCGTCCCAATGTTCCTGGCATGGGTCTTGCATAAATTGCCTAAGAACAAGAAAAAAATAAGTGAAATCGGGTCTTGTTATTGTCAAATACAACATACGACCAATCAACCTTTTAGATTGAGAGGGATCTAAAACATGAGCTCCCAAATCATCGGACAACATGTGATGTTGTTCCATAGGAAAAGATGTAGGTTTAGCTCCTAACATCCCACGCTCAGAAAGTATGTTAAGAGCACATTTTCGTTGACAAAGAAACAAACCATCAAGTGCTCTTGCTACTTCAATGGCCAAAAAATATTTATGTGATCCCAAATCCTTAATCTTCAAATATTCATGGAGGTACCTTTTGGGACCATGACAATAAAAAGCACTACTGCATTAGGACGAGATCATCCACATAGATAAGGAGTGTTATAAAGAGAGTACCTTTATTGTAGATAAACCAGGAATGATCAAGAGGAGACTGCTTGAAACCATGTTTATGCAGGGTCGACGTTAACTTAAAAACCATTGTCTAGGTGTTTGTGTAGACCATGAAGATATTTTTTTAGCCTGCACACTAAATTTGGATTGGGAGGTCGAAAGCCTGTTGGTGGTCTAATATATATCTTCATCTAAGTTGTTATGCAAAAAGGCATTGTGAACATCCATTTGGTGCAATTTCCATCCTTTTGGAATTGCTATGGTCAACAAACAACAGAGAGTCGTCATTTTTGACATGAGAGCAAAAATTTCAGTACAATCCTTATCTTCAATTTGAGTATTATCCAAGACAACGAATCTTTCCTTGCATTTTTCGACAGTGCCATCTGCATTGTACTTAATCTTATAGACCCATTTGCTGCCAAGTATCGTCTTCCTAAGGGGTAAAGGTGTATACACCTAAGTATGATTTTCTTCCAAGGCAAAGATTTCTTGGTGCATGGTTTTCTTCCAAATAGGATCTTATATAGGTTGTGAAAGATGTCTATGTTCATCGAGAGAAGTTATTGCAGCTAAGAAAGCCCAATGAGTAGTGGAAAATCAATATAAGCAATAAAATCTCAAATGAAGTTTAGTTGATTTAGACAAATTCAAACTAATATGATCCAAATCAAGTGTATTTACATGGATCGAGAGACGGGAAGTTGCGAAATATAAAACTAATTAAGTTTGGATTGTATTTGACCTATTGACTATCATTCTATTGAATAGAAACTCAAATTTGACTTCTTAGTTTCAAATACCAGCAACACTGGCATTGATTAATAAGTCAAAGAGACACAATGTAATCTTTGTCATGGCTAATACTTTCTTATCACAGTATCACTCATACTTTCTTATCACTCAAATTTGTTATGTTTTGGTTTGTTACAAATTTATGATCAATATCAAATTTAATGAGCAATTTTTCACTAACCTAAACTCAATCGTCAAGTAAAGTACATTATACATATTTGAATTTTAGCTTAATGAATAGACTAAAACTAATAAACTAGTAATTTAACTTAATAGACTAAAATTAATAATTTAGTTTAAATTCTTAGTAAGGAGTCTTGTTTGAATTTGTAGAACTAATAATTTTAAATGAATAAACTATTTTATAAAATCAATAATTGTATACATATTGTAAATTAAATGATAGGCAATAAAATTTTAAAATAATAAAACCCTTTTAATTTTAACATTGGTAAATTTTATTTGCTTCTCTTATTTCAATAATTTGTCATATTTCACGAAAAAAAATTGGGCCATTGTGTAGATAGCATCATCACTTACTACTTCTAGTTTGAAATTGATCGGATTAGAATTAATTCAGGTCAAACTCAAATTCGCGTAGGTTTGGGTTCAGATCATTTGTGTTCGGGTTTGATTGGTTTGGTATGAATCAGTTAGAATTTGATTTGGTTCGACTCACTTAGAGTTTGCATCTACATCTAGCCAATAAGATTTTAGGTCAATCGCATTCAGTTCAGGTCATTTCGGGTTCTAGTCTACATTAGGTTAATAAGATTTCAAGTCAGTTCGGATTCGGTTTAGCTCATTTCCGATTTCAGATCAAATACGATTTTAGGTCAGTTTGGTTTTAGTTCGGTTCAATTTCAGATTTTGGTTTAAAATCGGTTCAACTCTTTCGGATATCGGTTTGGTCTGATTTCGGGTCATTTGGATCGGGTTAATTTTGCCAAGTCTGGATTTGACCAAAGATTCAGACCTCTTTTACCTAAATCAAATTGCTAAAGGAGAAAAAAAAAATAAAAATTATAATGTGACAAATCAGGGGGAGGAGGGAGGGAAGAAGTGGTAAAATTATTCTGTAGTCTTTGACCTACATTGAGATGAGTATCCCTTTTTTTTCTTGAATCTTCAAAAATACTCTATTTTTATATGTCCTCATATCTAAAAAAAATTATGCCCTTAAGCCTATCTAAAAATATAGGCCAAGAACTATCATATGATAACTCGAGTGGAATAAGTGGGTATGGTTAGCGTCTATTTATGACAAACACTTCTAGCTACCCCAATAATTAGATGACCTGGCTCAAGAATGGATTTCATCCCATTGCTTTATATGCAAGTGGTCCGAAGACGTTATTTATACTATATAACAAAAACTGATAAACATGCCATTTTGTACATGGAATTTAGTTAGCTTAATTTCAGTTGGATCATATTTAGATTGATGCAATTTTGATTAGGGTTTGTTTTGGTTTTAGTTGGGTCATTATCGATCTTGATTGAATAAGTTGGTGTTTGAATTAACAAATCTATTTTGTAAAGAAAAATAACTTTAGAGAAAAAGTTTAGTTTCAATTTAATACAAGTTATGTCAATTTTGGAATCAATAGGATCAACTTATTAGCATGATCAACCATGGACAAAGTGTACTTAATTTGAGGGCCATGTCCCCACCTTTAATGAAGTCCATATTAAAAATACTTTTGGCATAAGGCCCCTGGCTATGTATAGTACCCTAAAACAAGTATCAAACCTAAAAAGATATTATCGGCCGAACCGATTGTTACCTACTCCAAATCTTCAATTATATATTGATAATGGCAAGCAAAGATGCCGGCCATCCCACTAGAAAAGGCAGAGCTTTGCAATTTGCAAATCCTATATAAATAGAGCAAAGAAACGCATCAACTCGGGTCAACTCATTTAATAAACGGGTTAATTTTGTGGTCGGCCTTCAAAGTAATTTAGATTTGTTCAAAACTGAAAAGTAATAAGTTTTCGCACCAAACGGTCAAATCGCATCCATTTCAGATCGAAATTGGTTCGGTTTGGGTTGTGTTCGTATTACTCACAGTAACTTCGGATCGGATTTATGTCGTGTTCTCGTGTCGGTCAGACTTTCCTAACTGTATTTATGGCCTATGAAGGATACATCAATGGTAAAATCTTCGAAGTGGCCGCACAAATCAAGAGGTGGAAGGCCAAGAGATCTTCCATGATTAGGGCATTTTCATATTTGTACGTGGTCGGTCCAAAGGGAGGTCCACCACATGGGTGGTGAATTCATCGTAGCCATTGATCTGGCTCAATGAAGTTAGCCAAAACTTAAAGTTGAATACGTAGACTTATTGGCTTTAAATTTCTCCATTATTGGGAGTTCCCTGGTATTTTCTTTTCTTGAATGGAGAATATAAGCTACTTGATGAAGAAACAAAAGTTACGCACAAGAAATGCTAAAATAAATCTTTTTAGAACAAATTAAACAAAAGCTGCATATAAAAGTTGTTAAAAGACAACTTTTGTAAGGGCACGTGTTTTTTTCAAATAATGATTTAAGCTATTTTTGAAAGAATCTTTGTTTCACCTTTTTTTTTTCCTGGTGTAACAATAGTTTTCTATTAAGAAAGAATGCAATTTTAAGACGATATATCATGAATAATCAACTTTTGGTAGCACCATGGAAAAGGGACCATTGATAGAAGACAACGCTAAACTTTTAATGTCATTCATTCTACTAAGGGCCTGTTTCTTTCGTGGGTAAATTGGGTGGGTCAAAAGGGTGAAGTGGGTTGAAGTTGGTTAAGGTGGATTGAGATAGGTTGAAGTTGGTATTTTTTTTTTTAGGTGGGTTGAAATAGGTTGAAGTAGGTTGAAATGCGTTGAAGTGCGTTGATGTTGGTTGAAGTATGTTGAAGTGGGTATATTTTTTATGTGGTGGGTTGAAATGGGCTAAAATAATGAGAATATAATTAATGTGTGATAATTTAGGAACTTATCCAAATTTTGTTAAATTTTTGTTTTTTATTTTTCATTTTTTATTTTTTTGATTTTTAATTTTTAATTTTTAATTTTTTAATCTTCATTTTTTTTTCTTTTTACTTTTTTATTTTTTTGTTTTTACTTTTTTTTTATTTTTTTATTTTTTTA
>JACYFF010031954.1:16148567-16165647 GCA_017589665.1 Selenicereus undatus | reverse complement strand
TGTAAAATAAAAAATAACAAACAAAAATTTCACAAAATTTGGATAACTTCATAAATTATCACACATTAATGACGTTCTCATTATTTTCATCCATTTCAACCCACCACATAAAAAGTATACCAAATTCAACCAACATTAACTCACTTCAGCCTATTTCAACCTATTTCAACTCACTTTCAAAAAAAAAAAAATACCAACTTCAACCTACCTTAACCTACCTCAACCAACTTCAACCTACTTCATCCTTTTACCTACCTAATTTACCCACGAAAACAGCAAATCCTAAATCTCACATGATACTTTACAAATTATTAAAATTATAAAGGGGTGGGTTGAAGTTGGTTGAAGTGGGTTGAAGTAGGTTGAGATAGGTTGAAGTGGGTTGAAGTTGGTTTTTTTTTTCAAGTGAATTGAAGTAGGTTGAAATGAGTTGAAATAGGTTGAAGTGGGTAAAAGTGGATTGACTCACGAAAAGAACAGGCCCTAAGTAGCTACATTTATCTATAGTCGCAAAAAGTGATGATGAGAGTTTCTCACATATATAAAATATCCTGAGAAACCAAAAAAAAGGGAAAATAACCACTATAAATTTAATTGTTACGAAAAGGAAAGATTCTTCTACAATTGAAAATGTTTCAACTATAATAGTCAAATATGCTAATAACTTTTGATTTGCTTTGAATGTATCTTAGCCACACATTTTCATAAGACTATCGGTGTTAGTGGGTTACGCTAACTGCAAAAACTATTTATTTCTCCACTGGCCCCATCATCCCTGTACATCAATCAATGTTCTCTCTACTCGCCATTCCTAGTAAAGCCACATTTTTCTCCACTAAACTTCCCTTTGTCCTATTCTTTTTTTACCTCTCCTCCCCCTCCCCAGTCCTTTTGGTAAAAAAAAAGAGACCATATGCATTACCATATCTATACAAGTCACGAGTCCCACAAGTCACGAGTCCCACAATGAAGCCATCAAGCCATTAAGTGCTAAGCTCCTATGAATTTGACATTTAGAGAAACTGAGGGTGGGCCGCAACATAAGGAACTGGATCAATGAAATTATTACTTAAACGTTGTTTATACCTTTATAGTTCATACTGCAGTGATCTCTCGTATGGGATGACAGTAATATTGAAATACACAATAGCTATATTCGGTAATAGAGGTTGAAGTAAATGTTAGAGGTTGTCATGGTCAAAATGTTATAGACCACTACTTAAAAAGTGTTTAGTACAGTAATGGATAATGTAGTGCTTAGAGATTTATGTAGTGTTTTTCAAAAGCTCATGAAAGTAAATTTTAAGAACCCCTACCTGATATTTGCATTGCAAATTACAAAATTCTTCTTTTATTTAGTAAAAAACCTCTATTTATTGTCTCATTTTTAATCAGTTTACATAAATTCTAAAAATGTTTGATAAAAAGCGTTGTTTCAATGGCTATTATCTTCTACACTAAGCTTCCAATTGGAACCTTGACAGAGACCGAGATTGGGGGGGGGGGACTGCAAACGATAGAGACAACCAGACAAAAGTAATCGTGAAAGAGAGTGGGTAGGTATCAAAACCTATATTATACACTCGGGAGTATATACTCCCGAAAGCCACATAAATAAAATATATATTAATAACAGCTAATATGACAAATATGCGTTGAAAAATATATGTCTATGTGGCAATAGGAGTATAAACTTCTAGTTGTATATAATAATTTGCCAGTATAAAGGAGAGGAGAGATAAAACTTTTTCTTTTGTGTGTGCTGACCAAGTAAGTAACTGGTAAAAACGAATAACTGCTAAGATTGATATCTAGGAAATCAGTGGCGCTGCACGAATTACTCAATTACCATAGTTAAAAAAAATCAATTATGCTAGAATTTTCATATAAAAAGTCAATATAAATCACTTTATTTTTATTTGAGTAGGTCAAGACAACAAACTTACATTTTGATGCATCATAAAGCATTTTAAAGGCAGCAGAAGCACAGGCACTTGTAAGAGCAAGTTCAATGGTGAGCCATTTTTTGCTCATCAGTTAAGCCCTACCATTGTCACATCAATCCTTTCTTCAACTTTTTGTCTCACAGTTCTCATTCTCTCCAATGGAAGGCTCACCACTTTCTCTCACCAAATAAAATACTACATATGAACTCCACACCTAATCATATTAATTTGTTTTAGTTTTTTAGTTTGATTGGTTATTTGGGTTAATTATTTATAAGGAAAATAATTTGGACATAATAATTTAGTAACACAACAAATTGGAGGCGATATTATTGTTTTGTGAACAGTGCAAGAGTTTGAATAACAAAATGAACACTTGCCTAAAATATAGTAAGTACAATAGTTCGATAAATAAATAAAAAAATATACGTTGGTTGACATGAAACAAAATAAAAATTACAATACATGAACAATTTAAAAGTGACTTAAATATGATGATGAATGAAGACTAGTGTTTTTGTTAGGAAGAAAGTTACCTGTCTTGCGTTTTTTGTTTTTTGGTTGGTTATTTGGGTTCCATTTTGTTTGGGAAAAAATAATGTGCACGTAATAATTATCATATACAACTAATGAAAAAAGAAACACACAAGAATTTCCATGAAAAAAAAAATTCACACATGCTTGAAATTAACAATTACAAGAGTTTGAGACTGAATGAAACATAAGACACATTGGTTGACATGATATGGAAAAAAAATTACAATAGTTGAACAATTTAAAAAAAATTACAATATGAAGATCAATCAACTATCCTATCTGCCGCCAACCCGAATTTCGCTTCCATATTTCCTCAATCAAGTCCGCTTGGAGAGCTAAATGCGTTTTGGAGTTGCGAACTTGGCATGATCGTTCAAAATACGTCTCATAGCGTGGATGGTGGTCGTGGTTAACAATGGGCTCCGGGACAGTTCCCTCAACAACGTCGTAGTCAAATGCAAGCTCGTAGTTATCCCGCTCATCCTCCACAATCATGTTATGAAGTATCACACATGCTCCCATAATAATACGAATTTCTGTTTTATTCATGAGACGAGCGGGGCCACGTACAATGGCAAATCGAGATTGTAACACCCCGAAGGCTTGCTCAACGTCCTCCCTTACTGACTCTTGACATTCTGCGAATAGTTTTTTCTTCGGCCCTTGGGGAAGTGGGACGTTTTGACAAATGTAGCCCATTGTGGATAAATTCCATCCGAAAGATAGTACCCTATGTTGTAATAGTGCTCATTGACGATATACTCACATTTAGGAGCCTGATCCTCATACATCTCTTAGAAAACAGGTGAGCGATCAAGGACGTTAATGTCATTGAGACTTCCAGGCAACCCGAAGAACGCATGACATATCCAAAGGTCATATGATGCAACTGCTTCAAGGATGATTGTTGGCACCTTGTAAACTTGCTTTTGAAATGATGCCCTCCAAGCTGTTAGACAATTCTTTCACTCCCAGTACCTCACCTGAAAGTACTCTGGATGATTGCCGAGTGCTTCCACAATGCGGAGAAATAAGTGCCTCCTCATTCTGAATCTGCGACGAAATGATGTCCATTATACACTGCATCTTCGGCGAAATAGTCTTGATATAAGCAAGTGTGGGCTGCTTGTTTGTCTCTCTTTATACATCTCTTTTTTCATTGGAGGAGTAGATGCCGATGGCGTCATCTCCGTGGCTACTTCGCTAAGTTGTAGAAGGAGCATCATTTGTTGTTGCACTTATTGTTGATATTGGAGGTACGCCCCCATGACAGGGATGATGACATCATTATCTGATGAAGAAGAGGATGATGACGAGGAGGACGATGATTCCTCCTCAATTGGTTGTGTGTCCACATTAAAACTATCCATTACAAATAACTTGCGCAAATAATAATTATTATTCATTAATGTATAGAACAATAACCATTTTATTAACAATAAATAGTACCCACACCCATTTTGCATAAGTTGATATCATTACATGACTACACCAAACTCAAGTCTAATACAACACATGGAAAATAAAGCCACATTGTTACAACATAGGATGAAGTACATAGTTCTCGCATTCTATAAAATTAGGGGGGAGGGGAGACATATTACTGATGTGATGATGAGTGCCCTGATCTCCTCGCAATAATGTCCGCTTTCCATTGCTCATAGTAAGCCGTTTGTTCAGGACTCATTGCGGAGGTGTCAATCATCATTATTCTTTCCTCTTCTCACATCAGCTTCATTTCCCTCATCATTATCTTCTGAGCTTTTTCTTCTTTAACTATGATGATGAAATCCTTGAACATATCATTCATATCACTGTTGGCACTCTTTATCTGTTGCAGCTGAATTGTTGCTCGATCAAGTACGGCATGATTCGCCGCTTGTTTCATCCTTCTTTCGGCCGCTTTTCGGCCTTCCTTTCACTCCCACCGACACCTTCATTTTCGATCCCTTCAGTGTCGGGGTTGGACCTTTTTGATGATCCTGACCCTGACTTAGGTGGATCAGATATCGTACGCCATTTTGGCTGATCCCTAAGCATCTCATACCAATGTTGCAACTCAAACTTCTGTGTAAGCCCAGCATACAATCTGTGGGCCTTTTGCAGAGTCCTTGCATCATTCCACCCACTGTGGTTACTACGTTCCACTTCATGCATAATACCTATCCATTTGTTCACTATTGGGGTGCACCGCAGCCATCGGCTGTTATATGTCTTTGAAGTTCGTGTCGATGCCCCTTGTGGACGGTGCTCATTAAAAGTCGAGGTCACCCTATTCCAGAAGCTAACCTTCTTTTGGTCGACTCCGACAATAGGATCTGTGCCTACATTTATCCATGCCCGAATAAGCCATTGATCTTCGTCAACGGTCTACTTTTTGGCACCACCACCTGTTGCTCCCATTACTTCCTCTCCATCTCCCTCATCAGTACTTACCTCAATGTTCGTCCCAGACTGGCCCCGCCCGACCAATGACCCCGTTGGTGTGGATAAGGGGGTGCAGTTGCTCCCAACAGAAAGGTCATTTCGATGAGGAGGTGGCGGTGGATAGTAAGGAGGGTAGTACGGGTATTCACTCTCTTGCACATTGAAAGGTTCAGTATGTGTTGATGTGTAATATGGTGGAGGATATGGTCGAGGATTCTGACTTTAACCACCCGGAATCCTCGAGCTATGGTGGGATGGGTAATATGAATGATGCGGATGACGGTGATGGTTTTGTGGTACATATGGTAGGTACGACACATGGGCATTGTGTATGGGAATTGGGGGAGCACTATTCCCCCCAGCTTGGGGTGAACCGTCAGCCTCAAGCAAGCTCATAAACGAGGGGGGAGTATTAGGGTCTATATTTCAGATGAAGTTAGCACCTACAAATTTATAATTAACCGTATTAATATATTAGTGACTTATAGTAATTGAAGGTCATATTTCAGATGACATGAAATATTTAAACTTTATTCTCATAGCGCTTCATATCATATACTAAAAAAGAAAACCATTCATTTTTTCCCAAGTTACATATTACATTTAATTATTTTCCCAACTAACACATTTATTTTAGTAATATATACTTCAAAACTATTTCATTCATTTGATGAAGTTCATATTAATTTTAATTATAACATATTAATTTTAATTATCATAGTCATTATCATATTCATTTTTGAGAACATTAAAATATGCATAATTTCTTCAACATGCCAAAAAATATTCTACCACCCTATAATGTTCATTTCAACAACTAATACACCAACTATATTTGCAAACATGTTCTCCTAATTGTTGCAAACTTATTCTACAAATATATTCATTTCAACAATTACCAATTTAATTATCCTAACTTCATTAACATGCCCAAAAATATGATAACAATATTCTCATAGCGTTTCCCAAAGCATTTAATCATATTGCTAAGTTAATAACAAATAATCACAACATATAATTAAATTTTAATTATCTCCTACTTACACAAATAACGTTTACAAATTTCAAATTAATCTTTGAATTATATTATTCATGCTGTTGCTACTACATTAATAAAATATAATGTTTTTAACATTTAATATATCAACTACCACATAATAATTTTTTCTAATGCATTAAAAATTAAATAACAACTTACAATTTGCTTCACTAGTTTGTTGATTTGAAAAGCAAGTCAAACTTCTCTACAAATACAAACAACAACAACGTTACAAACTAAAATTACCAGTTTTTAAAGTACAAACAACAACAACGTTACAAACTAAAATTACCAGTTTTTAAAGTACAAACAACAACAACGTTACAAACTAAAATTACCAATTTTTAAAGTACATAATACAAAACTTAACACAATTGAATTTATAAATTCTTACAAATTTCTTCACTTCGTTGTTGCTAAAATGTCTCACTAGAGAGAAAAAAATTAAACAAATTTCTTCATTTCATTAACATATTCATTAACATATAATTCTTTTCACAACATCTCAAAGACTGATTCCCACTTTTATACCCACTTTTAATAACATCACTAAAATTATTCTACCAAAACCTTTGTAAAATAAAATCATAGCTACTATATTAAAAATATATAATCATTACAAAATTTAATATATGAACAAAATATAAACACCAACAAGTTTTTCCACAAATACAAAAATAACTACATTACTCATATAAAATATCAAGTTGAATATATAACATTAAGTATTTACGGAAACTAAAAATATAAATTCTTACTGTTACTTTCACTTCTTCCTTGATATAAAAACTTGACTATAAATCCACCAAAAAATGATCAATTTTCACGAGAGGAAGAGGAATTGAGGGAGGTTGTGAGTGAGAAACTGAAGTATCATATATATAAACATAAGTTATACACACTAAAAATCAAAACAAAAATTGTTCCCATGGGGGAGAAGAACGGTCACAAAGCTCTGCTTGCTACCCAGCCTTTAGCTTTTCAATGCATGGCTTGTCTCCAAAATAATTGTGCTGGTCAAAAAAAAAAAACAGTGGTCAAACCCCCAAAACGACATCGTTTTGGGGGGGGGGGGGGGGGAACAGTCAAAAAAAATTTCACCAAGCCTCCTCACGGCCTGCGCAGTCTCGCCGAGCCCCCGAGCCAAGCCAGCCACTGCAACCTGGCTTGCCTCTCTCTCTCCTCGCGCGAGCATTATATATATATGTTCAACTTTGCCATTGGACTCAATCATGTCTTTTAGCGGACTTTATTTCAATGGTAAAAATTCCCGCATTACATAATTCTAATGGTAAAAATTGACAATGCTAAGGGCATAAAGAGTCCAGACAATTCTTATTTCAATTATGTATAGAAAATTCCCGCATTACAATGATAAAGCTTTTTGATGAAACACATATTAATTTAACTATAGCATTATATATAAATGTTCAACTTTGCCATTGGACTCAATCATGTCTTTTAGCGGACTTTATTCGTCCATTATTTCATATGACTTTACTATATCCTTTTCCATTTGTTCTAGACATATATAGCATGTATAAGAATACTAATAGAAATAATTGAAATATACTGGGCACCTGATTTTCTTATTATATTATTAATATATGATATCATTAATTCAAATTTATTGTTAAAGAAAATTTGTAATATTTTTCTCATAATCACGACTAGTTGTTATTTTAGTTTATAATTTTTTTAAGTCTAATATTTTTGAAAATCAAATGGTTAGGCAATTAGATAAATATACTAATTTTATAACTTATGCCTACTCTTTTCTTATATTAATTCAATTGAAATTAATTTATCGCAATAGTTTATATTTTTATCTATTTAAACAACAAAATACAATTAGTTTAATTATAAATCTAACATTAATTGAAAGGTGAATTTTAGACACGTTATTTTAGCTTTTAAGTGATTTTAAACACTTCTGATCAAAGAAATCTCCTCCTCCGATCTTCCTCTCCTAAAAAACCTATCATTCTCCTCTCTTCAGAAAACCCTAGTTTCTTGTGCTTCTCCTTAGGAATTATCCCCTTTATTCATATTATTCCTAATAGTTTTTACTAAAAATTATTCTTTCTTCATTTGTGAGGGTCTCACTACATGCACCCTCTTCTTGTGCGGGGTGTTGTCTCTTCCTCTTGGAGCGATCTATAAATCTATTTTCATGTTGTTTTCCTGGTATGAGATTGAGCTGCTAGTGGATTGTAAGGTTAGTCCATAATGGGTATTAATGATTCGAATTTGAACTGCTATGACACATTAATTTTTTCAATTAAAAGGCTACACAAGATTTGTGGATATCCTGTTAGAGGCTATATTGCGAAGCAACAAGTAATAAGCAGACGAGCATTAATTTCATTTAGTTTTCTCCATCGAAATGCTTATTTTATTATTTTAGTTATGAATTTGTTCGAATATGATGCTTATTATGGATGTTGCAGAGCATACAATTGCTAAATTCATCATTTAAAAAAAAAAAAACACCTTCAATCGAAAATTTTGTACTTAGCATTACCTAAATGCTAGTAATTAGGTGCTTTTTATTAACTTGTAATGTATGTTGGGTGTTGAATACAATAATTATTTTTCCAAACAGGGGAAATGTAGGAAATAGGTTACTCTGTTTCTTTCACATATTTAGAAATTGGAATGTGAACCAACGCGAACATGCCTTGATTGGGGCCTGACGTCTTCAATTTTCCTCACCCATGTGTCATGGACAAGAGTCCTACATCGGAAAAGTGAAGAGAGGGTCCTAAGCTTATAAGTGGTGGAGTTGCACATCCCATCAAACCGGCCTTTTGGGAAAGGACAATGGCCCCACGACAAGTGATATCAGAGCCAACCCAGACCCGACTTTGATGTCTCGCCAAACACTCCAACAAACGAGGTAGACGGGGGGCCCATCTGTGACAAGGGCATCACAGGATTAGGTAGGAGAGAATGTCACGAACAAGAGTCCTCCCACATCGGAAAAGCGATAGGCGGGTCATGGACTTATAAGCGATGGCGTTACGTACATACCCCATCAGATCGATCTTTTGGGGAGAAGCTAATAGCTCCGTGACACATGGTATGAGTGTACGAACGCATTTATATAATAGGTGATGATACGTGTTTTACTGCGAGACACTCTTAAATGTCTTGTCGTAACGCAAATTAATATTTTTTATGATTGAAAGACACCAAATTTTTATTAACTACAACTTATTTGAGTTATGAAGCTTTAATATTCGTTAGTTGCGCCAACAACTACAAACAGAAACTCTAACCAGATTAACTCTATCCGCAAGGCATATCACATGTGTAATCTTGCAAATATAAAAGATTATGTATAAAAGGATTATTTACACAATTTATAAGTTTTGACAACCTTCTGCTATTCAATCATATTATTTTTTTCCAATTTAATATGTGATAAGATATATTTTAATAGAAAAAAAGACACTTAAAAAGTGTATTGGTGCAAGACACTTATCATTTTGCTTATATAATTTAACATAATAGTTGCTTTTTTTTTTTATAATTGGTGCTGTTGGTCGGCTCTAGTGACTTAGGATTAGACAACCATGATCGTCATGCAAGTGGTGGCAGTTATAACTACCTAAACCTATGTAAAGGGAGTTTAGAGATCTATTTATGGATTAGTTGCAATAACACTAAACACAATATTCGCCGTCTCTCCCTCTCTCTCACGACGGCCCGACCGTCACCAGGTTCGAGTTTGGGACTTGATAAATCAACAGTGACTCTAATATCCACCGTTTGATTATTTGCATCAATTCGTAGGCAATTTTCGTGTAATGAGATCCCTCACTTCAACACCTACAGGTTATTCCTTTATTTTCCTCCAATGGTATCAAAGCCCCATTGCTCAGTTTTGTCCCCGATTGAATCGGTCATGATTTATTATGCGATTTGTTAGCTCAGTTACGCCACTATGCTAATTCAATTCATGCCAACATGTTTCTGTATGAATGATTGAATGTTTTCGACGCACTCCCCCCTAACCCCAATAATTGAATCTCTAATTGTTTTCTCTATCCCTAAGATTAAACAAGCCATGGTCTTTCCTACTCCAAACCTTAGGGGTATGACCTATTCGACCAACCAAACCCGTTAACCCTCTGTAGCTGCAAGGCGGCATGGACAGATTTTAGTGGTGGTTAGGGGTACTATCCATGGACATCTCTAACTCAAAAATTTTCTAACTAGCTAATATGAGAAGGTTTAAAAGTTGTGTGGGCGGTCTAAGGTGGACAACTATAAAAAAGACCCAAAAAATTTCCTTGGACACATTAATCCAACCAGCCCAATTAGCTTATTGACACATTTTAACTTTCCTTTTAAATAAAAAATACAAATAGCCTAAAAGAGCTTATTGCTTTTTTTTTTTTTTGGATCTTCTGTTAAGTTTTATTAGTGATTTGCCTACTTAATTACAAGACATACCTATTAATTGGTTTTGTTGATTGAAGCTCTTTCTTTAAATTTCTCAACGCCGCTATACCTAATTAGTACAATTTGTATAGTTTTTGATTTGTCAGATCCACTTAATCAATTTTTGGGCTCATTTTGGTTAATGGTTAATAATTGTTATCATGTTGTGTGCTCTTGTAATTGCTCGGAGCTTATTTATATGCTATTGTGCTTAGTAATTTTCACAATTTTAGTAATTCATTTCTAAAATGGTGTAGTAGATGGTGTTCTATCACTGAAATTCGATGCAAAACCTTTAATTTTGTTCTAATGCCCCATTGCCATATTCTTGATTCATATGGCTGAAACTAGGATGTGGTTTGTATGAAATTCTTGTTTATTTAATTTTTTTACTTATTATGCTTGGATGGCTAGCGGTTTATTATGGGATTTAAGTATACCAAGTTGTTTTAGGTTTCAGGTTATGTTCAAAGCGGAGGGGTTACTTGATAATCCACATTAATTAAACTAGCATGTAGTCTTAATCTTAGGAAAATTTGATCGCTACTATATTAATATATGATTTCTTGCCTTACAATGTAGTGCTCGATTTCATGTATTGTTTAAAATTTATCTTGTGGTACACATGGTAGTAAATGTTCGTAAGTAGACGCCCCTGATTCATAAATGTCTGGATCTGTCACTGAGAGGTGGTTGCTTCGTTAGCATGAACTAAGTTTGTCAACGCCAGCATAGCCCCGATACCCCTTTGGTCCAAAATGATTAACAAAAAAAATTAGGAAAGTTTGTAAAAGACGAGAAGAACCCGAGCACATCCATCGGAACCACCAAGAAAGAGTGACGCATGTGTGTCACATATCGCTGACGAATTAAAGTTGGCTCTAGGCTTATTTCTTCCTCCGCTACGCACTGAACCCACCAATCGACACAGCAGCGACAAGAAAACCATAGAAAACTACCTTTATTAGTGCACGTTAGAGGGTGAGAAATGTTTAGGTTGGGGTGTTCTTATTTTTAGCCGTGGGCCTCCTTTTAATTTTGGCATTATTTTTTGACCATACTGTGCCTCGTTTTTGTTATATTATGTTGATGCTCATTAATGCTAGTAAGGTTGTCCTCAATTTTTTTAAAACTTATATGAATTCGTTTCTAACGAATGTGCTTGGTATGTCCTTAACGTATTTTATGAATTAGTTTCATGAAATATGAAATTCATAATATTATATGAATGTGCTTTATTTAATAATTTACGAATATTATATAAATATGTTTTATATAATATTATGATTAAAAATGATACATGAATATACTTCGTATCAATTATTGTTTGTCATAAATGCATTGTGAATTTGCTGTTTGTGTTAGTTTTCTATCCTTTCCTAAGTTAGTGAATATGAGTTTGTTTCATATTATCACATAAATATGCTTTATGCTAACTATGTAATCAAGCAATGTTTTATGAATTTGTTTCATAAAATTTAAACTCATAATATTAAGAATGTGTTTTATAATTTGCAAGAGATATTTGAGTAAGTTTCACATTGACTATAAATGTATAAATGAGTTTTATATAATATTATGTTGTTTACAACTTATTTTGGTGTTATGAACTTCGTTTGTAACATGTCATTATACATATGTGTGTGTGTGTGTGTGTGTGTGTGTGTGTGTGTGTGTGTGTTCGGTTTATGTTTCTGTGAATATATTTGTGTGTGTGTGTGTGTTCGATTTATGTTTTTGTGAGTATATTTGGCAATATAGTTTCATATGCATTTTGTTATACAAATATGTTTCATATAAATATGAAATTTTGGGCTGGTTATATGCAAGTGTGTATTATATGTCATTAAATAGAGTTTTAAATGACACATGTATAACATGTTACTAAGATTATATAAATTCATTTAGTATTTCATAACTTTGTGTAAATTTGTTTTACATAATAAAGTTGAACATCTTTGTGATATTTCTCAGCGAGTGTGTTAATTAGTTTAACATTTATGCACTCCATAAGTTTATTGGAAGAATGTGGTAAATAAATTATAGAAATTTTCAATTTATGTTTGTATGTGATGATTATGAGTGTAGCAAAATTTTTGACCATTGACATGAATGATGAAGGTTTTGATGAATTAATTATTTTAAAATTATTCCTAACATCCATCTTTCAATATATGTACACACACACACACACACACACACACACACACACACACACACACACTGATAAACCTCCTCCTAACTAATCCTAGCTGGCAACAAGTTGTTACAAGTCAGTTACAAGTCAGTTATAGCATCAAGCAGCATCAAGAACCTGTAACCAACACGTTGCCTTGTATATATATATATGACACTCCTCTTATAAACATTATAGAAAAATATATACAGAATTACACTTTCAATATTTTCTTGATTTTTCCTTCATTCTGTTTCATGGTATCAGAGCTTAGGCTCGTTCGATTTTTTTTTTTTCCCCATGGCTGCCGCTTGATCCAGAAAACACAAATGCAAACGATGCTTCAGAAACAATGTCTGAAGCTGTTTCAAATCCCTCACACATTCTTTTCCTACATCCTTCTTACAATCCTAACAGCATTCTTGTTAATGAACTATTGAATGGAAAGAATTATGGAACCTGGAAGAAGTGTATGGAGATTGCATTAATAGCCAAGAACAAACTAGGGTTTGTCCTTAGTACGTGTGGTCAGCCAGGTTCGACTTCACCATTGTTTTCACAATGGGACAGGTGCGACAAGATGGTAATTTCCTGGCTTCTTCACGCTGTGGAGAAGAGCATTTCAAACAGTATACTATTCTCAAATTCATCAAGACAGATTTGGATTGATCTTGAACAAATGTTCGGACAATCAGATGGCACAAAATTCTTCCAAATAAAGAGAGACCTATATTCAATCACACAAGGTAATCATGATATTGCTTCCTATTTTACTGAGATAAAAAAGTTGTAGGATGAACATGAGTCAATGTTGTCTACTCCTACATGTTCTTGTAGGACAACTTGTGCAACTTATGTTGATGTTCATGAAAGGAGGGAAAGGGAGAAGTTAATTCAGCTTCTTGTAGGATTGAATGATGTTTACAAAACTGTTAGAGGAAATATACTAATGTCCAAGCCTTTATCGATAATCAGTGAGGCATATTATATGCTTATTCAAGAAGAGCATCAAAGGGAAATGTCCTCTGGTGCTCACATAATTTCACATTCTGCTGCCTTGCATATCAACACTTTCAATGGTTTTGGCCAAGACCCTTCTGCCATGATGGGAAATCATAATGGCTATGGAGGTGAAAATGCTACTTATGGTCCAGGAAATGGAAATAGAAATCTTGGAAAAAACCTTGGTTATGGGGCTAATAACAGTAACAATACTTTTGGAAATAATGAATACAACAACAGGAATTATGGGTCTAGTTTTGGAAATAATGGATACAACAACAGGAATTATGGGTCTAGAAAACCTCTGTTCTGTGACCATTGCAAGATGTCAGGACACACAATCCAAAAATGCTACAAAATTCATGGGTACCCCCCAGGTCACAAACTGTATAGAGGAAAGAGAATTGCAGCCTCTGCAACTCAAGACCAAGAGAATAGTTCTTGGTTAGAAGATGTTCATGCAATAACCTCTTCTGAAACTCAGTCTACAACTCAGCCTACTCTGTCTTTGCCAACACTGAATGTAGAACAACATCAACAACTTCTTCAGCTTTTAAGTAAATACTCTTTGGAAAATATTCATCCATCCTCCTCTGTTGGCACAGGCTTTATGGCAGGTAAAAATAGTTTTTGTTTTACTGCAACTTTTGATAGGGGTAGTTGGATTATAGACAGTGGAGCTAATGACCACATTACACCTCATCTACATCTTTTTTCTACCCTACAACCTGTTAAAATCCCTGGATTTATCACAATGCCAAATGGCAAACAATCCAAAATAGCTCACATTGGTCAGTTCAGTTGACTCCTTATCTGACATTACCAAATGTTTTACATGTTCCTAATTTTCAGTTTAATCTCTTGTTAGTACATAAGTTGTGTGAGCAAATAACTAGTAAAGTTATTTTTTCAACCACTGACTGTGTTCTCCAGGGCCTCACATCACAGGCAGTGGTCCTTGGTAAAGCAAAGGAAGCCTCTACCATGTGCAGTCCCATAGCAAAGAAGCAGCAAGTGATCATTCTCTAGCACTGCAGCTCATTAGGCAAACTAGTCCTCACACTTCTAGTTCTACTCAATCCATCTTCCACCGGAACCATCATTTTTCTGCAGCTGAATCTTGGCACTTCAGATTAGGGCATTTATCCTTTGATAAAATGAGATGTATTAGTCTACCTTGTGATAAAAGAAAACACAATACCATATGTTCTATTTGTCCTAGAGCAAAGTTACATAGACAATCTTTTCCTTTAAGTAGCACTAGAGCTTCAAAAATCTTTGAGCTCATACGTGTAGATATTTGGGCTGCCTACAAGTGTACTACATACAATGGTTACAAATATTTCCTTACCATTGTTGATGATTACTCTAGAGCAACATGGATACACTTGATATCTACCAAAAGCAATGCTTTTCCTTTATTGCAAAGTTTCATAACCTATATTGAAAATCAGTTTGGGCTCTCAGTCAAGATCATCAAAATCGATAATGGCTCAGAATTTTAGGATGGGACAGCTATCCAATTTTATAGTCAAAAAGGCATACTACATCAAACCTCTTGTGTAGATACACCCCAGCAAAATGGGATTGTTGAAAGAAAACATAAACACCTACTAGAAGTAGCCAGAGCCCTTATGATTCAGTCTAATCTACCTCAAAAATTTTGGGGGGAAAGCATCCTTACTGCTGCCTACTTAATAAATAGGTTTCCTACACCAATTTTGGATAACAAAACACCTTTTGAAGTCTTATATAAAGAAAAACCCTCTTATACTCATTTAAGGGCTTTGGCCGCCTATGTTATGCATATACTCTCAAAAGGAATAGAAGCAAATTTGACCAAAGAGCTACAGCTTGCATTTTTCTGGGATATCCTTATGGCCAAAAGGCCTACAAGGTTTATGATCTAGAGACAAAGAAAGTCTTTACTACAAGAGATGTTGTTTTCCATGAGTCATATTTTCCTTAGTCAGGTATACATCACGCATCAGATCTACCATTACCTCTTCCAATCCTTGAAGAACATAACACAGACCCTTCACATAATATGTATAACCAGCCACAAATACCAACAAATCAAATACAAACAGAACAACCATCTACCACCATTTCTCCTAACTTAAATCAAGAACCAAACCATCAGCCCAGAAACCAAAGTCCAACACAAATTACACAGCCAAGAAGGTCTACTAGAAATCATAAACCTCCTCTTTACTTCCAGGATTACATTTGCTCAAATATCCAAAAGAGTTGGTGCAATCTAGTAATTGTACCCCCCAACACTATGACATGTTTATCTACCATAGACAAATACCCAGAACCAAGCACTTATGAGCAAGCTACTGCACAACCAAAATAGCTAGAGGCAATGCAAAAAGAAGTTGATGCACTGCAGAATAACAACACCTGGGATGATGTAACACTCTCTAAGGGGAAGAAAGCAATTAGCTGCAAATGGGTTTTTAAAAACAAAGCTCAAATATGATGGTTCTCTTGAAAGGTTAAAAGCAAGGTTAGTGATAAGAGGTTTCACTCAACAATATGGTATTGATTATCAAGAATTTTTTTCTCCAGTGGTAAAAATGGCCACAATCAGGACACTCGTGGCAGTCTCAGCAGCAAAGGGTTGGACAATGTACCAGTTGGATGTTAATAATGCTTTTCTACATGGGGACTTGGATGAGGAAGTGTATATGCAAATGCCAAAAGGTATATTAAATCCACATAACAAAGTTTCCAGGCTAAGAAAATCTCTATATGGTCTTAAGTAGGCTAGTAGACAATGGTTCAGTAAGCTGAAAGACACAATCATCTCTCTTGGCTATTCCCAATCTAAAAATGACTATTCCTTATTTCTCAACAAGTCCTCTAATAACCTCACTGCCATAGCAGTATATGTAGATGATATCTTGATCACTGGTTCAAATTTTCCAGAAATTTAGCATGTTAAGTAATGCCTCAACGATAGATTTGGAATCGAGGACCTTGGACAACTTCATTACTTCCTAGGCCTGGAAGTACACCAAACTCAGCAGGGTGTTATTCTTTCTCAACAAAAGTTCACTAGAGAACTATTAAGAGATTGTGGACTTGCATTAAAGAAGAGTACTGCCACTCCACTTCCACTCAACTGCAAACTACTCCCTGATGAAGGAGACTTACTGCCTAATCCAACTATTTACAAGGACTTAGTTGGGAAACTAAATTTTCTAACAAACACCAGGCCAGACTTGAGTTTTTCTATGCAATATCTCAGTCAATTCCTATAAAATCCAAGAACAAGTCATCTTCAACCTCTAGCACATACAATAAGCTACATTCAAGGCACAACAACATAGGAAATTCTCCTCAAAGGTTCAGTTTAGCTAAGCTTACAAGCCTTCTCTGATTCAGACTGGGCAGCTTGCCCCACATCAAAAAGCTCAGTAACAGGATATTTGATCCTCTTAGGATCCTCCCCCATAAGTTGAAAATCAAGAAAGCAGGTACTGTTTCAAGGAGTTC
>JACYFF010031954.1:16114879-16148167 GCA_017589665.1 Selenicereus undatus | reverse complement strand
ATATATACGTATATATATATATACGTATATATATATATATATATATATATATATATATATATATATATATATGCTAGACATGACAATTAAAAAATGATTGGTGATCTATTTACCAATGAGAAGCTGGATGACATCTGGCGCCAGAAGATTTAGTTTCTTCTAAACAAGCATAAAGCGTTAGAATACTTGATGACTTCTTTGTTTGTTTCGGCAAACAAAGATGAGAGTAACAAAGATGTTACTACTAGTGAATAGCATCAAGAGAGCCTAAAGGCATACCAAGAATCGTTCAAAACGGATCAATTAGTATGTATCCTATGTTATATGGCATGTCTAATGATCCACTGGGGAATTTGAGAGGTATCCTACTAATGAGGACATGTAGGATCAACTAAAGATCATATTCGGCCTGAGTCATCCCCCCTTAGAGTTCGAGACCTGTTGGTGGAATTGCGAAAAGGCAAAAGGCCAAGGGCAATAGAGAGAAGAATATAGCATGTGTTAAGGTACATAACACTTGGGCATGTCCAGAGGCCAAAGTACCTCCTTTCACAGTTACTCTTAAATAATATGCATACTGCCATGCATTGGTTGTTAGCTCTTTTCCTCAGTGGATTGTAAACATGGGAGCAACCAAACGCATAGTTGAGGACCAAGGTGATCTTGTGGACTCTCATTGCTACTAGTGAGTTCATAGATTGCTGTCCTAGGGAACGACAGTGAGGAAGATTTCCTTGGCATAGGAACATATCAACTTAGACTCTGTAGAAGAAATACATTATCTCTTCACGACGTTATCTACGCACCAGGGGTGCAGTGTTCCCTTATGACTTTTATCTCTTTAATGAGATTAAGTTTCTCTTTTGAGTTTCGTCTTGATGATTTAGAAATTTTGTATAATTAATGACAATTTTTTGACCATGGAACATTGAAAGGTGATTTCATTGTTTTGGGTTTGGATAATATTTATAATGGTAAATCTTTTGGTATTGTCTCATATTTTGACTCTGACTTTGATTCTATTAAGTTGGTTATTCGACTTGGTCATTTGGGTCAAGATCGAATAAGTAGGGTAGCTAAAAAGGGTCTCTTATATCAACTCAAGGGGGCTATGGTTCCTAGATGTGAGCAATGTCTACCTAACAAAGCAACCATAAAATCTTTTGGTAAGGTTTCGATGGCATTGCGAGTCTCTTAGAGTTAATCCAGTACGACATCTGCAGGCCCATGAATGTGAAAGCACGTCATGGAGTTATATATTTCATTACTCTTATATATGATTACTCATGACATGGGTATGTGTACCTATTATTTCACCGCTATGAGGCACTTAATATGTTCAAATGATTGACAGTGGAAGTGAAGACTCGTTTGGAATGAAAAGTTAAGACTCTTTGAGCTGATTGAGGTCATGAATATCTCTCTTATATGTTAAAACAGTTTAATGAGAAAAAATGTACGAAGAAAGCTAATGATTCCATGCACTCTATAAAAAACTGATGTTGCAGAGCATAGAAATTGGACATTGCTTGACATAGTCAAGACAATGATGGCACATGCTAAGATAATGATGGCACATGCTAACCTCCCGATTATTTTTTTAGAGGAAAGCGCTGCTCATAGGAGCTTATATCCTTAACCATATACAAATAAAGAGTGTATCTACCACCCCATATGAGTTATGGTATAGTAAAAAATCATCCTTGGATCACTTAGGCTCACTAGGTTCAACTGGTTGTGTGTATAACTCAACCTACAAATATGAAAAACTTGGTCCAAAAGCTATCAAGATGGTGTTCATAAGGTGTCTTGAACATTCCAACAGTATGTAATGTACGGGGAACACCCAAATGATAGTATAAGAAAATCAATTCCTGCGATATCGATTTTCTCGAGGATAAGTTCCAAAGCATGGGTGAAATAAAAAAAGTTAAATTGTATAAGTTATAGTAAGATATTTAACGATCTCTCGATGAGGGGGATGATTTGAATTCTTACCAAATCATCAAGGATGGTACACCTCCTCTATCTAACTCGTGCAGGGGATATTTGTCTGCATAGGACAATGAGGTTCGTTCTCAATCTGCAATTCCTAAGGAGGATCAATCGAGGATGAGGTTTGTCCTCAATCTCTCAGTTTTGAACGTGTTCTGTGTCCACATATTGAGGATCCTACACTTTAAGGGAATAGTGGGAATTATGCTCAACATATTAAGGGTGCCACACCTCTTAAGGAAAGGGGGAGACATTTTTTATCTAGATAGAAAAACAATGAAGTCCTAGAATTCAAACAAGTGAACGTGGAAGAATTCCTTAGCGATACTTCCAGATCAAAGAGGAAATATTCCTATGCATTCCCTTGGAATTAGAGGACCCAACCTCTTTTCAAGAGGCAATTGATTCACCAAATCACAAAGAGTTGATGGATTCCATGAGGTATGAGATAGACTCAATGGAAGAAACAAGGTTTGAGATCTCATTAATCTTCCACCTTGATATAAGTCTACTACAAAAAAATGGGTTTTCAAGGTAAAGCATCGGGTAGATGAATCAATTGACAAGTTTGTGGCCCATCTAGTGGCGAAAGGCTTTACTCAAATTGAGGGTGTCAATTACGAAGAGATGTTTCCTCCTGTGGTGAAATTTGTCTCTATTAACCAACTCCTGGCCCTAGTTACCCATTCGAACTTAGAGTTGTTTCAAATAGACACAAAGACTATTTTCTGCAATGGTAACCTTAAGGAGAAGATCCATATGGATCAGCCCATTTGGGTTTGTATCAAAGGGTTCTAGAGAATAAGGTGTGCTATCTTAAAAGGTCTATATACGATCTTAAGAAATCTTCCAGCTCTCGGTACATTAGATTTCATGAAGTCATTACTTCATTTGGCTTATCCATGACTTTAGAAGACCATTGTATGTATGTCAACAAAGCAACTGAGCATTTATGTTTCTTACCTTGCATATTCATGGCATACTTCTAGCTAGGAATAACTTCGACATGATCAAAGTCACCAAGAAGTGGTTGTTCTCTATTTTTGAGATGAAGAATATGGGTGAAACTAAGAATGTCCTACACATAGGAATAGTTAGACACCATTAGTCCATTGTTACCAACATAAACTAGGACCTGATCACTGGCAAGGCATTAACAAAATCATGCATTACCTTCTCAATACTACTAATGTGGTCCTTTGCGATAAGGGTAGGAACCTAAAGTTGTTAGGTTGAGAGGATATAAGGATACCAATTGAGGCGATGATCTGTATGAGTCTAGATCAAATTCGCGATATGTTTTCACTCTCAGTGGGGGAGCCATATCATAGAGTAGTAACTAGTAAAAGTGCACAACACTGTTGACTATGAAAGCAGAATATATTGGTTGTTTCCATAAAGACAGAGGAGGTTGTTGCCATTAAGTGTATATCCACTGAGAAGATGATTGTTGGTTCGTTGACTAAACCTATTCTTAAAGATGCTTCCAAAGCTCATATGTTGAGTCTAAGATTTCGTAAGGTTTAGTTTTCAAATATATCTTGTTAAGTGATGAACATGTTTCTTTTGTAATGAGCATTTATGTAACAAAGATTAATGTTTCTTTTACTAAATGTTCGTGATTTAGTATAGCGAGTTAGGCATATTAAAATATCACAGGCTTTTGATTGGCGTAGGCATGCAAGAAATCACCATGACTCTAAGTAACGGACAGAGTGAGACTGAAACATGTTGGCACTAGGTGTCTAATAATAATGCGTCATATTAGTGGTGCATGAATGATAACTTACAATCGCCTTAGTGAGTATAAGACGAGACTCTAGTGAGTTCAATATGAAATATCTAATTTCATATTGAAGACTTAAAAGTCGAATCTTAAGTGTAAAGATTAACATGTTATATGTTAATCCAGTGACTCATATTAGATTTTTAGGTAAAATCTAAACCGATGATTTAGATGGCATAATAGAGTTACGTGCCAGACTAAGTGGGAGTTATAGCATGGCACACATTTCATATTGTGTGTGCTTATAAGATGACATATAGGAGGAGTGACAATTAACTTCTCTATCTTTGTCATTGTGTGGTCATATGGACAATGACTCTTCGTCTTAAAGCTTTGATATGAAGTGAAGCTTGATGATGCTTTCTTAATATGTTTCTTAAGGGCTAGGTTGTATGCAGTTCAACAAAGCACACTACAGAGGTACCTAACCTAAGATACAATATCATGATTACTGTTTGAGGAACAATCTATTCATATTCACCATATCAGCCTGAACGATTATATTGAGTATATAATCATCTAATATACCATTCAGTATAAAGGGACTAGGTAAGGTACTGGTGATGTTTGGATGATTTGGATTTGCATTTCGTGAAAGTGTTCTTTTAGTTGAATGGTGACTTAATATGACACTATTAGTTACTTTTTGATTGTACGCCCCCATTCGTGGTATCATGAAGCATGAAGAGTTATGATACATGAAGAGATATGAGATTTAGGAATTACGTGGCTGAGTACGAGATGTTGGCCGTCCCTAGTGACCTAGGGTTAGACGCCTACGGTCGTCACCTAAGCGGTAGCACTTATAATGACCTAAACCTGTATAGGATTTAGGGATCTAATTATGGATTAGTTGTAATAAACCTAAAGACAATACTCTCTGTCTCTTCCCCTCTGTCTCACAATTGTCCTACTATCATCGGCCTCGGGTTTGGGATGTGACAAGTCAATAGTGGCTCTATTAACCACCGCTTGATCATTTATATCAATTCGTGGACAATTCAGAAGTAACGAGATCCTTTGACTTCGCCCCTAAAGGTTTGTCCTTTCTATTTTCCTACGGGTACAACCTATAAAGACAGGTTTTACAACAAGTGCATACAACTATATTTGACTCCTTAAAACTCCTCGAAAAGAACACTACCCTATGAAAAACGCAAACTTCTTAAAACAAAAATATTGACATATTTAAACTGCTAAGTAAAACAAGACAGTTACACCCTCACTCCAAACACTTATCTAATACATTTACCTTCAAATCACCCCTGCATTTCATCCGTTGCATGCCCTCTTTACACCCCCACCAAGCAAAGCCTAAGAAGGCCACATAAAGCAAAAAATTAAATACCATATGTGGATACCACCATCACCACCATTTGGAACCAAACAGAAGTCTTTATAATCTTACTATGCATATAACTCCTTGCTATTCGCAGAACTCCCGAAAACATATTTTTATAACACCCACAAATTGGACACTAGAACATTCCTAAACTTTAAACTGAGAACTTTTCTTGATAACTGGATCCAAGAATTAACGCTAAATATATCTAACCAATGATGTTAGCTTATTCATCTTGGGTTGCCCTACAGACGTACTTCAATGCTTAAGTTAGTGGATACTAAATATCGAAGCTTGTGTGCAATAATGGAGGGAAAGGGAGGCAAAAGACGATGGAGTAATGAGGCGAAGGAGGCCGAAGTGGTTGCCAGATAGCTAGGCCTTTTCATCCTCTATGACAATAATTCTTGTTTAGCTTTGTGACTGATTGTCCCTCCTTTTTTCGGATGCCTCGTTCTCCTTTATAGAAGACTGTTTGCCCAACCCTAGTATTAGGGAGAAGATTATCCAATCCTAGGAGGAATGCAGAGTTCCTATTGAGGGTTTATTGCTGGATTCTTTTGGAAACCATGGGTAGGTCATCAATGAGGATGGATAGTTTTATGTTTTGCTATTGCACCCAACTCGTAGAAAAGTGTATTATGTTGATTCACATAAACAAATTTTGTGAGCAAAATCTATAAGTTGATTTTTACCGCTGACATATATAGCATAGTTTTTCCTTGTCTAGCTTAAGAAGATTAGAGTCAGGTTATCATTTGATTCTATTTTACAAATATAATATGAAAGAAATTGTAATAATATTGCAAATTTAGAAAATCCGTTATTCATTTATCCGTCAGATGTACTCATGATGTGTGCTACATTTGCATAGTATTTCATGGGTGTTTGGTTGTCATTTCCTTGGGATTTTACGTGCATAATCAAGCATTTGTGTGCCCTTTTTACGTGCAGCTGAAACAATCCGACCAGTTTGTAGCAGTCTAGACTTCCTGCAAGCACTAGGGCCTACCCATGGCTGAGGGACATAGTGTTGTCCTAGGTTATCGGTAGACCATGATCCCAGACACAGCCTGTGCCTCCCTATTTTTGCGGGGATTGTTAATTTTTTGTAGATGTTTCTACGATTCAAGTAAAAGTTTTTGTACAAAAGGCGCAATTCGCTTTGCATCTTTTGGGGAGGGGGATCCACCTATCTATCCTCCATTAGAAACAGTTAAGCGCAAGTTGAAATAGGTGATTTGTAAGGAAATTGGATCGAGTATGCATCGATGGGTTAAGTGCGCCCAGAAGACTGAGGATTTCTTTCTTCTTTTCTTCTTTTTGCTCAGTTAGATCATCTTTTTTTTCAAGTTTAATTCGTAATAGATGTTAATTTAAATTATATTTGAGTCACTTTATTTAATTTGTGGATTTTTTAGCCTATGATGTATTTGCTTGAGTAGTTATTCTTGAATCTTTCCACCTATATGTTGATTCATGTTTAATATAATTCTAGGTTTTTAATTTTCAACGATATTTATTAGCCATCTGCTTGCTTATTCTTAGATATCGCATGAAATCCTGAAAGGTGAAATTCAACAGTGGAAAACCAGAATTGGACTTGTTTGTGTGCACTTTTCAAAAAGGTTTGTCATTTGAAAGAGCATGTGTTATAATCTTTATGCTTAATGAGTTTGGAATTGATAGAAACCCACAAAATTAGGGGAAGATCAATTTGAGGTATTTCACTATGAATCGAACAAGCTCAATGATACTTTGCTTATAGCTCTTTAAACAAATTTGATTTTGCGAGATGGATCTGCAAGATACTTTGGTGAATCATCATTTTTCCAAAACAAATTCCTAGATGTTTACTTCCATATATTTAGATCTACTAAAATAATGTCTCTGGTTTTATCCTCGATTTTTTGGTACCACTTAGTCTGTCTTGATAGAATAGAACTCAATAGATTGATCTAATCCTTGTAGATATGACACTTGAGGTGCACAATGACTGTGCGTCCGCTTGAGGGCATATCAACCAGGAACTCTTGCATTAGGATAGAAGCTTGTTCATCCAAGCAATTATAGATCTTGGAAGAGAAATGCAGATTATATATTGTCTACTAAGTGCAAGCGACAGTTTGTTCTTGAATTGGAACAATACCAAGTAGGTATTATATATGATTAAGTGAAACTTGATCTAGAGAAGCTTATAACAATCTAGTAATCTCAAGGCTTATCATGAACTCTATCTTAGATCCAATTGCGAATTTCATTCTTTCTTCAGCTTGCTAGTGAGATATGGCCATGGAAACACCTGAAAAAGAGATTTGACATTAGTAATGGACCCGTAAAGTACAAGTTAAACAAGGATGTGTATGCTTTAAAGCATAATAATGCTCTAGTGACATAGCAATTAAAATACTCATTAATCTAGATTACCTATCTATTTGAGACTCCTGGATGCAAGAAGTTTGTTTATTCAATTGAGACATGATTGCAAGACTGAAGAATGAAAAACTCAGCCATTTAGGAATGACCTTTGTATTGTAAATTTAAGAATTCCTTCCTATCGTAATATTATAGCCTGCATTTTACTAATGCTAAGTTTTTCATTACAGAAAGTGATGCTAAGGTAAAAAGAGTTCTTTTCTTTCCTTTTTCTTTTTTGGGGGGGGGGGGCCCCCGCTTATCATTAATTCAAGACAGAAAAAACCGTTATTACAGGTGGAAGATATGGATATTGGGTTCATCAAATCATCATATATACAAATGCATTGACGGCATCAAAAATTTTGATAAAGATAAGTGGTAGTAACTAGCAAAATTGGATCATCCTTCCTTTTTCTAGTTTTGATGGATGTATATGAAAATGTATATATGCATAAAATGCTACTCTTCCTTTTAAGTGTTTCATTGTAAATAATTGCTTCCTTTTAAGCTAATTGAATTTTATATTCACAGAACTAAATATTTAAAAAAATTAATAGCAAAATAAAATTGTGAAAGACACATTTTACATAATTTTTTTTAATACTCCTGTACATGCATGAAATGGATAAGCACTATATGTTTTAATTTCTCTTATTTTCTTTTAGTGTTTTTTTTAATGAAATACAGTATGTTGTATTTTGTTCTAGAAGGAAATTTAATGTTGAAATATGTTTTATATAATTACATTCTATCTTATTAAAAAAAAGTGAAAAATTATTAATAAAAAAGACTACAATAGAAATGAGCAATTTTGACAGAATTTTTTGACGGATTTTTCGTCTGCCAAAATATCTGACGGAAATTTTGACGAAAATTATCTCATTTTGATGAGCATATTGTGAACGCAGAACTCGAAAAAAATTTTGACCATTTATTGCGCATTTTGACGGAACTCGCCAAAAAGGGATGGAAAATTTTGACGGGGTGCAAGATGTTCTGAAGGGGCCGTCAAAATCTCTGCAAAGATTCTGCCCACTTGCCTTGATTTTGACAGGACCCGTCAGAATTGTCCTTCAAAATTGTCAATAAATTCATCTCTCTCACAATCTCTCTCAATAAATTCAGCTCTCTCTCACACACTCTCTGTTAATCCCTCTCTCTCTCTTTCTCCTCTCACCTTGACAGAGCCCAGAGGCCCCCTTCTTGGTCTCCTCTTCATCTTCGTCTGCTATCATGTACCCAGATCATCCTCCACCATCATCTTCACCCTCCTTCCACCAAAATTTTGTGCATCCACCACACCAGATCACCTGTCACGCCAACACAGCACTCATCTCCCATCTCCACCATCCACATCTAGTGAAATCGAAGGGTTGAGATCGAAGAGTTTCAAGTATAAATTGAGGAAGCCACACAGGAGGTATCAACTAGGTCATATAGGTTTTAATTTTAAGGTTTTAGGTAATGTAATTTCAGTTTTTAGTTTCAATTTTAGTAATTTAGGGTTAGTTTTTATTCCCCTGGTTAGCTTCCGAATTCAAGATCTGATTTTACAACCTTTAAATTTCATGGTATGAGTGGTAATTTCGTAATTTTTGGAAATAATTTTTTTTTGCTTACCTTGCTTAATTTAGGTTAGATTTTCAAAATTTTAGATCTGAAGTTTTCCAAGTTTCAAATATGAAATTTTCCAAATTTTAGATCTGAGTTTTTCAAAATTTTAGATCTAAATTTTTTAAAATTTGAGATTCCAAATTTGAGATCTAAAATTTTCCAAATTTCAGATGTGAAATTTGAAAGATTTCACATCTAAATTCTTTGAAATTTTAGAGCTGAACTTTTCAAAATTTTATAGCTAAAATTTTTGAAATTTCAAATTTGAAAATTAGGTGCAATTTTCCTAAATTTTTCAATAGTCAGTTTTGAAATTTCAAAAAATTAGCTCCAACTTTTGAAACACATTAGTTAAATTTTAAAAATTTAGACCTACGATTAAGTTAATCTTTTTAATTCAATTATATATTTGAACGAGAAGATAACATTTTTTTTAGGGGGGGTGGGAGAACAAGTCATTGGCTTCAAGGATAGATTTTTGGGTGTTGAGGATTCATATCTAAGTTTAGGTGCTAAGGATTGATTTCTTAGTTTAGTTCTGATAATTATTTTTAATATATTTCCTACTTTTTCATGTTGCAGGTTTGAAGTTACTTGGGTTGACTTGATCTTCATATAGGTTGGTAATTTTGGATTGTATTTCTCGTTATGGATGTTTGGGTTGCAATTTGACGTTTTAGAATTGTACTCCTCCCAATTTGTTATTTTGGGTTGTAGTTATAAGTTCACAAATATGAAAAGAGAGATGGGAGTAAGAGGTGGGAGAAGCACTTATGTTTGTACTAGTTAATAGCAATTTTAGAACAATGCAACTGGTACTGTATTTTAATGTTTATGGATGTTATAAAAATTTCAAATTATGGCACTAATTTTACAATATTTTTTTGTTCATTTTATTCCATGTTGCATAATTTTCAATGAAATTTAATTATGACACTAATTTTTGATTAAAAGCGAAAAACAATTTCATAATTAATGACTGACAGAATTTTTGGCGAACCCCGTCAAAAAATTTTGACGGAAAATACTATTTTTATCAAAATTAATGACGGAGTCCGTCATAAATTTCTATCAAAATGTCAGCAGAACCTGCTACACTATCTACATCAACTCACTAAGGATCCTATGGTGAGTTAAAATAATTTTCAAAGATTTTAAGTAATTCCTTTCCTCCATTCAAATGAAAAAAAGTTTTACTAAGACTCCGTTTGGACCTTGAAAAATTTGGTGGAAAGAAAAAAAAATTGAAAAAGTTACATTTTTTCTGGTGTTTGGTTAGAGAAAGTCACAAAGAAAAAAAAATGTGGAGGAAAGTTAGGTGGAAAAATTGTTAGAAACAAGTGGTAAAATTTTTCTTATAAAATTGTGAAAGTTTGAGGAAAATTCTCAACCTCCTCCAATTTCATATTGGTTAGATGACATCAACATGATTCAAGTATTTCATCAACATTCAAATTTCCCATCCAAATTCTTTAATTTTTTCCTCAATCCAAACAAAAGAAAAAAAAATCCATTTTCTCCGTACTTTTTTTCCTTCACATTTTTTTCCTTCAGCTTTTCTTTGTACTAAATTTTCTAAGGACCAAACAGAGTCTAAGTATACAGACAAAGCGCTCCATTTTAATCAGTATTTTTCACAAAAAGCGGCTACAAGACATAACAAATTAAGTGCTTCACTAGGATTTTGAAAAGTTGTCTCGAATTTCCAATCATAATCCTTGTAGATTGGATCGTCCATATAATATGCAAAGCGAAACTCCAAGTATTTGATATACTTCTCTCCAAATAAGTTCTCCATTCCCGCAGTAGTTTCATTAGAACCCAAGTATCACTAGTTCTAAACTTATAGTGTTATATATGAAGGCCATAAATCACATATTTGACTATCAATGTCTGTTTTTAATGAACACCTGGTGAGTTAAGTAGAATTTCCAAAAGTAAGGTAATTATAAAAACTCTGAAATTAATTGACATTCGCAAGATTCGGTGAAATTAAGATGGGACACCATATGTAAAATTTTTGGACTCACCATTGTATATTTTAGATAATATATTACACTTTGAAAAAATATGACAAAAAATCATATGAAATTTCAGCGTTGGCTCATTTTTCAATAAAAGCAAGTATATAGCCTTTAAAATTAAGATGCCTACAATTCACCCCTTAGGATGGAGCCATTTCCCGAACCCTGCGTGAACGCGGAATACTTGTGCACCGGGTTGCCCTTTTCCTTTTTGCAATAGGGAGTGATATATTTATAACTTATAGCTTCTTATAGCTTAATACTTACATCTTTAACAAATTTTTACATCTTCTTGTATTTTCGTATTGTATTTTCATATAGCTTATTACATTTCCTTGCATATTCTCACACTCATTAACAATTATACTGTTGGCCAATGTTTTTTTTTGGGTCCTTATTCATAAAAATGTTTAAGTTTTGATTCTTATAACATTCTAGTTGTATATATTATAGTGAACATGATATTGTATATACATACAAAAATTTAACAACAATGTACATTTTTATATACTATCAACATAAAGTTTAGTGCATATTTTTTCTCATTTATTCAACAACATTTAACCTCAAAATTATTATCAGAAACATAATATTTGTTCAAGAAATAAAATACAATGAACATATGGTCAATTGAAATATGTTTTTTTAGCAAGTATAGAGATACATCATAAAAAGAAATATGCCTATTTATAATTACAGCACAAATTTTTCATTTATGTTTTAGTTTTGATTTGACTCATATATAAAAATAATCAAACTGTAGAAGACGAAAGTATTTCGCCTATTTCGTCCCTAAGTTGATCCATGAAAATTTGGTTCATATCATTATACAATTTAACATTGAATGTTTTATCCATATTTGGGTCCCTTGTTAAGATTGTTGTGCCCTTATTTCAGAAAAACAATCAATTTATGCCCAAATGTAACTATCGCTCTCTTTTTCTAACCCCAAAAAAGAAACCATTACTATCTCTATCTTGAAATTTTTTCGTTTCATTAATGATAGGTTAATATTTTGGAGAGTTTACTTTATTAATTTTTTTGGTAATGTTATGTTAAAAAAATATTAATCTTAATTTGATAAAACTAATATAGTTTTTGTTTTGGAGAGTTCTATTCATTTTGTTAAGAAAACTTGTTATTTTATCTTCAAAAAGTTTATTTTAATTAAAAAAAATTTTGTTTGCATATATAGAGAGGTGAAAGCCATGCCAAAAAAATAATCTTGACATTAGAATATATTTGGTTATATTAACTTTGTGGTCAAACATTTATTTTTATTATTATTTAATTGGGTTGTTTAAATATTTATTTCTATTAATTATATTATTTTTATTATTATTTAATGGAGTTGCCATTTTGGTTGAGAAGGAGTTGGTGGGCTTTGTGGTCGGAGTGAGGCGCAAGAGCGACCGGATTACGACCATTAAGGTTTTGGTGGGTTCAGAAATCATAAATGTGGTTAGTGTGTATGCTCCTCAAATAGGTCTGTCGGATGATATTAAGAAGCTATTTTGGAAGGATCTAGATATGGTCATCCAAGATGTACCTCGGAGCGAGAAACTTTTCATAGGAGGTGACTTTAATGGTCATATTGGTGTTGAGTCAGACGGGTATGATACTGTCCATGGGGGTTTTGGTTTTGGGGAGAGAAACAACAGAGGTGTTTCTGTGCTGGACTTTGCGGTGGCTTATAAATTGTTGGTGGTCAACTCCTATTTCAAGAAGAAGGAGAATCACTTGGTGACTTTAAGAGTGGCGCCTTAAAGACCCAAATTGATTACTTCCTGATGAGGAGAGGTCTTGCAAGGATTGTAAGGTGATTCCTAGTGAGTATCCAGGGACTCAACATAGGTTGCTAGTGTCGGATGTGGAGTTCAAGTGTTCAAAGTGGAAGAAGAGGAGAGTCGGGGACCCTAGGGTTAAGTGGTGGACCCACACAAAGGAGAACGTCGGGTTATTATCAGAGAGGATTACTGAAGAGGGAGCTTGGAGGCGGGCAGAGGATGCAGGTACAATGTGGGAGGCAATGACAGACTGTATTAGAAGGTCGGCTAAGGAAATACTAGGTACTTCCAGAAGAGGGGCTAAGAAAATGAAGGGTGCCTGGTGGTGGAACAAGGAGGTAAAGGAGAAAGTCAAGGAGAAAAAGAGGCTTATGCGAATATCATGAATAGTGGAACGGATGAAGAGAGAGAGATTAGGAGAGTTAGATACAAGGTAGTTAAGAAGGTAGCCAAGAAAGTTGTGGCGGTAGCTAAGAACTTGGCTTTTGATAGGTTATATCTTAGATTGGAGACCAAGGATAAGGAGAAGTAAGTCGTTAAACTGGTGAGGGCTAGGGAAAGAAAAACAAGAGATTTAGGTGTGGTGAGGTGTTTCAAGGATGAAAATGGTAAAGTGTTGTCCGAGGATGCAGAAATCAAGGAGAGATGGTAGAGGTACTTTTCCAAACTCCTTAATGGGAAAGTGATGGAAGATTCCCGTAGTAAGGGCAGAAAGTATAGTGAGAGGCGACTGGATCCGCGATTGTGTGGTCATATCACAAAAGACGAGATTAAAAAGGCCTTAAAGAAGATGACTAATGGGAAGACAGAGGGTCCAGATCAGACTCCGGTGGAAGTATGGAAGTGTCTGGGTGAAGAAAGATTAGAGTAGCTAACAGAGCTGTTCAATGTTACTTTTAGGACCACTGTTAGGCTTGTCGAGAGCTAAAAATTTAACCACTACTTCGATTATTTAATACTTTTTATAGCATAGGGAAGTAGGGATCGATCCACGAGGAAAGATTGTTTTAAAAAGGCTAGCTTAATCCTAAATGATTTTACTAATTCAATTTATTAAATCTAAACTTAATAATTCTAAACTAATTAAAATCTAATGAATAAAAATCTGGAAAAAAACCCAATGATGCTCCTAAATATTGTGGATTATATTATGGAAACAAAACAGTAAAAATCTTTCCTAAATAATCTAGAAAAATAAAATCAGAATAGTAACTGAAATTCTAATTAAAAATCAAAACAGCAAATAATAATCAGGAAATACATATTAAAAATGTCAAACAGTAACATAAAATATTATTCTTCAGGTATATAAGCTTGTAACTCCTCAATTGTATCCAAATAATTTCAGAAAAATCAAATCAGAAAATTACCACAGAATATCAATGCAGAATATTAAATCTGAAATTAGAAATAAAATAATCTGCATAAATATAAATACGAAAATAATCAAGAAAATTACCCTAATTCTAGGACACAATTTTATGGACTTAGAAATACCTAATAATCGTGAATTAACAATTAAAATCGAAATTTTCAGAATTAATAACCTAAAAACCTGCACATATCAATTTCGTAAAATAATTCTGAAAAATTACCAAATAATTTCTAAAAATTACGAAATTAACTATGGGAAGACTAGGACACTATATAAACTCTAATAATGGATAAAAATATAAAAATAACAAAAATAAAAAATTTTAGTCTAATTTCTAACAAACCGGTAATTAAATACTAAAACTGAATATAAATCAATCTAAAATTATAACCACTCTAAAAATCAAAATATAAACTATCTAAAATTTCCTAGGCACTCCTAAAAGACTGTACTTTTGGGAGGGGGTCAATTGAAATTATATTGAAGCTAATAAAAATAGAACAAAAATTAACAAACTAATCAAATTAACTCTAAGTAACAAATAATGATCAAAAGTTGTCAAATTTATGAAGAATACTTAGTATAATCTCAATCCACCATGCAAATTAATATTTATCATTAACACACAAGTTAATTTCATTTATGAGTTAAACTGTAGAAGACATCCACCAGCGGTTCTTCCCTGTTTTTCCTTAGATTCTAGTTTGATTAGGTCCATCCGTAATGTAAACCCTACTAATTTGATAATCTTTACACCAGCGCAAAAATTTGATCAAACTAGAGCATTAAGAATTAGAAAAACATCATTTAACACTTTGTAATCAATTTACTAGCAAATCGATTTAAGAAAGATCTAAAGCGATTACCTAATTAAAAGATATGGGTTTGAGTCATCCATGATTAATAAGAGTGATACCTAAGCATAAAAGACTATAACTTTTACGTATTATGGTCTTCTAAACTATCAATCGAAATTATATTAAACTAACTAGCATGTATTCTAATTGTTTTAACACAAATTTCATAAACGATAAACACTAATCGCTGTAGAATCATGAATATGAATCAACTAGACAATAAAGCATAAGACTTATTTCAACATAGTAAATTTAACTTGGCTTCAAGAAGATTATACTAAGTACATAAAAATTATTCACTCATGTTGAGAATAAAATCACAATATTCATCAATGATAATTCATGTTTAACAATAAACTAAAATTTTTAAAAAATGAAAATAAAAATAAAAAGAAACAATATGATGACTCTACGTTATTGCAGCGTGAGACGTGATCCACAATGATGACGATGATCGACGGTGTTATGCGTGATGGGGGTGAGGATGCTAGGCTATGATGGAGTGATGAGGAAGTGGCATCAATGTGCTGTGGTTTTGAGGCCGTGGGGAAGATGGGATTATATGGTGAGGAAGTGGGTGTTGAAGGTGATGATGGTGATGTAAGGTGATGGTGATCGTGAAATATGAAGAGGAGAGGAGCCGGAGGGATGTGATGATGGGATGTATTTGCGTGAGGAGTGAAGCGTGAAGAAGGTAGGCTCATCTGGAGGAGATGGCTGCGTGGTGTTTTTATGCGTGAGATAGATGGGCTGCCCTATAAGGCTTGCCGTGGCTGAATAAATCAAGAGATGGTGATAAAGGATATGATTTATGATTAGGGTTTTCTTCTCCTTTCTTCCTTAAACTTCTTCTCCCTCAAGACTTCTAGCTTTCCTCCAAGTCTTGAATCCCTAGCCAAATTCAATAATCATGGAAATAATATTTTTCATAATTATTAGTTTTGGACCGTCTTTATAGCCAAGCATGTAAAACCCGAGCTTCGACGTCCTCTCTTCTCCTATTTATTGAATTAATGCTAATCCTGAAAAACATATGAAATAGAGCAAATTAGACGAAATAATATATAAAATAAAATCGGATTATTTAATAAAAGAATGCATGATTTTCAGCTTAACAAATTCCCCCACACTTAGACTTCGGACGTCCTCGTGCAAAGAAATCTTAAACTCGACCTGAAAACTTACCATCTTTCTTTCTCATAAAGTCATGCATATTACGATATTCATACTAGGCCTTGGCTAGCTCAAGAAAAACAGTGTTATTGAATTAATTAGTTTTTCTTTAATAAGTGAATGCCTGCTAGACATCCAACTATCCTTAGAGAGTTTATTTATTCACCTCACAACACTTCTATAATGATATAACGAGATCAATAATTATCCATCTCTTTTTGATTATGCATACACCAATCAAGAGGTCGAAAAAGAATTTAAGATAGAAACATTTAGGCATGGTCTGGCTATAGAGACAATTAAACTAGGTAGAATAACTTCATTAAATTGATCCTAAACTTGCATTATATTTATTTTCTCTTCTTCTCTCGTCAAACTCCACTTGCGCACATATTCGAGGCCCATATAGGGTCTTAGAAATTGAACACTCCTTGACTCACACTCACCCGAATAGAGATGTTGGACCAAATAATTCATTCTCATCTTATTCTTTCCTTGACTGTTAGTTTTGGCGAGTCATTGATCGGCCCAAAAGGGGGCATGACTCTCCCAATCATGGGCTACTCCATACATAAGGCTCATTTGAGACCTAAACTTAAGGGAAATAGGTGTCGAGTCCTACCCATGTTGGTAATCTAACATTTTTTTATTTTTTCTTTTTTCTTTTTCACCTTTTTTTTCATATATGAAAAATAGACAAGTAAAATCACAATTTTAATGAGTTATTCAACTAATTCAATAGTCTAGGAGATAGGCCATGTCATTTTATTGCCTCTGAATCAGATATATTACATGACTAAATAAGATGGATAATCAAGAGTGTTACTCATTAAAAAGATGTATGATGATCAACTCAAACTTCTCTAAAGGATAACTATCATGCTTAGAAGCCTTCACTTATAAAAGAATAAAATACAAAATAGCTAATAAAACAAAAAAAATTTAAACAAGCAAACCTAGCATAAACTCATATCATGCGTTATTTATAAGAAAAGAAAAGATTTTTTTTTTCGATTTTCTACTTTTTTTTTCAAGAATAAATACTGTGAAAATTAAATGCAGGATGCACCCCCCCCACTTAATTCATGTATAATCCCTAATGCATGCAAAAAGATAGAAATAATGAAAACAAAAGAAAAAGTAAATTGGAACATCCCTGAAAACGTTGGGTTGCCTCCCAACCAGCGCCTTTGTTTACAGTCGTTGGCTCGACTTCATGAAGCTCATGGATCCTCAAGTCGAATCTCTTCTATTAAACATACCTGGTCTCCTTCATAGAAATGTTTTAGCCTGTGACCATTCACTTTGAAAATCTTGTTAGTAGCAAAGGATTTAATCTCTACAGCACCATGGGGATAAGTCTTTACTATCATAAAGGGTCCTAGCAACCTAGAGTTTAACTTACCAGGAAAAAGTTTCAGTTTAGAATTGAATAGTAGCACTTTCTCACCTACCTGAAATTCTTTCCTAATAAGTTTGGCATTGCAAAATGCTTTGACCTTACCCTTGTAGATGACTGAATTGTCATGGGCTTCTAAGCATATCTCTTCTAGTTTCTACAATTGCAATTTACACTCTTTCCCTGCTAACTCATAATCAAGATTGCACTGCTTCACAGCCCAATATGATTTACGCTCTATTTCTATAGGGAGGTGACACGACTTTCCAAAGACTAATCTGTAGGGTGACATATCAATTAGAGTCTTATATGCAGTCCTATAAGCCCAAAGAGCCTCATCTAACCTAAGACTCCAATCCTTCTTATCTGGCTTAACTACCTTTTCAAGGATGCCCTTAATCTCTTTATTAGAAATTTAAGCTTGGCCATTAGTCTGGGGGTAATAACTAGTAGATACCTTATGAGTTATATGATATTTAGCTAACAAGGCACCTAAAGTTCTGTTACAAAAATGAGTCCCCCTATCATTGATGATCACTCTTGGCACTCCATATCTATGCAAAATTAGAGATTTAACATGTTTCACCACAGTCTTAGCATCATTAGTCCTAGTGGCCACAGCTTCTACCCATTTGGATACATAATCAACAATCATAAGAATATAGGTATATCCAAAAGAAGGGGGAAAGGGTCCCATGAAATCAATGCTCCATATATAAAAGATTTTACAAACATACATATTATGCGAAGGCATTTGATTCCTCCTTGATAAGTTTCCAGTCTTTTGGCACACTTAACATCTTTTACAGAATTCATAAGTATCACTAGAAATAGTGGGCCAATAAAAACCACACTCAAGCACTTTATGTGATGTTCTTTTAGTCCAAAGTGTCCCCCACTTTTTGAAGAATGACGGAAGGTTAGAATAGAATGAATTTCACTATCATCTACACATCGCCTTATAATCTAGTCACCACAAAACTTCCATAAATATGGTTCATCCCAAACATAATATTTGGATTGAGCTCTTATTTTCTCTTTTTTAGCTCTAGTCAACTCCATGGGAAAAGTTTTGGTGACTATATAGTTTACAATATCATCATACCAAGGCAATCTACTAGTCATAGCATACAGAGTCTCATCAGGAAAACAATCAGTAAAAGGGCTACCACTCTCCCCTATTTCTAATCTACTCAGATGGTCAGCAACTGAATTCTTAGCTCCAGGCTTATCTCTAATTTCTAGTTGAAATTCTTGCAACAATAACATCCATCTAATTAACCTGGGCTTAAAATCTTTCTTTTCCAATAAGTGTTTAAGAGCAGATTGATCAGAATAAACAGTAACTTTAACACCCAACAAATAAGGACGGAACTTTTCAAGCGCAAAAACAACAGCATACATCTCCTTTTCTGTAGTGGTGTAGTTACACTGTGTAGGGTCAAGAGTTCTAGAAGCATAATATATTACATGAGGTACTCTCCCAACTCTTTGACCTAGAACTGCCCCCACTGCCTTATCACTAGCATCACACATTAATTCAAAAGGTAAGGCCTAATTTGGGGATTGCACAATAGGAGGGGAAGTCAACGTTAGCTTCAACTGATCAAAGGCCGTTATACAGTCATCATTAAAATCAAAAGAGACATCCTTTGCAAGCAAGGCACATAAAGGAGAAGCAATCTTAGAAAAATCTTTGATGAACCTCCTATAGAACCCTACATGTCCTAAGAATGATCTCACATCTTTGACACACTTTGGATAGGGTAGAGACTGGATGATGTCAACTTTAGCTCTATCTACCTCTAATCCCCTCGATGACACTACACGTCCCAGTACTACCCCGTACTCTACCATGAAATGGCACTTTTCAAAATTCAAGACCAAATTGGTTTCAATGCAACGTCAAAGCACAAGAGCAAGATGATGCAAGCACTCATCAAATGAATCACCATGTACATTAAAATCATCCATAAAAACCTCCATAATCTTGGTGATAAAATCAGAAAAAATACTCATCATACATCTTTAAAAGGTAGCAGGTGCATTACATAAACCAAAAGTCATACGTCTAAAAGTATAAGTGCCAAAAGGACAAGTAAAGGTAGTCTTCTCCTGATCTGCAGGAGCTATATGGACTTGAATATAACCTGAATAGCCATCCAAAAAGCAATAATGTGGCCTCCCAGCTAATCTCTCTAACATTTGGTCCATGAAAGGCAATGGGAAATGGTCCTTCTTAGTGGCCTTGTTAAGCTTTCTATAGTCAATACACACTCTCCAACCACTCTGGACTCTAGTAGGTATCAACTCTCCTTCATTGTTTTGCACTACTGTTGTTCCCCCCTTTTTAGGAACCACATGAATAGGACTAACCCACTCAGAGTCAGCAATGGGGTAGATCACCCCAGCATCTAACCACTTAAGAATCTCTTTTTGGACTACCTCCATCATAGGTGGATTAAGTCTCCTCAGAGGGTCCCTCTTAGGCTTAGCATCTTTTTCTAAGGTAGTAGTATGTGAGCACAAGGTAGGGCTAAGGCCTTTGAGGTCTGCTAAAGTCCACCCCATAGCTTCGCTATGTTGTCTAAGCACTTTAATAAGTTTTTCTTCCTGATCCAAGGTGAGTGCACTAGAGATAATTACAGGCAAAGTCTCATTGTCCCCTAAATAAGCATATTTTAAAATTTTAAGTAAGGATTTCAATTCCAGCTTAGGGGGTGAGATACTCGAGGGAAGTAACTTAGCATGCTTTTCAGGCAGTTCAAGTTTGTTAGGTCCATTATGCTCTTGCAAGTGAAACAAGGACCTCATCATATCATCTAAGTTATCATTAACTTGATACGGCACTTTCTGAGACTCAGTACGATCAAGACTGTTAAGTCAAAAATCATACATTATTTTTATAATTATTTTGAGTATATTATATATGTTATTTCGTTTAATGTGATTTGTTTTATATATTTTTTAGGGTTAGTGTTAATTTAATAAAGAGGAGAAGAGAAGATGTAGAAGCTCGGGTTTTATACACTTGGCTACAAGACGGTCCAAAAATAATAATTATGAAAATTATTATTTTCATAATTATTATGTTGGGCTAGGGTTTCAAGAGTTGGTGAGAAGCTAGAAGTTTTGGAGAAGAAGAAATCTAAGGAAGAGAGGAGAAGAAAACCTAAACAAAAACCCTAAACCCCCACCCTATTAATACACCTCCACGGCATCTTGCTCCCTCGGATAACCTTCATCATCTACGAGCTCCATCATCTTCATCAGCTTCATCATCTCCTCTCCACGCCTGCACACCTCACGGCAAGCCACCCCCTCACCATCTCTCTGCCACGCCATCCCCATCTCTCAGCCACGCCACCCCCATCTTCTTCACCTTCTTGCTTCTTCCTTTCTTCCTTCATCAACATCTTCCTCTGTTGTCCCCCCTTCTTCTCCTCACACGCATCATCATCATCATCGTCATTAGCATCGTCCTCATCATCATCATCAGCATCAGCATCAGCCTTCATCAACAGCTTCCATCATCATCATCTCCTTCACGGCTGCTGTTCCCACACGATTGCCATCCTCCATCATCACCATCCTCAGCCATGCACCATCATCAACATCCAGCTTCATCGTCATCAGCATCGTCACCATCCTTTTCACGCAGCTTCATCCTCTCAAAGTAGGACTATTTTGTTTTATTATTATTATTATTATTATTATTATTATTATTATTATCATTATTATTATTTTTACTTTGTTTTATTTATTTTGTGGTAGGTTTACTATTAAACATGAAATATTTGAGCTCTTATTGTAATTTTATTTTTTTATATGAGTGAGTAATTTTTTATGCTTAGTATAATCTTCTTAAGGCCATGCTAAATTAATTATTTTGAAACAAGTTTTAATGCCTAGTTGATTTCTATTCATGATTCTTTAGCGATTAGCGTTCATCGTTTATGAAATTTGTGTTAAATCGATTAGAATGCATGCTAGTTGATTAAATACAATTTCGATTGATAGTTTAGAAGATTATAATACGTAAAAGTTATCATTTGTTAGGCCTAGGTATCACTAATTAATCATGGATGGCTCAAACTCATCTCTTTTAATTAGGTAATTACTTTAGATCTTTGTTAAATTGATTTGTTAGTAAATTGGTTACAAAGTGTTAAATGATGTTTTTCTAATTCTTAATGCTCTAATTTAGTTAAATTTTTGCGCTGGTGTAAAGATTATCAAATTAGTAGGGTTTATATTAGGGATGGACTTAAGTAAACTAAAATCTAAGAAAAAACGAGGAAGAACTGCTGGTGGATAACTTCTACAGTTTAACTCATGAATAAACTTAACTTGTGTGTTAATGATAAATATTAATTTTCATGGTGGATTGAGATTATACTAAGCATCCTTCATAAATTTGATAACTTTTGATTATTATTTATTGCTTAGAATTAATTTGATTAGTTTGTTGATTTTTGTTCTAGTTTTATTAGCTTCAATATAATTTCAATCGAACCCGCCCCCCCAAAGTATAGTCTTTTAGGAGTGTCTAGGTAATTTTAGATAGCTTAGATTTTGATTTTTAGAGTGGTTAGAATTTTAGATTGATTTATATTCAGTTTTAGTATTTAATTACCAGTTTGTTAGAACTTAGACTAAAAATAGTTAGTTTTGTTATTTTTAAATTTTAATTAATCCCTAGGGTTTATATAGTGTCTGCGTCTTCCCATATTCAATTTCGGAATTTTTGTAAATTATTTGATAATTTTTCAGAATTATTTTGTGAAATTGGTATGTGCAGGTTTTTAGGTAATTAATTCTGAAAATTTCTATTTTTAATTTTAATTCACGATTATTAGGTATTGTTAAGTCCAGGAAATTGTGTCCTAGAATTAGGTTAATTTTCTTAATTATTTTCAGATTTATATTTATGCAGATTATTTTATTTCTAATTTCAGATCTAATATTCTGCATTGATATTCTGTGGTGATTTTCTGATTTGATTTTTCTGAAATTATTTGGATACAATTGAGGATTTATAAGATTATATACCTGAAGAATAATATTTTAGGTTACTGTTTTCAATTTTTAATATTTATTTTCCGATTATTCTTTGCTGTTTTGATTTTTAATTAGAATTTCAGTTACTATTCTGATTTTATTTTTTTAGATTATTTAGGAAATCGTTTTACTTTTTTATTTCCAGAATATGATTTAGAATATTTAGGATTATCATTGGGTACTTTTCTAGATTTTTATTCATTAGATTTTTATTATTTTAGAATTACCGAGATTATACTTAATAAATTGGATGAGCAAAATCATTTAGAATCAAGCTAGCTTTTTACAATAATCTTTCCTCGTGGATTGATCCCTACTTTCCTATGCTATAAAAAGTGTTTAATAACCGAAGTAGTGGTTAAATTTGTAACTCTCGACAGGCTTTACAAATTTTGGCGCCGTTGTTGGGGAAAGAAAATTAAATGGCTAGTTTATTTCTATTTAATTTTACTCCTTTCATTGCTTTGTTTTAACTTTAGTATTCTATTTTTGTAGGACTTCTTGTAGTGCATGAAATTAAGGAGTGGTAAGGAAACTAGGAAGGTCAGGAATCAATAATTGGAAGCTAAAATCAAAGGGAGTCAGCCTGACCTAGTAAGTTTTAGGATTAAAGAGGTATGCATGTCTACTCTACGAGAACTTGCTGCCCCTAACTTAGAAACCCAACCAATGTCCATCACTTATGCTGTTTTAGATAAACCTTTGAAATTAAACTTAGGATTTATTAATTTATTACCTAAGTTTCATGGATTGGTTGGAGAGGACCCCTATAGACACATTAGTAAATTCCTTATTATCTGTTCTGCTATGGTGCCCGAAGGAATTCTTAAGGACCAAATTAGACTAAGGGTCTTTCCCTTTTCTTTGCTTGGTAATGCTAAGGACTGGTTATATTATATGCCTGCTGGATCTCTTTCTACATGGACTGCATTGCATAAATCGTTTCTAAAAAAAAAAATTCCCGCATCCCATATTGGATCTATTAGGAAAGAAATATGTGGAATCAAACAAATGAATAGGGAAACCTTTTGTGAGTATTGGGAAAGATTTAATAAGTTATGTGCTAGTTATCCCCAACATCAAATAACTGAACAACTATTGATTCAATATTTTTATGAGGGTTTACTTCTTATGGATCGTAATATGGTTGATACCGCTAGTGGGGGGGCTCTGGTTAATAAAACCCCAGCTGATGCTAGAAATCTATTCAATTTGATGGCCCAAAACACTTACCAGTTTGGTGCTAGAGACTCACAAGTTAAAAGGGTAAATGAGATAGGTTCTAGTTCATCTCTAGAGAATCAGTTATATCAGATTATTACTATGTTAAATAAGATTGTTACTGGGGGTATTCAAAAGGCAGTAGTATGTGGTATTTATTGTCGAGAGGGGCACCCTACTGATGCATGTCCTACTCTACAAGAGGGTAATGTTAATGCTCTTTACTCTAACCAAAATCAAAGGAGGTATTATCCTTATTCAAACACTTATAATAAAGGACGGAGAGACCACCCTAGCCTTAGGTATGGCCCTAAAACTAACCCACCTAGTTTTGACCAACCCTCTCGTCAACCTTCTAGTCAAGACATGACCAATTTCCTCCTAGAACAAGTCCTTAAGAAAATGGATGATAGGTTCCAGAGTATGGAAACCACCCTTAAGCAAGTTCAAGAGAGACAAACAGCAACTGATACCATAGTTAGCAACTTGCAAGCCCAATTGCAAAATAGGTTACCATCTCAACCTTACCCTAGCCCCAAGGAGAATGTTAGTGTCGTAACACTTAGAAGTGGGAAAGAGTTAAAGGAACCTATGAAGAAGAGAGAAGTGGAACCTGAGTTGGAAGTGAAAGGGGTCGAACCAGAATTAAATACAGAGTCTAATCAAACTACTAAAGAATTAGGAGAAAAGAAAAGAGAATCTTACAAGCCAATCCCACCTTTCCCTAGTAGATTTAGGAGCCCTGCATCTAAGGTTAATGAGGTTAACTAAGAGATTTTAGAGACTTTTAGGAAGGTAGAAATTAATATATCTCTCCTTAATGCCATTAAACAGGTGCCTCGTTATGCTAAGTTCTTAAAAGAATTATGCACTACCAAAAGAAAGTTAGTTGGTAATGAGAAGATAAGTGTGGGGGAAAATGTGTCTGCTATTTTTCAAAGAAAACTTCTCCCTAAGTGTCAAGACCCTGGTGTGTTTTCTGTCCCTTGCAAGATAGGAAACATTTGCTTTGATAAAGCTATGCTTGATTTAGGTGCCTCTATTAATGTTATGCCTGGATCTGTTTATGACAAACTAAACCTAGGTGAATTAAAAAAAACAGGCATAGTGATTCAATTAGCTGATAGGAGCAACACTTATCCTGATGGAGTGTTAGAGGGTGTTTTAGTTCAAGTGAATGAACTAGTGTTTCCTGCTGTCTTTTATGTAATGAACATGGGTGAAGCATGTCATGATATTCCCATTTTGCTTGGCAAACCTTTTTTGAAAACTGCTAGAACTGAAATAGACGTGCACGAAGGGGCACTAACCATGGAATTTGATGGTGAGGTTATTAAGTTCAATATTTTTTATGCCATGCGATTTCCTTATGATGTTAACTACTTATATGCACTTGATGTTTTTGATGAGTTATCTCAAGATGTTTATGACTTGTCCCATGAGGATGCTTACTAAGAGTCTTGATCATACTGAGTCCCAGAAAGTGCCATACCAAGTTAATGATAATTTAGATGAGGTGATGAGTTCTTTGTCTCACTTGCAAGAGCATAATGGTCCTAACAAACTTGAACTGTCTAAAAAGCATGCTAAGTTACTTCCCTCGAGTATCTCACCCCCTAAACTGGAATTGAAACCCTTACTTGAAAATTTAAAATATGCTTATTTAGGGGACAATGAGACTTTGCCTGTAATTATCTCTAGTGCACCCACCTTGGATCAGGAAGAAAAACTTATTAAAGTGCTTAGACAACATAGCGAAGCTATAGGGTGGACTTTAGCAGACCTCAAAGGCCTTAGCCCTACCTTGTGCTCCATACTATTACCTTAGAAAAAGATGCTAAGCCCAAGAGGGACCCTCAGAGGAGACTTAATCCACCTATGATGGAGGTAGTCCAAAAAGAGATTCTTAAGTGGTTAGATGTTGGGGCGATCTATCCCATTACTGACTCTAAGTGGGTTAGTCCTATTCATGTGGTTCCTAAAAAGGGGGGACAACAGTAGTACAAAACAATGAAGGAGAGTTGATACCTACTAGAGTCCAAAGTGGTTGGAGAGTGTGCATTGACTATAGAAAGCTTAACAAGGCTACTAAGAAGGGCCATTTCCCATTGCCTTTTATGGACCAAATGTTAGAGAGATTAGCTGGGAGGTCACATTATTGCTTTTTGGATGGCTATTCAGGTTATATTTAGGTCCCTATAACTCCTGCAGATCAGGAGAAGACTACCTTTACTTGTCCTTTTGGCACTTATGCTTTTAAACGTATGCCTTTTGGTTTATGTAATGCACCTACTACCTTTCAAAGATGTATGATGAGTATTTTTTTTATTTTATCACCAAGATTATGGAGGTTTTTATGGATGATTTTACTGTACATGGTGATTCATTTGATGAGTGCTTGCATCATCTTGCTCTTGTACTTAGACGTTGCATTGAAACCAATTTGGTCTTGAATTTTGAAAAGTGCCATTTCATGGTGGGGCATGGGGTAGTACTGGGACATGTAGTGTCATCGAGGGGATTAGAGGTAGATAGAGCTAAAGTTGACATCATCCAGTCTCTACCCTATTCAAAGTGTGTCAAAGATGTGCGATCATTCTTAGGACGTGTAGGGTTCTATAGGAGATTCATCAAAGATTTTTCTAAGATTGCTTCTCCTTTATGTACCTTGCTTGCAAAAGATGTCCCTTTTGATTTTAATGAGAATTGTGTGAAGGCTTTTGATCAGTTGAAGTTAACACTAATTTCCCCTCTTATTGTGCAACCCCCAAACTGGGTCTTACCTTTTCAGTTAATGTGTGATGCCAGTGATAAAGCTGTGGGGGCAGTTCTAGGTCAAAGAGTTGGAAAGGTACCTCATGTAATATATTATGCTTCTAGAACTCTTGATCCTGCACAGTGTAACTACACCACTACAGAAAAAGAAATGTACGCTGTTGTTTTTGCTCTTGAAAAGTTTCGTCTGTTGGGTGTTAAAGTTACTGTTTATTCTGATCATTCTGCTCTCAAACACTTATTGGAAAAGGAACATTCTAAGCCCAGGTTAATTGGATGGATGTTATTGTTGCAAGAATTTCAACTAGAAATTAGAGATAAGCCTGGGACTAAGAATTTAGTTGCTGACCATCTGAGTAGATTGGAATTAGGGGAGAGTGGTAGCCCTTTTACTGATTGTTTTCCTGATGAGACTTTGTATGCTATGACTAGTAGATTGCCTTGGTATGCTGATATTGTGAATTATATAGTCACCAAAACTTTTCCCATTGAGTTGAATAAAGCTGAAAACGAGAAAATAAGAGCTCAATCCGAATTTTATGTTTGGGATGAGCCATATTTATGGAAGTTTTGTGGTGACCAGATTATAAGGCGATGTGTAGATGATAGTGAAATTCATTCTATTCTAACATTCTGTCATTCTTCAGAAAGTGGGGGACACTTTGGACCTAAAAGAACATCACATAAAGTGCTTGAGTGTGGTTTTTATTGGCCCACTATTTCTAGTGATGCTTATGAATTCTGTAAAAGATGTGAAGTGTGCCAAAAGACTGAAAACTTATCAAGGAGGAATCAAATGCCTTTGTATAATATGTATGTTTGTGAAATTTTTGATATATGGGGCATTGATTTCATGGGACCCTTTCCCCCTTCTTTTGGATACACCTATATTCTTGTGATTGTTGATTATGTATCCAAATGGGTAGAAGTTGTGGCCACTAGGACTGATGATGCTAAGACTGTGATGAAACATGTTAAATCTCTAATTCTGCATCGATATGGAGTGCCAAGAGCGATCATCAGTGATGGGGGGACTCATTTTTGTAACAGAACTCTTGGTGCCTTATTAGCTAAATATCATATAACTCATAAGGTATCTACTAGTTATCATCCCCAAACTAATGGCCAAGCTGAAATTTCTAACTAAGAGATTAAGGGCATCCTTGAAAAAGTAATTAAGCCAGATAAGAAGGATTAGAGCCTTAGGCTAGAGGAGGCTCTTTGGGCTTACAGGACTGCATATAAGACTCCAATTGGTATGTCACCCTACAGATTAGTCTTTGGAAAGCCGTGTCACCTCCCTGTAGAAATCGAGTATAAATCATATTGGGCTGTGAAGCAATGCATTCTTGATTATTAGTTAGCAGGGAAAGAGCGTAAATTGCAGTTGCAGGAACTAGAAGAGATACACTTAGAAGCCTATGACAATTCGACCATCTACAAAGGTAAGGCCAAAGCATTTCGCGATGCCAAACTTATTAGGAAAGAATTTCAGGCAGTTGAGAAAGTGCTATTATTCAATTCTAAAATGAGACTTTTTCCTGGTAAGTTAGACTCTAGGTGGTTAGGACCTTTTGAAGTAGTAAAGACTTATCCCCATGGTGCTGTAGAGATTAAATCCTTTGCAACTAACAAGATTTTCAAAGTGAATGGTCACAGGCTAAAGCATTTCTATGAAGGAGACCGGGTATGTTTAATAGAAGAGATCCAACTTAAAGATCCATGAGCTTCATGAAGTCGAGCCAACGACTGTAAACAAAGGCGCTGGTTAGGAGGCAACCCAACGTTTTTACGGAAGTTCCTATTTACTTTTGCTCTTGTTTTCATTAATTCTATCTTTTTGCATGCATTAGGGACAATGCATGAATTAAGTGTGGGGGGTGCATCCTGCATTTAATTCCTACAGTTTTTATTCTTGAAAAAAAAAAAGAAAAAAAAGTAGAAAATAAAAAAAAAACAAACTTCTAAATAATGTATGATATGAGTTTATGCTAGGCTTGCTTGGTTAGAAATTTTTTTTGTTTTATTAGCTATTTTGTAGTTTATTCTTTTATAAGTGAAGACATCTAGGCATAATGGTTATCCTTTAGAGAAGTTTCAGTTGATCCTCATACATCTTTTTAATGAGTAACTCTCTTGATTATCCATCTTATTTGATTATGTAATATATCCGATTCAGAGGCAATAAAATGACCTAGCTCATCTCCTAGACTATTGAATTAGTTGAATAACTTATTGAAATTGTGATTTTACTTGTCTATTTTTCATCTATGAAAATCAGGGAAAAAAAACAGAGAGAAAAGAGAGTCAAAGTTGGGAATGACAAGTACCCCTTTGAGGCATGCGCTACTGGGTGTTACCATTTGAGGCAATACTATCACTGGAAAGCTTGCTTCCCATACTAGTGAGCCAACAAAATAAAGAAATAATAAGTTGAGAATGAATTATTTGCTCCAGCACCTCTATTCGGGTGAGTGTGAGACAGGGAGTGTTTAATTTCTAAGACCCTATATGGGTCTCGAATATGTGCGCAAGTGGAGTTTGAACAGAAGAACAAAAGGAAAATAAATACAAGGCAAGTTTAGGATCAATTTAATGAAGTTATTCTACCTAGTTCAATTGTCTCTATAAGCTAGACTAGGACTCAATTTTTCTATCATAAATTGTTAGACCTCTTGATTTGTGTATGCATAATCAAAAAGAGATGGATAATGTAATGCCCCAATAATAAATAAATCATAGCTGAACATCTAGAACTCCATGGATGGGCGTTACCGCCGTCCGCAAGGACAAGGCATCTCTAAAATATGAAAGTTGAACCATAGAATCAAAGTACAACCTTAGAGGTCATTCACGAGCATCTGAAACCTTTAATAACAACACGGGATCGATTCTAAAATCCCGGGGTTACATCAAACATAGCACAACTTAAGCTTACAAATATAACATTAAAATACATATTGCAGTTCAGATGTACAGATGCGGCTCCAAAAAAAACACCACAAAAAGGCATGAAAACGTCTTAGCGCTTCTATCCGCCAATCAAAGGGACGGTCCTGATTTAATTATCACCTTCCGCCTCCCTGCCCGCCTGTGAGCGGTTTACTGAGCATCTTCCTAAAACAAAACATAAAAGCATTTCGAGCTATGAGCCAAAGCTCAATACGTGCATCCCTGTACTGATAAAGATTCAATGGGGAAAGAAAGTATGAGGGCCCGCTTTGTAATTCATTTTGATTTTAAAACAGGGAATGAGATGTATATAAAACTAACTTGTCAATTATTATCTGTTAGTGCACCCCTTAGTAACTATTACGATCTATGTATAGGTGTACACCTGCCAAGCCGACCGGAAGACCTAACCTGAAGCCGCGCGGGCAACTGAAGGGCAAAGCCCTGTAACTGATAACTGATGGGGTCACTAATTATGTGATAAATCACTGGTTCAATTGATTCATTGATGTACTTACCAAAACATTATAATTTCGATAAATACGTGCTGATTTCTAAAGATACAGTCAATGAACGTACCTGGGGTCTTTAAAAGTTAGTACACAGATTAAATAGATGACTAAAATGGAGAGGATGAGAGCTTAGGCCTTGATGCTGTTAAAAAAAATCATTATAGGCATAAAATTAGTACAATGAATACTCTTAAATGGAAAAGACTTATAAAGAATTTGTGTGAATCAGTTAAAAGAAAAGGCTTATGAAACTGGTAAAGTTAAATAAAGTATGAAAATGCTAAATTAAAGCACGACGGCGAGTGTAGAGGGTAGGGCTTATGACAAGGTACGGAATGAATAATCCACAACTTATACTCCCGACCTCCAACCGAGACGTAAGACCCAAATATAAATAGCTTAGGAAGTCCTCTAAAACTTTACTGAAGGGCACATAACCAGATTCCTATGACAGGTTTCATAAAATAGGGTCAGAATAGTAACATGTCAGGTTTTGGTAAAAAAAACAACCATTCTGTCCACCCTGCACAGGTTCCAGTAAAATAGCCATAACTTCCTCCACAGACCTCGGATTAAGGCGATTCAAGAGTCATTTTAAAGCTAACATCCAGAACTATCTACCCACCAAAAATCAGAATTTTTGGCCTGGCTTATCATTACCCGTTTTGTTTCAAAGCTCGTCCTGTTTCACTGAAAATTCCAGCAGCACTTCTTTTAGTTGATACTTCCCTTTTTAACACCAAACCTCAACTCAAACTCTTTCTCAAGAGTGTATAACACACTTTGGTACATCCCAACCACATACATCATCACCACACTCAACTTCAATTCATATATATATCCAACAAAGCTTATTTTCCAAGCACATAAACACATACCCCAAGGTTAACACAACCTTGGTCCAAACCATGCATTTATGGACAAAACCCTAACTTTGGGTCAACTTGAATCCCATCACAACAATCCAACACATCATAAAAGCCATATTAAACTTCAATACATTAAGAGATAGGCAAAAACATGGAGAAATCAAGCCATAATTATCACTTGAACAAGAAACTTGCATACCTCAACATGAAACCCTAACCCTAACTTCATCCAAAATCAACCCCACCATAAACCCTCAACAAGATGATTCTTAACACCACAAAAACAACTTAATCCACCATTAAAACAACCAAAATAAAGAACAAAAACCAACAAGATCAAAGATCAAAAACAAAATCAGCATAGAAGTGCAAGAACACTCACTTTGTGCTAGCCAAGAGGGGTTAAAATGATCTTAGATGCTTGAGGAAGTAAGAGGGGTGGTTGGGGGTGGATGTTTGGTGGTTTTTTAGTGGTTTAAAGGTGGCTAATGTGGTGGTTTAGAAGGCTGCCCAGCCGTGTAGAGAGAGAAAGAGGGGTGGGAGGAGAGAGAAAGATACTTGGTGGAAAATGAAGATAAAGCCTTGTTTTTAATTTTTATACTCCCTTAATACATGGCTGCAAATTGAGGTAGAAAAGTCAAATAAATCATGCTTGAGTAAGGCTTAATTAAGAGGATTAGTTAATCAAATAAAGGTCAAGTCTTGTTGCATCGAAATCGGCTTTAAACGGGCTCGGGTTTAGCGAAAAATGAAAACCGAGCGCGTTTCTGAAATTTTTTTTTTTTATTTTTTTTAAACAAATTTGAAATAAATGGTTGTGATGCCATTAAAAAGGATTTTCAACATTAAATTCTTAAATATCAAGGCCTAACTCAATTTCCAAAATTTGACGAGAAGAAATCTCCGAATTGCAAAGTAAGGGTCCCGTTAGAAATGTCCAAATGAGAATAATAAAGAGATGGAAATATGAAAAGAAATGATGTGAATGAGATGAAATTAATAACCAGAATCTAGGGTCGGACCATTACAGATAATTATTGATCTTGTTACTTCATTATGAAAATGTTGTGAGGTTAATGAATAAACTTTCTAAGGATAGTTGGATGTTTAGCATGTATTCACTTATTGAAGGAAAAACTAATTAATTCAGTAAAACTATTTTTCTAAAGCAAGCCAAAGCCCAGTATGAACATTATAGTTATGCATGACTTTATAAGAAAGAAAGAGGGTAAGTTTTTAGGTTGAGTCTAAAATTTCTTTGCACAAGGACGTCCAAAGTCTAAGTGTGGGGGAATTTGTTAAATCAAAAATCATGCATTATTTTTATAATTATTTTGAGTATATTATATGTATTATTTCGTTTAATTTGATTTGTTTCATATATTTTTCAGGGTTAGTGTTAATTTAACAAACAGGAGAAGAGAGGACATAGAAGCTCGGGTTTTATATACTTGGCTACAAGACGGTCCAAAAATAATAATTATAAAAATTATTATTTTCATAATTATTATGTTGGGCTAGGGTTTCAAGAGCTGGTGAGAAGCTAGAAGTTTTGGCGAAGAAGAAATCTAAGGAAGAGAGGAGAAGAAAACCTAAACAAAAACCCTAGACCCCCACCCTATTAATACACGTCCACGGCATCTTGCTCCCTCGGATAACCTTCATCATCTACGAGCTCCATCTTCTTCATCAGCTTCATCATCTCCTCTCCACGCCAGCGCACCTCACGGCAAGCCACCCCCTCACCATCTCTCAGCCACGCCATCCCCATCTTCTTCACCTTCTTGCTTCCTCCCATCTTCCTTCATCAACATCTTCCTCTGTTGTCCCCCCTTCTTCTCCTCACACGAATCACCATCATCATCGTCATTAGCATCGTCCTCACCATCGTCATCAGCATTAGCATCGACCTTCATCGACAGCTTCCATCATCATCATCTCCTTCACGACTGCTGCTCCAACACGGTTGCCATCCTCCACCGTCACCATCCTCAGCCACGCACCACCATCAACATCCAGCTTCATCGTCATCAGCATCGTCACCATCTTCTTCACGCAGCTTCATCCTCTCAAAGTAGGACTATTTTGTTTTATTATTATTATTATTATTATTATTATTATTATTATT
>JACYFF010031954.1:16040111-16077611 GCA_017589665.1 Selenicereus undatus | reverse complement strand
CAACACAGAATAAGGTGCAGATGACTCAATCTCGACTGCATTCGACAAAGGAGGAGTTGAGGACTACTAGGGAAGAGTTGAGTAGTACTAGGCAAGAGTTAGAAGCTACAAGGAAGCAGCTGGATGAGCAACGAATTGGGCTGCTAGAGGTGAATGCTCGGTTTGATGGCTTCTCGGCGCTGCTTGGCCACGCCACCCGTGCGGACAACTCACAAGCGTCGTCATAGATGTAGGTATGTGTAGTTGTACCCCTCAACTTAGTTGAGATGTGTAATAGTTAATGAACACTGTAATGTGCAACATTGGGCTATGAACTTCATGTATGGTAACTGTTGAACCCTGTAACTATTGTATTCGTGGAATGCGAAATTGTGGATATTTTGGTGCAATTTCGGCTGTGAACTATGGCCCGAACATATAAGCAGCATTATGTGTAACATTGAGGTGGTATGTTGAAATAAATGGAATGCACATAGCAAAAAATATGGGCAGGTTAGAGACCGAAATTGAAATTTCGGTCTCTGTTTGAGACCGAAATTAAAGTTCGGTCTCCAATCAACTAGATATGGACACCGGCCTGTGCTGGAGACTGACTTGAAATTCGGTCTCCAATTGAGATCGAAAACAATGGTCTCCAGTGGAGACTATCCATTTTGATCTCTAATTGAGACTAATATTTTTGGTCTTGAATAGAGACCAAATAGTTTGGTCTCTATTCGAGACCAAAAATATTAGTCTCAATTAGAGACCGGTCTACTTTGGTCTCAGTTAGAGACCGGTCAAACTTGGTCTGTATCAGAGACCGAGCTATTTGGTCTCTAATTGAGACCAGAAAATTTGGTCTCAATTAGAGACCAGCCCATTGTGGTCTCAAGTAGAGACCATTGTGTCCAAATTTGGTCTCCAAATTTGAATTGCTACCAAAGATTTAGAGACCGATGCTTTTCGGTCTCTGTTTGGTCTGTAAAATTAAATAGAGACCGCTTTTCCCCATTTAGAGACCGAAAAGCTTCAGTCTCTAACTAGGCGGAATGTTGTTGTGTTTGGGGACTTTCTCTTTCTTCTTTCCAATGTCTCTCCCCTACTTCCTTACACCACTACATTTTTAAAGGTCTGAAGCCCCCCCACCCCCTCTCTCTCATCTCCATATTAGATAAAGTTTAACCCAAACTATGATCGTATTATTGTAACTTCATTTTTGTACGTTCTAGACATCATCTCTCTCTTTCTCTCTCTCTATCTTTCTCATCATCATCATCATCTTCTCTCTCTACTTGCTAAACTTGAACAATATTACATTCATGTAATTTACAAGAAATAAAGTGAAGTAAGTCTCATGTAAATTATCATAATTATGATGATAAGTTATCGGATGATAATTATCAACAAAACTACAAACAATTAAAGTAGGCAAAATAAAATGCGAATTGAATTGCAAGCACTTCATGCCATATGTAAAATTAAGTATTGTTTGTAAATGAATTCATCCCATTGCAATTGTAAAAAACTTTGTAACCAAATATTTTAATGTAATTATTATCACATTCCATTACACTAACCATTGCATTACATGGTTAATTCCATTGCGTAGTGCTTACATTACTTTCAATCAAACGCCACTTAAGTTTTAATGTACATTACATCAAACCATGCTATTAAGATGATAGTGCTATGTGCATGTAAAGCTTATGTTATTGAAGTTTCCCTCCCACAAACCTTAAATTTTATTATTGATAAAATGGCTAAATTTTTAGAAAAAAATTTATTACCTCATTCATACTTAGGGTATCCATTTATGAGCTCTCGGGGGGGAAAAAGCAAAAGAAAAGCAGAAGCCAATGTGATAAAGTGTATTTTTAAAATCCTAAAAAAGTAAAATCTATAATGAATTGGTGGTACGTTAATGACTAAAGACACGCTCTGTTTCCAAAGAAAGTTAGGGTTTTGTTTTCTTTACCCGGACAACTAGCCCCTTTTGACTGGTTTTTCCCCTCGTTTGTGATTACAAACCCTCACCCCAAAGACCCATAGGTGAAGAATGGCCTTTTCAACTCCCATCATGAAATGCTAGTGAAAGCTAAAGAGTTGAAGGAGGAAGGAAACATACTATACAAATCGAAGGCCTATCGATCTGCCATCAACATGTATGATAAATCATTTCAATATTTGTGTCTAGCAGTTCCTGAGAATGAGCATGATAAGAAGTTGATGGAGGAACTTGCAATTTAGATTAACCTAAACATTGCTGCTTCTTTGTTAAAACTAAAAGAGTTTGAATTAGCTAAGAGACAATGTGATGTTGTTATGAACTTCGATTCATTTAATGTTAAAGCTCAATTTCGGAGAGCTCAGGCTTTATTAAACATGGGGTTAAGTGAGGAAGCTAAACAAGACCTTGTTGTAGCTATTCAACATGAACCTTACAACGAAGAAATCAGGAACGAATTATCTAGAGTAGAGGAGTTGTGTAACACTTCGTGCAACAAAGTTCCTACAAATGAAGTTCAAGCCCAAATATTAGAGCTAGATGGAGAGCAAGATATGAAGAAAGCAATCCCTGATTTTGAGGATGAGGTTGGTGGACCTTTAAGAAAGAAGCGATGTCCAACTTCAAATGATGGAGAAGACTTGGTGAAGATGCATGACAATGAAATGCAAAGGTCAAATGTTAGAATAAGTAAGGAGACATTTAGCCATACCTCTGTCCAAACTCCAGCCCTCTCCAATGACCCCCAACTCAAGTGTGGCTATTCATGTTGATGAGAGTATGAAGTTCGAGGAAGAGAGCACAAGTAGTAGTCCTAGCATTAGAACCCACATGGATTTGGATTTGTGGAGAATGAATCTACTCCACATTGACAAGGATGACAAGTGTGGTGACTGAAGACTATGATAGGTCTATAATTGCGGTGCTTACTTCCACCCCCATATCTGAGACCAACAAAATACTCTTCAGACATGCCGTAGGACGAACCAGGAGAAGCCTAATAAGATCCCTATGCCTATCCCAACCAACTTATAAAATGATTGAACTAGGAAATATAGTTGAGGTCTATAGCGAGCATTTGATGGGCTACATGGTGGTCCAGGTTCATCACTCAGCTCCAGAGAACTCAGAGCGACAGGTCATGGATGAAGAGGCTCAAAGTAGTCCTACGAGTCCCTACTTCCAGTTCTCAGCCCATTGTTACTAAGACAAACAGCCTCATTGTAGACAGAAGAACAGAAGAATGCGACATAGACATACTCGAATGCACACATTGGAGAAAGCACCTATTGTTGATCATAGGTATGAACCTAAGACTTTCACTCCTAACCTCATTACTTGGTGCAGGGAGGATCACCAAAATGGCAAGAGATTCAAACGATGGATACGCAATGATGAGCCTTAGCTTGAACAGCAAGATAGCACCAACATCATATGTGGCAAGTGTAAGTTGGAGGTTGCACAGTTGGACATCACCACGTTGCTTCGCAAGAAACGAGCTCTATCACAGTATGATAGCAATGGGGGTTGTAGCAAGAATTATTGCAATACTACTATGTGGGTTGGGTCGACTGATGATAATAATCCATCTATAGTTAGAACTTAGGACTTTCCTAATTTTCGTTTGTTATTATGTTTGTTATACTTGCATTAACCTACAGACAAAAAAAAAGATTAAAAAAACAAATTAAAAAAAAATCTACTGAGAAAATCTAGTCAGGACGGGGACTTCGTGCCCCATCACTCCATGCATTATGGTAGATCCGCGAGGAAGGAGAGAACTAGTTGGAAACTTGTTCTAAGGATGTTTCTTTCAAAAACTTAGGGTATCCTTTACTTTTAGTTTATTGGAACTTTTGTGTCATAATTATTTCCTACATTCCATATTATTTATAGGGTTAAATAATTATTAAACACTTAACTTATACTAAAGATCAATCTTAAATACCCAATTTTTGATTGGATGACATAAAAAACTGAACTCATTTTTTAGGATATTACAAAACACTTTGTAAACAAATGAATTGCATACACTTGCAAATGTAGTAGAATACTCCATCCTCATTTTTCTCCTTAATTTTTGTTGTATCCATTTATTAGCCTAACCACCAAATGAAATATCTACCTTAATTATATGAGAAAAAAAAACTAATTATTAAACATTCGACTTACAACAAAAGTCAATAGCAATATAAAACACCTAATTTTCATTTCAATAGATTAAGACACTATAAAACTTAAATTTTGGATCATTATCAAGCATTTTAAAGGCACAAAATATAACTTATTGAATTATAAATTTACTATTAATTGGGAGGTGAACTTCACGCACCTTATTTTAGCTTTTAAGTGTTTTTAAATATCACCAAGTGGAAATCTAGTGTTTAGTACTACCAAAATCAAAGTTGAGTGTTTTATATTCACTAATGACGCAAGTCGCTTAGTCCAAAAAAGAAAAGAAAAGAAAAGGCTAATGATGCAAGTTGAGTTTTTAATAATTACTTTTCCCTTATTTATATGATTTGACAAAACAAGTATGTTATGAATTTAGTCAAATTAACATTCATCATCAGTCATGCCCTTAGTTTGTTGAATTAAAAATTTATGTTTCTAATTTCTAGAAATCAACCCTTAGTTCTTTTATGTCACTACTAAAGCAACCAGTCTTGAGAATACAAGTATATAGGAAACACGAGAAAATAATTTCTTAATTTTTTTACCACAATGGTTATTTGCTGCTCATTATCTTCACGGGTATGAAATGGGAAAACTAAGCAAATAATTTGGGATACCTATAAAATGAATAACTAGCAAAGAAAATGCGGCAAATTGGGTAGTATTTTTTTATTATTTGATTAGATCAAATGGTTAGTTTGAGTGGTTGGTTAACTAACTATAAATAATATATTTATTCAAAAAGCTACTTTGAAAAAACTGAGAACGTTAGTTTTTTGAAACTATTTTTGAAAAATTATCTTTTTATCTCATATATTTTTAAAATTAATTATTTATCTAATGTTTTTTTGAAAATAACTAATGCAAAATATTGATATTTATTAATAATTAATGCAAATAATTAATAGTTATTTCTCAAATTGTACGTGGCATATCTTGTGTCATTACCCCATAAAAATGTCGGAAGAAGAAGCAATAAGTAAAGTAACTGAAAATTACATTTCATGCTTCATTTAGTGCTCTTCTTTTCTTAATTCTCAATACATTATTTGACTTGGGAAATTTGATTGATTTGTTACATGGAAAAATTACATAATTGCAAAATCATAGATATTAATTCCTCTGTCTTAGAATCAAATCTAGAATTTAATATAAGCTTCGCTTGTTATTTCTTTCAATCACGGCCAAAGGAGATAGGCAAATTATTGTTCCAGATAATATAGGGGCCCTGTGGCCAAGGATTGTTAAGGAATAAATCTTATTTAGGGCGTAGCCCTTCTTCTGCACCCAAAAAAAATATCCTTTGCCTTAGAATCATTCTTTAAAATATAATTTCACAAATAACTCGTTTTTCAAAGAAGGACAATAATGTTAGGATGAGCTAAAATTAATCAAAGGTACCCATACAAATATCGTTGGTAAGAAAACTCGCCTATACATTTTTCTTTTAGCAATGGGCACTTACACATTTATGCAACTAATAATACACTTATATAAACTTCCTTAGTTCTTACGGATATGGTTTGTTCGAATGGTTCAACTAATAGTGATTAAGTGGCTAATCAGTAACGTAATTGCACTTGCAACAAACAATTATGCAAATAAAGCCCCAATAATAGTAGGTAGTTTCAGAAGCAATTCCCTATTCGACAGCCAGGGTGCATAAATGATACTCCACGTATATTAACCTTATTATTAATTCTTGGAATGACAAATCCATAAAGTTCAACATATGCAGTGCGTCATATATGGTAATATGCTTTTGAGAGATCTTGTTTGGATTTGTTAATTTGTACTATTCGTCTTTCTGTTCAGATTCTTTGGGGGTGGGGGAGACGGCTTACACTTGTGCTTGTTCATGTATTTTTAGATTTTTTAAGTGGTGCCTAAATTTTAGTTCTGGTTATGGGAATTCCTTGGTGACCTAATTGGTCTAAGGGTTTTTCTATGTTCATAAGAGTACATTGAATCTTTTCTGCTATTTTTTTTTTTTATGAACTTTCACTAGGTCTGTCTATAGGGAAAAACATGTCAGGAAGCAGTGGCTTACGTAAGGTGATAGAAATTTTAAATTTTTTTCGCCAAGTAATTGCTTGCTAAGAAAAAGAAATAACAAAAAAAAAAAACACTGTGCAACTCAAAGATGAAGCTGGAGTGCATGAACGTGAACTTATACAAGATAAATTTATCCAAGATTTTAAGGCACGTTTTACCTCTACAAGAGTAGTATCTGGCATTAATGAACGTTTGCAATTAACTTCACAATTTTGTTTAAGGAAAGGATAAATTACAACTGTTACAATCAATTGTTGATGATGAAATCAAAGAGGCACTCCTACAAATGGACAAATAGAAAGCACCTCGTCCGAGTGATTTTGGCAGCATTCTTTCAGCGAAATTGGAATGTTATCTAGCCACTGCTATGTAAAAGTATTAAAAAGAAATTATTTCGGGGGAGAATAATTCTCAGAGAAATTAATTACTCATGCAAGTATGACCCTTACTTCCAAAGTTGGTAACCTTGAAACTACGGGTCATTCTAGGCCAGTCAATTTATCCAATACTAATTACAAGATCATATTCAAAATACTTGTCGATCCAACCAAAAAAAAAAAAAAAAAAACGCTTTGTGCTTCAAAGGATTATCAACCTTGAGCATAGCATGCATATTTGTTTCAAAAAAAAGCTATTCACAATCATATACTTATTGCCCATGAATTCATAAATAAGTTCAAGCACACAAAAAGTGAACAATTGTATATGATGATCAAGCTAGATATAGAAAAAACTTATGATCATATTGAATGGGGCTTTCTTTTTGAAAGTCTTTGAGAATTGAACTTCATGACAATAGGATAGCATCTGTTAAATAGTGTACTACTAAAGTCTCATATTCTTTGGGTATAAGTAATCAAGCATTTGGGGTTTTCTCATCCTTTAGAGGCATTCATCAAGGGGATTTATCATCACCATACTTGTTCATTACATGCATAGAAGTTTTTGGCATAGAGACTTTAGAATGAGGCTCTTTGACCTAAGAGTGGTGTTTGGGTCAAGATATCCGCTCAAGTAACCAAATTGTTGTGCTTGTTGTTTGCAGATGAGTGTTTACTTTTTGATGAAGTTCATTACCAAGTAGCGATGACATTGAAGAATATATTTGATCAATTTTGGGAACAATCTGATCAGCTGATTTATTTTCATAAGTATGAAAGTGTCTTCTCTAACAATAATGTCACGCAAGTGCATAAGCAAATTCTGGCGAGTGCTTTTCATAGCCCTCAAAGATATTCTCTTAGCAAGTATTAAGGATGTACTCTTTCTCAAGCAGGAACGAGATAATTAATGCTTCAATAGTTATTCGATAATAAAAGGTTGCAGCTTAGAAATCTTCCACGTTTTCTATAGCTAGAAAAGCAACTCCTGTAAAATCTAGTTTGGAATTGCTGCCATCCCATACGATGAAAAACTTTCAACTACCGGCATTGCTTACGAATCAAATTCATCATCCTAGATGTGATTTGGGGGGGGGGGGGGATTCATGTGTTTAGGTGCGCTTGGTCTAAGTATGTCAATCAATCCTTTTTTTGTTACTAAGCTTATGTGCAAATATTTTATGAAAACAAATAATGAATGGTTAAACATATATGTGCAAAATATGAAAACTCGAACAAATTTTTTGAAGACAATGCGAAAAGCCCTCATCCTTGAACGAGGAAAGGTACACTGAATAATTAGCGAACTTTTTCACTCACAATTTGTTTGGAAGATACGTAAAGGGAAAATGTTAGATTTTGGGTAGATGATTGATGTGCTACATAAAATTTATTGCATCTTGTGGCTTATCAGTAAATGATGTTCAAGACTATGAAATTAAGGAGATGTTCGGCAAATAGCTTTTGGAAGAGTTTTTCGGCTAAAAGGAGCTTTTTTTTTATCAGGATTAGCTGTTTGAAAAAGTAAAAAAGCTAATTTGGGTGTTTGGTGAAAAAGCTTTTTAGAAGAGCTTTTTGCATTCAAAAAGCTAATTTGAAAAAGCTAATTCTATGAGCTTTTTGGAAGAATTTTTTGAAAAATTAGCTTTTTGTCTCACAACTTTATCAGAAACAGCTAATTTTACCAAGCAGCTTTTCAACCAATAGCTAGTTCAAATAACTAATACAAACGGCTAATTCATATGTTGTAATGCACTACCTTCACTTAAAACGCTCATTAAAAGAGGCATGACCTTATATTCTTTCAGTGCATCATGCTTGTCAGATAGACATTGAAGAGCATAAATCACATTTTAATCGATTGTTCTATAGTTAACAAGACATGAGACCTTGCTAAATATCATGGCTGACTTACGAGAAAGGAACTTTCCGGTACCTAATACTGTGATTAGGGAAGAATCTCATTATTTGCATATCACTAATGATAAAGATATCTCCAAAGTTGTCCTTTGGAGTACATGGAAGGTAAGAACTAGTCTTATCTTTAAAAACGAATATTCTCTCCTTTTAGGATTCTGACCATAGACTCAAACCCTGACCCTGTGGGTCTAACGGATTCATGGTCCTAAATGGGTTCTAACTATTTTTTATATCAAAAATTATTTTGTCCACATCTTAACATAAACTACCACATTCGAAATACAAATAATTGAATTTAGAAAATGTAATATTTAATTAAAAAATCTAGCAGCATATACCATAGCTAAATGTTCTTGCTTACATTTTATACATACAAACAATAACAACAACAACAACTCCCAATGTCGATCTCACTTTCGCGGGGTCTAAGGATATCCAAATGTAGGTAGTCTTACCCCTACGCACATTGTTACACGTAGAGAGATCGTTTCCAATAGGCCCACATAAAAAGTTTTAGGGAGATACTTTGATGTAGAAAATTGATTGGTAAAATAATTTAGCAAACATAAGACCTAATTACTTAAGTTAACATAAGTTAACATGAACAATAGGTGAGGAGTAAGAGTTATGTGTACCTCAAGCAACAAGCAGCGGCACACTACTAATATGGTCAATAGCAGTCTACAGTCAAACAATCGGAGGTGGAAGGGGGAACCATAGGTGCGAAGAGGCTATGACTCAAGCAATCATATGTGCTTTGAAAACACCCATGCTAAGATCAATGCACTAGCTTACAAGATTGCATCACATGCAGGAAAGAATAATAGTTAGTACAACATAACAATAATATCTGTACAAACAAAAGCCAAAGTCAGGACTAGAGGCACACTATCTATGATCTACAACCTTAACTCTAAATCTCCACAGAGTTCTATCATGAGCTACATCCTCTGTTAAACCTACTAACTTCAAATAATTTCTAATCAACTCGTTTCCTTTTTTTTTTGCCATCCTTTACTACTTCTACATCCCGAAAGGCTAATCGTCTCGCACCTTCTCACTGGTGCATTCCCACTCCTCCTCTGTACATGACCAAACCATCTTAGTCTAGTCTGCTTCATCTTATCTTCTATGGCTGCGACTCCTACTTTCTCTCTAATCACTTCATTCCTAATTTTATCCAATCTCATATATCTACACATCCATCGAATCATTCTCATCTCTGCTACCATCAACATGTGGATTTGAGATCTCTTGGTTGGCCAACACTCTGACCCATATAACAAAACCAGCCTTATGTTTCATAAATCAAAAATAGTATTTTAATACAAACCATAAAAACAAAGTCCATCAAATTTTGAACAAGCATAACAAAATAGTTCATCTATGACTGGCATAAAACAGAGTGATTTTAAGGTTTACTAGTTTAGAATTATTATAGCTAATTGCCTTTGCCATATTTTTTTTTTTAAATTACTGCATCTTAGATGAGTCTCGAATCGGTCTGGGTCTAAATTGACCTAGACCCAACCCACATCCTTTGGACTTAGACTTGCTTAAGATCCGTTGGGTCTCCTTTTATTGGACCCAAACCCTCCAAATTGGGTCAGGTATGATGCGTCTAGGTCGGGTCCGGGACCCACTGTCATTCCTATTTGTAAGTGTAATCATTAATAGAGTTCCAAGAAATAGTCAAGCTACTGTTAGCTCCTAAAGATATTGGTTCGATTTCGGAAAAGCATTATTGAGATTGAAAAGGAATATTCAGACTTACAAATACCATAGCCCAATTAACATGTATCAAAGTGTGCTTCGTTCCTGACGTGGATACTAAGAGCAAGTTCAATGGTGAGCCATTTTTTGGCTCACCAGTTGGGCCTCACCACTGCCACATAAACCCTCTCTCCAAGTTTTTGCCTCACAATCCTCACACTCTCCAATAGAAGGCTCACCACTTTCCCTCACCAAATAAAATAATACATATGGACCCCACACCGAATCATATTAATTTATTTTAGTTTTTTTAGTTTGGTTGGTTATTTGGGTTAATTATTTATAGGGAAAATAATTTGGACATAATAATTTGGTAACACAACAAATTGGGGGCAATATTATTGTTTTTGTGAACAGTACAAGAGTTTGAATAACAAAATAAACACATGCCTAAAATATAGTAAGTACAATAGTTCGATAAATAAATTAAAAAATATATGTTGGTTGACATGAACAATATAAAAATTACAATACGTGAACAATTTAAAAGTGACTTAAATATGATGATGAATGAAGACAAGTGATTTTGTTAGGAAAAAAGTTACCTGTCTTGCATTTTTTGCCTTTTGGTTGGTTATTTGGGTTCTATTTTGTTTGGGAAAAAAATAATGCGCACGTAATAATTATCATACACAACTAATGAAAAAAAAACACACACAAGAGTTTCAGTGAAAAAAAAATAAAATCACACATGCTTGAAATTAGCAATTACAAGAGTCGGATACTGAATGAAACATAAGATACATTGGTCGACATGATATGGAAAAAAATTACAATAGTTGAACAATTTTTAAAAAATTACAATTTGAAAATCAATCAACTATCCTCTCTGCCGCCGACCCGAATTTCGCTTCCATATTTCTTCAATCAAGTCCGCTTGGAGAGCTAAATGTGTTTTGGAGTTGCGAACTTAGCATGATCGTTCAAAGTACATCTCATAGCATGGATGGTGGTCTTGGTTAACAATGATCTCCGGGATAGTTCCCTCAACAAAGTCGTAGTCAAATGCAAGCTCGTAGTTATCCCGCTCGTCCTCCACAATCATTTTATGGAGTATCACATATGCTCTCATAATAATTCCAATTTCTGTTTTATCCATGAGACGAGTGGGGCTACGTACAATGGCAAACGGAGATTGTAATACCCCGAATGCTCGCTCAACGTCCTTCCTTATTGATTCTTGACGTTCTGCGAATAGTTTTTTCTTTGGCCCTTGGGGAAGTGGGATCGTTTTGACAAATGTTGCCCATTGTGGATAAATTCCATCCAAAAGATAGTACCATATGTTGTAATAGTGCTCATTGACACATACTCAGATTTAGGAGCCCGATCCTCGTACATCTCTTGGAAAACAGGTGAGCGATCAAGGACGTTGATGTCATTGAGACTTCCAGGCAACCCGAAGAACTCATGCCATATCCAAAGGTCATATGATGCAACGGTTTCAAGGATGATTGTTGGCACCTTGTAAACTTGCTTTTGAAATGATTCCCTCAAAGTCGTTAGACAATTCTCCCACTCCCAGTGCAGGCAATTTATGCTTCCCAACATACCGGGAAGGTCATGGGCTTCAACAACTTGCAGTAAGTGATCAACATCAGCTTGATTTGGTTTTCTCAATTACTGCTCCCCGAACACCTCAACGACGTATGAGGCGAACTTTTCAGGCATTCCATTGCGGTGCTCGCACCAATCTTCAAGTATTCATCAACGCAATCAACTACTACACCATAAGCAAGCATTTGCATGGCTGCGGTACATTTCGTTAATGGCAACAACCCACGCTTTCTGGCCGCATCGTACCTCACCTGAAAGTACTTTGAATGATTGTCGACTGCTTCCACAATGCGGAGAAATAAGTGCCTCCGCATTCTGAATCTGTGGCGAAAATGATGTATGTTATACACTGCATCTTCGATGAAGTAGTCTTGGTATAAGTGGTTGTGGGCTGCGTGTCTATCTCTCTTAATACATTTCTTTTTCATTCGAGGAGTAGATGCCGATGCTGTCATCTCTGTGGCTACTTCCCTAAGTTGTAGAAGGAGCATCATTTGTTGTTGCACTTGTTGTTGATATTGGAGGTACGCCCCCATGACAGGGATCATGACATCATTATCTGATGAGGAAGAGGGTGCGTGACGAAGAGGAGGACGATGATTCGTCCTCAATTGGTTGTGTGTCCACATTGAAATTATCCATTACAAATAACCTGCGCAAATAATAATAATTATTCGTTAATGTATAGAACAGTAACCATTTTATTAACAATAAATAGTAGGCACACCCATTTTGCATAAGTTGATATCATTACATGACTACACCAAACTCACGTCTAATACAACACATGGAAAATAAAGCCACATTGTTACAACATAAGATGAAGTATTAGGGGGGAGGGGAGACATATTACTGATGTGATGATAACTGCCCCGATCTTCTAGCAATAATGTCCGCTTTTCGTTGCTCATAGTAAGCTGCTTGTTCAGGACTCATTGTGGAGGTGTCAATCATCATTATTCTTTCCTCTTCTCACATCAGCTTCATTTCCCTCATCATTATCTTCTGAGCTTTTTCTTGTTTAACTGTGATCATGAAATCCTTGAACATATCATTCATATCACTGTTGGTACTCTTTATCTGCTGCAACTCAGTTATTACTCGATCAACTACGGCGTCGTTCGCCATTTGTTTCATCCTTCTCTTTGCTGCTTTTCGGCCTTCCGCTCTTTCACTGCCACCGACACCTTCATTTTCGATCTCTTCAGTGTCGAGGTTGGACCTTTTTGATGATCCTGACCCTGACTTAGGTGGATCAGATATCGCACGCCATTTTGGCTAGTCCTTGAGCATCTCGTACCAATGCTGCAACTCAAACTTCTTCTGTGCACGCTCAGCATACAATCTGTGGGCCTCTTGTAGAATCCTTGCATCATTCCACCCACTGTGGTTACTACGTTCCACTTCATGCATAATACTTGTCCATTTGTTCATTATTGGGGCGCACCGAAGCCATCGGTTGTAACATGTCTTTGAAGTTCGTGCTGATTCCCCTTGTGGATTGTACTCATTAAAAGTTGAGGCCACCCTATTCCAGAAGCTAGCCTTCTTTTGGTCGACCCCGACAATAGGATCTATGCCTACATTTATCCATGCCCAAATAAGTTGTTGATCTTCGTCAACGGTCTACTTTTTGGCACCACCACCTGTTGCTCCCGTTACTTCCTCCCCATCCCCCTCATCAATACTTACCTCAATGTTCGTCCCAGACTGGCCCCGCCCGACCAGTGACCCCGTTGATGTGGATGAGGGGGTGGAGCTGCTCCCCGCAAAAGGTCATTTCGATGAGGAGGTGGCGGTGGATAGTAAGGAGGGTAGTATGGATATTCACTCCCGTGCACATTGAAAGGTTCAGTTTGATGTGTAATATGGTGGAGGATATGGTCGAGGATTCTGACTTGAACCACCCAGAATCCTCGAGCTAGGGTGGGGTGGGTAATATGAATGATGTGGATGATGGTGGTGGTTTTATGGTACATATGGGAGGTACAACACATGGGGATTGTGTACGGGAATTGGGGGAGCACTATTCCCCCCGGCTTGGGGTGAATCGTCACCCTCAAGCAAGCTCATAAAGGAGGGGGAGTGTTAGAGTCCATATTTCAGATGAAGTTAGCACCTACAAATTTGTAATTAACCGTATTAATATATTAGTGACTTATAGCAATTGAAGGTCATATTTCAGATGACATGAAATATTTAAACTTTATTCTCATAGTGCTTCATAACATATACTAAAAAAGAAAACCATTCATTTTTTTCCAAGTTACATATTACATTTAATTACCATAGTAATTAACACATTTATTTTAGTAATATATACTTAAAAAGTATTTCATTCATTTTATGAAGTTCATATTAATTTTAATTATAATATATTAATTTTAATTATCATAGTCATTATCATATTCATTTTTGAGAACATTAAAATATGCATAATTTCTTCAACATGCCAAAAATTATTCTACCACCCTATAATATTCATTTCAACAACTAATACACCAACTATATTTACATGTTCTCCTAACTATTGCAAACTTATTCTACAAATATATTCATTTCAACAATTATCAATTTAATTATCGTAACTTCATTAACATGCCCAAAAATATGATAACAATATTCTCATAGTGTTTCCTAAAACATTTAATCATATTGCTAAGTTAATAACATATAATCACAACATATAATTAAATTTTAATTATCTCCTACTTACACAAATAACATTTACAAATTTCAAATTAATCTTTCAATTATATTATTCATGTCGTTGTACATTAATAAAATATAATGTTTTTAACATTTAACATATCAACTACCGCATAATAATTTTTTCTAACGCATTAAAAATTAAATAGCAACTTACAATTTCCTTCACTAGTTTGTTGATTCGAAGAGCAACTCAAACTTCTCTACAAATACAAACAACAACAACGTTACAAACTAAAATTACCAATTTTTAAAGTACAAACAACAACAACAACGTTACAAACTAAAATTATCAATTTTTAAAGTACAAAATAAAGAATTTAACACAATTGAATTTATAAATTCTTACTAATGTCTTCACTTCGTTGTTGCTAAAATGTCTCACTAGAGAGAAAAAAATTATACAAATTTCTTCATTTCATTAACATATTCATTAACATATAATTCTTTTCACAACATCTCAAAGACTGATTCCCACTTTTATGCGCACTTTTAATAACATCACTAAAATTATTCTACCAAAATATTTGAAAAATAAAATCATAGCTACTATATTAAAAACATATAATCATTATAAAATTTAATATATGAACAAAATATAAACACCAACAAGTTTTTCCACAAATACAAAAATAACAAAATTACTCATATAAAATATCAAGTTGAATATATAACATTAAGCATTTATGGAAACTAAAAATATAAATTTTTACTGTTGCTTTCACTTCTTCATTGATATAAAAACTGAATACAAATGCACCAAAAAATGAACAATTTTCGCGAGAGGAAGAGGGATTGAGGAAGTTTGTGAGCGAGATATTAAACTAAAGCATCATATATTTATAAACATAATTCATACACACAAAATGAAACACAAAAATTGTTCACATGGGGGACAAACGTTCAACGGTCACAATGCTCTGCTCCATTACCCAGCCTTTCAGCTTTTCACAGCATGGGCTGTCGCAAAATAAAGTTGTCCTGGTAAAAAAAAAAAAGAGCGGTCAGCCCTCTAAAAACGATGTCGTTTTGGGGGGAAAACAGTAAAAAAAAAAAATTGACCAAGGCTCCTCACGGCCCGCGCACCTCGTCGAGCCCCCAAGCCAAGTCAACCCCTGCAAGCTCCTGAGCCGACTCCTCCCTCGCACGCCTCTCTCTCCTTGCGCGAGCAAGCCGCTGGACTTGCTCTAAGTCTACCTTGGGTTTTTGCTCTAAGGTAGTCCCCTCCAATGGTAATGTTTGCAACAAGAATCAGTAGATGACACGCGATTATGGAAAAGATGATACTAAGAGTATGTACAACGGTGGGCGCGCGAGGAGCAAAAGGAGGAGAGAGAAGGATGTGAGGCGAGGCAGCAACTGCAACGACAGCCTCATGCCTCGGGCCTCACGGGGAAGCTCGGCAAGCCGAGGTAACTCGGGAGAATTTTTTTTTAAAAAAAAATTTTATTAGTTTTTTTTTTATAATTTTAAAAATAAAGTTGTGTGTGATTGAGTGTATTTATAGGTATTATTTTATTGTTAGATGTAGGATTTATAGGTATTATTTTATTTTGTGAGGAAAAGTGGTGAGCCTATCATTGCAGAGAGTGAGGATTGTGAGGCAAAAAGTTGGAGAGATGACTGATGTGACAGTGATAAAACCTGATTGGTGAGCCAAAAAATAGCTCACCATTGTTTTTGCTCTAACAACATTTTTGGGAAATGCGATGATGTTAATTATCAAAATAATATGACTTGTCTTGACCTCGGTTGCTGGGACCTAGTTTTACTTAAAGATATTCTCCCAAGGGATAATTGGTAATTTCTCTGCCTTGCCGTATGTTGGGTTTGAATGTTTGATGGACTAGGCCTTGGCGAGTTGGCTTCGTAGAATCTATGTTGGTTCTCTAAAATGCTTGTGCAACACACACTATTTTTTCTCCTACAGACGCTCTAATAATTCTCCAAATAATTTCTATTGTCACGTAGTCTCTCTATTCATAAAATTTGAATTAAAAATTTTACCTATAGAAAATTAAATATTAAATCATTTAAACTAACATGTTTTGCATTGTTAGATACCTCTTACTGAGGTATGATGATAGTTTATAGACCTGATAAATGGGTCGTTCAGATCGGGTGTGATTCTGGTCAACTCACTTCAGATCGGATATGGGTTCGAGTTCGGGTGATGTTTGGGTCAGGTGAACTTAAGGTGATGTCACTTCGGGCCAATGTAGATATGAATCGAGTCAACTTCAGTTTCAAGATTTGGGTCAATTTTAGGTTGGTTTAAAAGGAGTCAGGTATAAATTGTGTTTGGTTCGTTTCGGCTTCCTGTAAATTTGAATTTGTAAATGAGTTGCTTCAAGTAGATTAGTCTCGACGGATCAATAGAAATACCAAACTGCATTTGCATGAGGGAAAATTCACAATCTAAATAATAAAAGAGTCACAAAACATCAAAAGTTGTACAAAAGGCCATGATATTTAGCCTCACCCAATCTACATTTTCTTTCAGTGAGACAAAAATCGATAATCTTGGTGAACGGCTGAAGATTGCAGATCATTTTTGTTCGGACCTGAGTTGATTTGGATATGTTTGATTTCTAGTCATTTCTGTTCGAGTTTGATTCAATTCGAGTCAAAGTCAGGTTGTGTTTGGGTCTATTCGAGTCTAAATCTATTCGGGTCTTGATCGAATCATATGGTCGGTTTGGTTCATTTTCGGTTTTGGATCATTATTGATTCACCTATTTCGGTTATCAGCGGGGGTCTATATTGAATTAATTCAGCTTGGATTCAGGTCAATTTGACTACGTCTAATTGCTTACCCTGTTTGACAAACAACTAATAGTTGTTAGCTGTTAGATGTTTGTATTAGCTGTTAGATGTTTGTATTAACTGTTTGAGTTAGTTATTTGTATTCACTGTTTGTTGAAAAACTATTTGGTAATATTAGTTGTTTCTGATAAAGGTTTCGGATTGTAGGAGACCGCCTCCGTAGGGGGCAGTAACCTAGGCGGTGTAGGGCGGGTAGGGTTTTTGGTGTGCTTGTCTGTAGGTCGTGCTTTTCTGGGATGTGACGGCACTAAGCGCCCCTAGTTTGTTCAGGTATGTCTCTACTCCTTCTTTTTTGCTACCCGACCCCTTTTCTCTTCCCCTTTCGCTTACTCCGTAAATGGTTTTGAAATCGTTTTCTCTATAAACTTTTTATCAAAACTGTTTTGTGGGTCTTATGGAATCAACCTCTCTATGGGTAGGAATACTGGTATAGGTAAGGTTGCCTACAGCTGGATCTCCCCAGACCCCGTGAAAGCGGGACCCACACTGGGAGTTTGTTATTGTTGTTGTTGTAGTTATTTCTGATAAAGTTGTGAGATAAAAAACTAATTCTTCAAAATGCTCTTCCAAAAAGCTCATGGAATTAGCTTTTTCAAATTAGTTTTTTTAGATCCAAAAAACTCTTCCAAAAAGCTCTTTCATCAAAAACCTAGATCAATTTTTTTACTTGATCAAATAGCTAATTTTGATTAAAAAAACTCTTCTTGATCAAAAAATTCTTCAAAAAGTTGTTTGCTAAAAATCCATAATCTCTCATGCTATTTCTTCTACTTCTTACACCTCAAAATTCACTAACCCGGAGAATTTCAAAAATTTTCCACTAGATATCAATTTTTCAGCCGATAATATATATCTCCCATATCTTCCCATCATTTAATTGCACTCATCCAACAGAAATAAATAGCACAGCCTTCCTTCAGACCATGACATAATACGCTGTCGCCAGTCCACAGACTTCAAACAAACCCAAGGATAAGGACGAGTTGAGGAAAAAGAGGCAAAATTTTCAAATTTTACTACCAATCAGTTACATGGGTTAGTTTAAAAGGAGTTACTGATCTCTCTCATCCTCCCCTCAAACCCAGATTTTATCTGTCTCTCTCCTAATTGGCTAATACTCTATATAAACAGAGCACCAAGCCCTACTCTCACAACACCTTTGTCCTCTCTCTCCCCCCCCCCCCCCCCCAACTGTCTAGTTGAGTTTTCAGCGATTTGGAAACCAGAAACCAATTTCTTTCATTTTGAAAGAGAAACAAACGAAAACGCCTCCGTTTTCATTCCCCTGTTTTTCGCCGCTGGCTTTGACTAAGAGAAAAGAATGGCGAATGTTGCTCATACTGTCTTCGGAGTATTCGGTGTGTTTCTCTCCACTGGGGTTCTATATTCCTTCTTATTCATGTTGCTTGCATTTGTGGTTTCTTGTTTGTGGACGCAATTTTCCGTTGCTAAAAACTCTGTTTCTTATTTCTCCCTGTCAATGCAGGAAATGCTACTGCTCTGTTCCTGTTCTTGGCACCACTGTAAGCATCCCGCCTCAACATTATCAAAAACCCTCCATTTGGTTCACGAAAGTCGAAATGGGTTTTCATTTTTGTGCTCTTGTGATTCCGGAAAACCCTCCGTTTCTTGTTTCTCAATTGTTGGTTCACCACCCCAGTATTTATTTATTTATTTATTTCTTCTTTCTTTTTTTAAAAATTTTATTTCATGGGTCTCGTGTGGACAATGAAGCAAGAAATTTTGATTCTGTACACTTTCTTCTTCTTCTTCTTCTCCTGTTTTGGAACTTTTTTTTTTTTTTTTTTGGAGGGCAGAGAAGCAAGAATTTCGTTTCTATCTCACACGATTCGTGTGGGGCTCTGCAGTTCAGAATTGGTCTCTGATTCGTCATTTTCATGAGTGCACATGTTTCATTCGGCCTTTTTTGGCACTTTCTTAACAAGGACATACAAATTCTTTTTATTACAAAATAAAAAAAAGGGACCCATTTTCAGTCTTTTTTTTTTTGGCAGAAAGTTTTGAAAATGAGATCTGTTCACTGTTAAATTTACTTCTTAAAGCCTTAATATTGTGTAAACCATTTCAATAACACTAGTAATAATTTTATTTATTTGATTATTTATGGCAGTCTGACATTCAAGAGGATCTTCAAAAACAAATCAACTGAGCAGTTCTCAGGCATCCCCTATGTCATGACCTTGCTCAATAACCTCCTCTCTGCTTGGTAAATCATCCCTCCCCCCTGTTTTTTCCCCCCTGATATGAGCCTGTGTGAATGGATAGTGTTGATGTCCTAAGAAATCAAAAAACCAACATTGGCATTTCAAAAAACCAATTAGAAGGTACATTATACTCTCTTTTTCACATTCTTTGGCTTTAATTTGTGGAATTTGGTTAGGTATGGGCTTCCTTTTGTGTCCCCAAACAACATCCTGGTGACAACCATCAATGGAACTGGGGCTGTGATTGAGACGATCTATGTGCTCATTTTTATGGTCTATGCTCCCAAGAAGGAGAAGCTTAAGATTGGAGGCCTTCTGGCTCTCATCCTTTCGCTCTTCGCTGCTGTCGCCCTCACCTCCGTCTTTGCCCTCCAAGGAAATATCAGGAAGGTTTTCTGTGGAGTTGCTGCTAGTGTCTTCTCTATCATCATGTATGGCTCCCCTCTTTCCATCATGGTAAGTCACTATCCTTCTGATTTTGTTCATATGAAAAAGAAACCTGGTACTTAGTGGGAGGTTTAGCCCTATAAACTCTACTAATTGTAAATGAATGATGCATGTTGGTAAATGGGGATTTTAATTAATGCAGCGGTTGGTGATCAAGACAAAGAGCGTGGAGTACATGCCATTCTTCCTATCGTTGTTCTGTTTCTTGTGCGGCACTTCCTGGTTCATCTTCGGATTACTTGGGCGCGACGTCTTTGTTGCTGTGAGTGTCCACTTAATTAAACACATAATCATAATTGTAATCATCATACTAATTGTGACCTCTTTCATGGATCACATCATGCTAAGTGCGGTGTAGAAATTGAAATTCCTTTTAATAGAGTGCTACTATGAATTTTAACCAATAAGAATTTGCCACAATTAGCTTTAATCCTTTATTTCATATGAATACTATGTGTTTTTGAGAAGGGGGGGGGGGGGGGGGGTTACTGTAAGCTGCACTTGCATTTTTCTTCTGGATCTTTTAGCCTACCATTATGCTAGATGCCTTCATCGTTAATCATCGTATTAAAATCATCATTGGAGTATAATAATCACTATTTTTGGCTATAAAGATTAACCTTAAGTGGTTAATTTGTTTCACCTATGAAATAGAATGATCCCGATTTAAAATTGTCTGGATCAATAATCACTACTTTTGAATACGAAGATTCGCCTTAAGTGTGGTTAATTCGTTTCACCTGTGAAATATATTATTGTCTGGATCAATATGGTAGATTACTTAAATTCAATGTTTGATGATTAATTGTATATAGACAACATCATGATACCGTAAAAATGAATAAAGGGGTGCATATAGTATGCAACTCTTACTATTGAAGTTACTTTGAAGAGAAAAGTCCTTTTTTTTTTTCTATTTTCTATTCATATTTATATTAGTAATGTATACTTGTTAGTGCGGTGGAATGAAAGTGAATTGGGTGGGTGGGCAGGTACCAAATGGGTTTGGGTGTGCACTGGGGGCAATGCAACTGATTCTGTACTTCATCTATCACGATAAGAAGGGTGGGGACGAGAAGAAGCCCACGTCAGAAGACAATGCCATTGAGTTGGGCCCAGCTACGAATGGAAATAGGAAGGCCCAAGATGAAAAGCCCAAGCCTAATGGTCAGAATGGGATCAATGGAAACGACTGACGTCAATGATTGTCACGTGTGATGGTGATTAATTGGTGATAATCTCTTTGGGTTTTTCATGGCTATAACAGTATAACCCCCCCCCCCCCCCAAAGGAAAGCTTGTAGTTGTAGGTATCTTTGATCTTTCGGATTTCATATTTTGCCCATTGGATCTGGTAAGAAACTGTATGGCTGATTGTCTCTGGGAGTGATAAAAATGTTATTTCAATGACGAATGGTATTGTCATGACAATGGAACATTGCAATGCCATAAATATCCTCTTGCTTCCTAATCACCCTTATATCATGATTCATATCGTCCTGGCAGTTTAGTGTCCGATTGGTTCATTGGGGGTTCGCATTACCATAATAACTATGATCAACTACAAGATGGAAAGTACACATCTATTTCCCACTACTGTATCAATTGGTATAAGCTTTGCCGATTAGGATAAATAACTAACCATCATTATTCATAAAAAAAGGAATCAATTGAAACTTGATAGTACAATTAAAGAACTATGTATTTGAAACATATAAGATGTAGAAACTATGTCATATACTTGGATGTCCGGCAACGTCTTACGTATATTGTGCTGCAACAAAGCTCATTATATGAGATTTGCATGAATGGTTGAACATTTGAATCAAGTATCATTATCGCTTATGGGCTTTGAGGCCAAGTCTTGCTCCAACCCTTTTTAAAATACTTTTTTGGGCTCCACTCTTTGTGCAATCCATCTCCCCCGCTCTCTTTCTTTCTATCGTTGAATTTTTTTTCTTGTTTTGAGGTCCAAAAGTACAAAAAGAGTAGTTTGATCCACCAACATTTCAATCCCAATATGTTTTGACCTGATATAGTTAGACTGAGCGAGAGAGTGAGCCACAATATTCACATTGCTTCTCACATGTGACTAGTTACATACTTCAAACTTGCCACTCAAGCAAAGCAAGTCCTTCAAAATGATGTCAAAGTCACACAAAAAGGACACAATAGACCAATCCCTACAAATAATTTAAGACAACAAGGCTATAAGACAACATTATTATAACCCAACACACGTGCCAAAGCCAAGTCATAAATGGCTACCTTGCTTTCAGTAATGCCGGGGGCCCAACGAGCCTTCACCTTCTTCGTTATCACCAACATAACATCTCAAGTGCAATCTCTGATTACCATGTCATGACCAATCCAGCCACTCCTTCTCCAATGCAGCGTCCATAATTAGTCTTGACCAAAGTATACCTCGAGTGGAGACCTTGTGTACAAGTTGGGGCTCTTACCATCTTTGTCATCCCCTAAATCTGCTCATCTACTTTGTTGAAGAGGTGTAAAGTTTTTGCTAACCAGTCTTTGACTATCACCCTGGGCTCTCCCTTATGCTGAAAAATGTCTTCACTCCTATCAACCGAGACAAACTAACACGTTTCCAAACGCACGGGTGTCGTAGTATTGATTAAAAGATCTTCCTCAATGACCAAAGTAATCTATCGAGTCAGTAGCCTACTAGAATGTGCTAAGCGATAAATCCTTTCAAATGGTCCATTTAAATAAACTAATTAACTATTTGGAGATTCAATAATAGAAAAACATCTAGAAATTTGATTCACCAAGTAAAGAGTTGGATCAAGGATTAAGGCACACACTTTTCGTAAAAAGAACGATTCCAGGAATGGCAAGGAAATTGAATTTAAACCTTTCTCTCGAAACAGACTAAATTGCCTAAACGAATTCAACTAACACTCTCTCAAGTGCATTTGATTTAGTCTAGGTTAAAGATCTATGGATTGCTAAGTCTCCTCTTAACAAGCATTTCTCTCTCGAGTTTTGCTAAATTAAGTTATATCAAGATGATCAACTAGTGAGTTTCACCTTTCAGTACTTCACTCTACTACCCAATATAGGCAAGCAAAATTGGCCAAATTCAACTCACAACATTGGCCAAATTCAACTCACAACATTCTAATTTCAAGATAGACATAAGTGATTCCAAACTTGAAACAAGCACAAGAATTCAAGGATAAAGGATCCAACAACAATTATATGGCTAACAAATCCCTAGATTAGATAAAACTACTCACTCATGTTTCTAAATTCAACTAATGCAAGAGTTTCAAAGCAAATTCAAAAGAAGGAAGGAAAACTTTACAACAATGGCAGCCCTTGAATTGTGCAACAATCTTCAAGCTTCCAAGAGCAAGCTTTTCCTTTAAAATCTCAATGAAAACTACACTAAAACTAAAATGAACTAAAAAGATGTGAAAGTGGGACTATGGTTGCTGAACTGGATCTCCTCTTCTGCTCTGAAAACACACCCTTTTAAGCAACAATTGGATGAACCTCGGCTACAAAGTGAAGGAAAACAAAGAGGCTAGCAATTACCAGCTTACCACGGTCCGTGGGAGGCACCACGGTCTTATCATGGTCATGGTTGGAATCGAATTTTCTACTCTTCTCATACTCCATGGGCATGGCATCATAGGGGCATCTGTGGGGGGTCAAAATACACTCAAATGAGGGTCAACCACCGGGTCAAAATGGCCAAAAATCCTATAAATGTCATCAAAAAACTATATCCAAGCATAAAACGAGAATAAGAATATAAATTATAACATTGAGGATATAATTTTCCTAAAAACGTAGCAAAATGACCCTAAAATGATATACACTTTTAACACTCATCAAAGTCCCCCATGCTTGAATCAATGCTTGTCCTCAAGCAACACTAAGATGAAAAATTATTCAAAACCTCCTTAGAATAGGCTTAGGTAGCATCTCAATGGCAAGGCCGATCCAAAGTTAGCCCGAAAAGGTGCAAAAATCATTTAGCAAACAGACTAGGAAATGAAATTTTCGAACACCACTTGATATACCATAGTGTCAAATTTGAATCAATCCTCCCAAATCATCAAATACAATCATTTAACATATGAAACAAATGGAGCTAGCAATGCTGGTAGAACCTTACTATAGTCGTGTGGCACTCATCACTCAAGTGCTTGAAATTATATGAAGGTTCCCTCAATTCTCATTCCATAGACTCGAATTTACTATAAGCTTAACAAGACTCTTTAATTCGCCATCACTAAAATGCAATACACATTAGACAATCATGAGGACTTTTGTAAGATTGTAATGGGACCATGGGTAAAGGTAAGGGAGGAACAATTTTTTTAGAAATGTGGAGCTAGAAGCCATAGACTAAGAGCTAAACGCTTCCAATGCATCAAACAACATTCTCCCTAAATCAATACAATTTATCTACAAAATACATCCCCTAATTGAAGAGACAAAGAGTTAAAAGTCATAAATACTCTCTTTTTTTTTTTTGCTATCCAAACAAGGCTAACACTCTTTTTAATATTTCTTCTTTTTTTCTTTTATTCGTTTGCTTTTCCTCTTTTTTTTTTCTTTTTCTTTTCCTTTTCAGAAAGAGTTAGCCAGGGAAAATCTTATATAAATGGAGAATTTCAACTCTTCTCTAATCTTTAGACAACGAGGCAAGGGATTTCTTATATCAATACAAGAATACATATCCCTTCACCAAACAACCAAATCCACCAAAAAGATCGTAATACACCCTACTAGTTCCCAATTAAACTCGAAGCACAAGGATAAAACGCTCCTCTAGTCTTGGATTAAGAGTTAGATAATCATTTGGGCCAAAAGCCAGTATAGGAGGTTCAAATCAATAAAAACGAATATATGCTCAAAAGGGCTAGCAAGGGATATAAGATATAACAAAGGTGGCTATTTGGTCTTTTGGGTTAACAAGTCAAAGAATTCCTCAATCATATTGCCTAAATGCATATGCAAAATGTGATCTGAATGAGAATAAAAGTAAGTTCTAGAGAAATGATGTCAAGAAAGAGTCACACATGAATCGACAAGAAACTAAATTGATAAATTAGTCTTAAAAAGCTCAAAGCCTCAAAGGACATCTACCAAGGTCATAAGTAGCTCATTAGTAGACATATGCCAAAATTCATGAAAAGAGTCATGGGGTAATCAACTTGCACTCAACATATGATCAAGCATACACCGACGTAAACATAAAAGTGCGCATACACAAGCAGACAATACCCCGACGTAAACAGTTTCTAGCAAGAAGAAAAAGAATGATAAACTAAAACAAAAGAAAAGAAAGAAATGCCTAGTCTAGAGTATTCGAATCGGTTCTAATATTGAAAGGCGCAAGCTCCTCGGCAACGGCGCCAAAAACTTGTTAGTCTTAAAATGTACCGCATAAAGGATAGTGAGAAGAAGGGTAAGACGTAGTACCTGGGAAGCTTAGGGACGCCCAACTCGATCACTTCTCCTTTTGAGATGCAACATGTATCTTATATGCTCTAACCTACATGCTCTATTAAAGGAAAGAAATGCAAAGATATCCTATGAAAACTATATGTCATCCTATCTATATGATGCAAAATGCAACATGTCATTCAACCAATACCCCAAAATCCACCATTCCACCCAAAGAGCGATAAGCTCACCCCCCATGCTTGAGATTTTCATTGTCCACAATGAAAATGACGCAGAAAAAGGGCAAAGGAATGGGGAAGGGAAAGGAACGAAGAGGGAGAGGGGGAGGGGAAAGGGTGGGAATGACACGAATTTTTTTTTCTTTTTTTTTTGGAAAGCAATAAATGCCTTGGGTTGCCTCCCAAGAAGCACTTGTTCAAGGTCTTTAGCTTGACCCTTACCTCCTAATAGTAGACGGGAATGATACGGGAGGTGGCCTGGGGGAGGTGTAATAATATGAAGTAGGATCCTCTACCTCCCCAGTGCGAGCAGTAGCGGTTTCAGAACGAGTTGGGACTGTCGCAGTAAAGGTGGAAGAGCCGCCAAGTAGTATGGGAGGTCCCCCATTTCCATCAGATATGTCAACCTCGGGAACAACCTCGAAGGGGGAGATAAGGATAGGCTCTTTAGCAGGCGGAGGGAGGACAAGCGTTGAAGGTGGAGTGGGAGGAGGGAAGCTGAAATCCACCGTCTGCCCAGATACAATGAAGGATATGGTACCTTTCTGCACATCAATTACTGCCCCCGCGGTCGTAAGGAATGGCCGACCTAAGATGAGTGGGGCCGAGAAGACCTCATCTATGTCAAGAACAATAAAGTCGCAGGGGATGAGGAACTTACCCACCTGGATCGGGACATCCTCCAGAATGTCGACAGGCTGCCGGATGGAGCAGTTTGCTAGCTGAATAGTCATGCTAGTGGGCGTGAGGTCTCGTAGTTGCAGCTTCTTGTAGAGACAGAAAGTGGCATGAGGCTCACACTGCCGCCCAGATCGCAAAGGGCTCTCTCAATCTGCATATCCCCTATGCAGCATGGGATAGAGAAACTGTCAGGATCCTGCAGTTTTGATGGTGAACGCATCGGTAGAAGTGCGCGACAGGATCCGAAAGTGGGGTGTACTAGAGTAACCCCGGGCTCTCCCTTCTTGGACAGGAGCTCTCTTAAAAATTTAAAGTGTGCAGGTGCATTCTTGAGAGCTTCCAGGAAGGGGCTACTGGCATAGATTCGGCGTAGGGTTTCCAAGAATCGCGCGAATCTAGGTTCAAGCTGACATAGCTTGGACCATGCCAGTCACTGAGGGTAAGGCACTGAGGGTTGGTAGGTACGGGTAGGAGGTAGGCTCCCCAGCAAAGCTCAGATTCTCTTCTCTCTTCTTCCCCTCAGTTCCTGCAGAATCAGGAACTGTAACTACCTCCTGGAGAACCATCACTGGGCTTTCCTCTAACCCCTCGTCCATCTTGGAGATGGCATTGACGTGACCTCGGGAGTTAGTCTCAGGCTGGCTCGGCAGATGCCCTTGAGGTCGGGACAGGAGGCTCACTTGTTGAGAAATCTGGGCAATCTGCGTGTCCATCGTCTTCTGATGGGCGGCCATGGCATCTACCCTGGAGGTTAGCAGGTGGGTTGACTCCTTAAGAGTCTCATTGATCATGGTTTGGGTCGCTATGAAGAGCTCCATAAGACTCTCCAGGTGAGATGTAGGTTCAGGAGGTGGAGGGGGTGGAGTGTAAGGAGCTCGGTTGTGGAAACCGGGTGGCTGGATGGAGTTCTGGGAGTGAAGGTTTGGATTTTTGTAGGGAGGGTTCAGATGACTCTTCCAACCCTAGCTATAGGTGGTGGGGTGGGGGTTATTTTGAGGAGGTGTGGTATAGGTGTGGTACGCATTGACATGTTCAATGCTGGAGGGAGCATTGTAACATTCAATGGAGGTGTGCCCCTGGATGCCGCACACCTCGCAGTATGCGTGGGTTCCCATGGATGGCTCTGAAGATCCACCTGGAGTGGGAGAGGTGCCCCCTTTATCTAGCCTCTGTGCTAGCGCATCCACCCGACTGGCTAGAAGGGTCACAACGTCGACCGCGTGCTTGCCACTACTCTTGTGCGGGGTGGATCTATCACTTGTCCAATGATAATTGTTGGAAGCTATCTCTTCCAATAAGACCTTTGCTACCTCGATCGACTTACCCATGAGAGCTCCTCCTGCAGTGGCATCCACTGAGATTTTCATTGACTGCTCTAATCCATTGTAGAATGTCTGGACTAGAAGCCGGTCAGGAACGCCATGATGAGGGCACTACCGCTGGAGGTCGTTGAACCTCTCCCAAGCCTCGTAAAGGGACTCGCCATCCCTCTGAAGGAATGAAGTAATCTCAGTTCTCAGCTTTGCAGTCTTGCCCGGTAGAAAATACTTGCTGAGGAAGGCCTTGGAGAGCACCTCCCAAGTGGTGAATGAATTGGGCTCCCCATTTTGTAACCAGTCACTGGCTATGTCCCTCAACGAAAAGGGGAAAAGCCGCAGCCTAATTGCATCAGCGGACGCCACGTTGATTTTGATAGTGTCGCACTTCACAATAAACTTACGAAGATGCGCAATGGGGTTTTCAGATGGGTGCCCGCCGAATTGCTCCCGCTCCACAAATGAGATAAGTGCTGGGCTGAGCTCGAAGTTGTTAGCCTCGATCGCCGGGATAACAATTGATGAGGTGATGTCGGATGCCTGCGGCAAGGCATAGTCCCGCAGCACCCTATTATCGTCCTGGGCCATCACCGCTGCCTCTTTCTTCCTTCTTGTAGCTTCTCCGCTACGTCAGCGTGCGGCTGCTTCCATCTCAGGATCGAGGGGGACAAGATCTTGATCCCTTTGACTCCTCCTGCGCATACACAAGCAGACAATACCCCGACGTAAACAGTTTCTAGCAAGAAGGAAAAGAATGATAAACTAAAACAAAAGAAAAGAAAGAAATGCCTAGTCTAGAGTGTTCGAATCGGTTCTAATATTGAAAGGCGCAAGTTCCCCGGCAACGGCGCCAAAAACTTGTTAGTCTTAAAATGTACCGCAAGTGCACGACATAGCTGTAGCCAGCAACCGGCAAGTACGGGTCGTGTCCACGAGGAACTTGGTTTCAACTACCAGAACTGATTAAATTACTCAAGCTAGGCAATCGCAGTTGTGGGTTGGAGACTAAACTAGGATAAACGATAGCAACTAAAAAACCTAATAAACAGCAGAATAGAAAACACCCAGGTTGGAATTAATAGCACGATTATGCTAGTGAATCAGTTACTAACCCAATCAAACACTCCCAAGCATGCATCAGAAATGGATAAATTGTCAATTAAGCACATCTCCTCCATCTCTCAAGGGTCGAAGACTAATCCTGGAATTATAGTCGCCTATTCTCATGGGACTAAAGGTCGAAGGATGACAAGATTCACAATCTCAAATCCCAATTAGAATCTTAACTATTTTCATGTTAAAATCCTAATCGTCTACTAAGGCGCACTAGGCAAAGGTTTCGTCTCTCAACGCTCCCCTAAACCCCAATAAAAAGGATGAATGTTCTTTCGAGCATTTCCTCGAGCATGTGGCGTGCATAGTAGAATTCATAATTGCAAAATAAAGCGAGAGCAGGGATTGGGCCAGTACAAGATTCAACTACACATATTCGGCGTCAATCCCAACCTAAGTTGAAGGATTTAGCCTACAATCATGTTTCTAACAACAACCATGACATTCAATTCCACAATCATTGCAAACCTTAAAATAACCAAGAACAAGAGAGAATTAAGAACCTGAAATTGATTGAATGAATTCAAAGTAGTATCAACTTCAATTCAATAGCCAAATCCCAAAATCAAAATTAAACTCTGTAATGAAACCTACAAATCGCCTAGAAGCGTTTTGGTGCGAGAGAAACTGAAACTAGAATTGAATGTCCCTCAAAACAGCCCCGAAGGAAGATTTAAGTCGTGATGCGGAACGGGGGTGGCACGGTCGTGCCCCAAGGCACGGGCCCATCGTGCCAAAACACTGCTGGAGTCACGCCAGGACCGCACAAGTGGCACGGGTGTGCCACTTGGCACGGTCGTGCCACGTGATACGGCCCAACCGTGCCACGTGGCTGCCCGGCCAAGTGTGCCGGTTCAAGCGGATCGGCCGTGCTACGCGGCTCCGGTTTTGTGGGACTTCCGTGCAACGCTTCTTCGCAGCTTTTCTCGCCTTCTTGGCACTCCTTTCTGTTAAATGTTTTTCATCTTTCTGTTTCTTCAATAAAGATCCTGAAAATATCGAAAGATGTTATATGAGTTAAAAGTGCGCTAATGGAGGCTGATTTGACTCTTCCTAAGCACGATCGAACGTGAAAACGAGGAAGAAAATGAGTCAAATAGGGGCTAAAATATGGTATAAAAATAGGTTTATCAAAAGGTTATCCCAGTGAAGTAAGGTAGTTCTATTAACATTGGGAGCGGTAGAATCCAATCCCCAGGGTAAATCCAACACAAACGTTCAGCCTCTACTTTACAAAAGTTCATGTTCTCAAAAGCGTCTTGATCAAATCGCTTGGAGCCAGATACTCTATCCTCAGGGTTGGGCTCAGCACCTAAAAATCTAGCAATAGTATTGACAATACCACCAATGACTATCCTACCCTTAGTGCTAACAACAGCACTATATAATTGTCTGGCCAAGAATGACCAGGGGTCAAGCTGAACACCATCCAAAATACAAGACAAGAAATATAACTCAAATAATCTCGAGAAATTCAAACTATTATTCTGAGCAAAGAAACAGCAAGCTAGGATACGATGAGCTACCCGAATGCAAGGGTTCCTAACATGGGTGCATTTAAAAGAACTAGCACTGTACCTAACACTTCCCAGAAGCTCTTCTCAAAATGCATTTGGGTTGAATTCTTGAGGGACTTGTCAGTTTAGTAAATCCATGTTAGGTGAAAAATCAAATATACTGTTGAAGGTACCTAAGTTCAACTCATATAATTGTTCTTGCAAATAAAATGAAATATACCCTACTTGACATTGAGGCCCTCTAGTGACCTCAACATGTGGTGTGCTTTGGAGCTCTTAAGGTAAGATCCTAATATTTATGCTTCTTAAGTTCAATGAAATATCCCATACCCCCCCTTGCGAACAACCATCGGAGATCATCCAACATTCCTAAACAACCTAATAATTTCTCATCATAATAACGAGTTGCTACAATCATGCGTTCATTCAAGCAAGCATATCCAGCAACATGATTGGGGCTGGTTAAACAAAGAGGATAAGGAATGTTACCTTCAGCTCGTGCATTGGTGGAAATTCGGGAAGTCTGTTGAGGCCGAGATGGTGCTTGGCTTGATGATCTTACCTCCTTGATACTACTTTGTCTCTTGGTGGGTGCCATGGTTGTAAAAATAGAAGAAGAATTGAAACTAAAACCTAAAAAAGAATATTTGAGAAAGAAAAATGAAGAATTTAAGTGAAAATAAGAAGAACTACAGAGGGAAGAAGATGATTATGGTGGATGGTGAATGTGAGATGAAGCTGAAGAAGGAATGGTGGAAAGAGGTGAAATTTGTGAGAGAAAAAGAAAGATTAAGTGAAAAGCTGAAGTTTTAAGGGAAAATGGAGTAAGAATGAGAAGAAAATGAGGGAGAAATGGAGGTTTAGTAATGATGGGTTTAGAGAGAGAAAGATGGAGGTAGAGAGAGTATGTGTCGAGGTTGAAGATGAATTCAGGGGAAAAGAAAGGGTCACCGTGGTTAAAACCCTTGACTGCGGCCTATAGCAGACCGCCACGGTCCATAGGGGTCACCATGGGCTAACTGTGGTGTCTGCTGGACACCAAATTTTTTTATTTTCCTGGTTTGGCACCCTACGGCCTCGTTTGATGGGCTACTTGGCCATGGTGCCAACATTTTTTTGTCTCTTTTTTTTAATTTGTTTATTCTATTATTTTTTTGTCTCTTTTTTTTTTTATCTCTTTTCTTGTTTTTTTCTATGCCATGAAAAACTACAAGTAATAATGAAAATCAAAACTTAAAAAAAAAAGGGCTTGGATTGCCTTTCAAGAAGCGCTCTTTTAAAGTCAAGAGTTTGACCATAATTCTATGCTTGGTTTAGATCAGTGAGTGTATGGGCATCATTTTTATCAAGAACCACAAAATTAAACTTCTTCAAATGAACATACCACCTCAAAAGCTCAGGTTGAAGGTTCTTCGTCATCATCAATTGATGTCATAGCGTACTGTCAGTGTACAAGACAAACCGTGTACGTGGCCCATCAGACTGGCCGCTATTTTCTTATTCAATCCCCAAATCAAAGTCTACATCAAATCCTTCCATAAGGGGCAAAGAGAGAACCGCTTGGGAAAACCTGCAATACTCATTCATAGTAGACTCATTAAAAGTATGGGCCTCAACCTTGGGTATGCCAGGCAGCATAGGAGCAGCAAACTCCACTTTAACATACCCTTGGTCAGGATCCTAAGTGGAAATCCAATCAAAATTAGGAGGATCTTGGCAATTCAAGATGTCCTCCATGTCAATCTCAGGAGAAGGGGAAGTGTTTATCTAATAAGGAATAATTAGGAGAAACTGCTTTCTCCTCCATATGGCAGAACACAGCGTAACACCCCGTGTACTTCAAATGTTATCCGCCCCCTTTTTACATCAATATGGCAACCTGCTGTGGCCATGAAGGGCCTAACTAGAATAATTTGGGCATCATTGGTCTCAATCATATCAATAATGATAAAGTCTTTCAATACCCAAATATCTACTATTTTCACTGGCACATCCTCTAATTTGCCTAAAGATTGCGTTTCAGAACTGCCTGTTAACTATAGTGAAAAGAGTGCGAGCTGTAATGGCCCTAAGTGAAGCTTATGAAACAAAGAGTATGACATTAAACTGACGCTTGCACCTAGGTCATATAAGGCTCTCTCAATTTCCACCTTTCCCATAACACAGGGGATAGAAAAGCTAACTAAGTCAAGAAGCTTAGGTGGAAAAATTGTGGGGAGATCTAAACTTTCATTCTCTACGAATGTCACGGCCTTGCCACTATCATTCCTCTTCTTACTCTCAACCATCATTATTTCTATACCCACTTCAACTGGTGCGTCCTCAAGGTCAATAGAGTTCTCTACCCCTTCCTTCAAGGTGACACAATTACAATGTTCACGAGGGTTAAATTCTGGTTCACTCGGGAGTCTATCCAGGGGTATAGATGAAAAGCTAGCTTGTTAGGCAATTTGGGCTTCGAACATCTTATTGTGAGTTGTAAGCACATCAAACTTAGATGCTAATTGCTTTATATAGTCATCTTGTTTTTGTTGCGTAATAAGCATACTTTCCATCACAGCCTCTAAATTGGACTTTTGGAGAGCTAGTGGAGGGAAAGGTGGTCGTTGAAAACCGGGGGGTGGTCTAGTATTCATTGGGGGCATAGTTAGAGGGTTTGAATTAGACCTATATGAGAAATTTAGATGCTTCCTCCAACGCAGATTTTAGGTACTAGAGTAAGGCCTATTGGTCGGTCTCGGGTTGAAGTTTTGGACATAATTGACTTCACTAGAGTCTTGGGAAAAAAGACTCCCAACTTGACAATTCAAAGAGCCACATGTTCAATAGAACCACAAATTTCACATGGAGGAGGGGCACCAGAATTCAAAGCATTAATATTCATACGGTCCAATCTTTGAGTCATAGCATCAACGTTAGCAAAAAGCAAAGTAAGTGCATCAATTTCAAGCTTACCTCTAACCTGCTTGGGTTGGCCTCGTTCAGTGGACCATTGGAAATTGTTGAGCTCTATCTCATCAATCAAATTGTAGGCCCTGTCTTCAGTTTTATTCTTCAAAGTTCCTCCTACTGTCGCATCGATAGTGGACCTTACAGGTTGGGTCACACGATTATAGAAAGCTTGAACAATCATCCATCTTTGAAGACCATGGTGAGGGCATAACTGCCGCAAATCCTTGAACGCTTCCAAGCCTTATAAAGTGTCTCATCATCCCTTTGGGTAAAGTTGGTGATTTGATTCCTCAAACTTGCTGTTTTGCTCAGTGGGAAGAATTTAGCGAGAAAAGCTTTAGTAAGCTCATCCCATGTGGTGATATTCTTGAAGGCAAAGAATGCAGCCATGCTCTTGCCTTATCCCTAAGGGAAACGGGAAATAGTCGCAGTCGGATGACATCGGTGGAGACTTCACTAAGTTTCAATATATCACACACCTCTAAAAAGACCGAGAGGTATAAGTTCCGGTCTTTTAAAGGGGTGCCTCCAAACTGGGATTGTTGCACCATAGAAATGAGAGCCAGCTTGAGCTCAATGTGTCAACGTTAGGGTGACCGATGCTTGAGGCGATTCCTTGGACTCCAAGGGTAACAAAGTCCCTAAGCATCCTTCTTTGGTCACCTCCTCCTTCTGCCATATTAGTGAAGTTCTTCTTGCCTCGCGTCTTTGTTCTTCAATCCTTTGTTTCTTCCCCCTTAAACAGAAAGTCCTCTCAATCTTGAGATCAGATTCATATAGAAGTGGACTTCGTATAAACGGGGAAGATTCCTGCAAGCACAATCACCAATACTACCAACGCAATTAAATAAGAAATAGGAGAAAAAAAAATAAAAATAAAAAATAAAACACTTACTCAATTTCGTAAGACTAACTCAATAGTTAACAAATTGATCCCCAGCAACGGCACCAAAAACTTGTCACATCCGCAAGCGCACGAGTGTCAGAGTATAGATTAAAAGATCGTCCGTATGAACCAAAGTAATCTATCGAGTTAGTAGCTTACTACAATTTGCTAAGCGATAAATCCTTTCAAATGATCAATTTAAATAAACTAATTAACTATTTGGAGATTCAACAACGGAAAAACATCTAGGAATTTGATTCACCAAGTAGAGAGTTAGATCATGGATTAAGGCACACACTTTTCATAGAAAGAACGATTCAAGGAATGGCAATCAAACTGAATTTAGTCCTTTCTCTCGAAACATACTAAATTACCTAAACAAACTCAACTAACACTCTCTTAAGTGTATTTAATTTAGTCTAGGTTAAAGATATATGGATTGCTAAGTCTCCTCTTAACAAGCATTTCTCTCTTGAGTTTTGCTAAATTAAGTTCTATCAAGACGATCAAGTAGAGAGTTTCACCTTTCAGCACTTCACCCTACTACCTAATATAAGCAAGAAAAATTGGCCAAATTCAACTCACAACATTTCAATTTCAAGATAGACAAGAGTCATTCAAAACATGAAGTAAGCGCAAGAATTCAGGGATAAAGGATCCAACAACAATTTTATGGCTAACAAATCCCTAGATTAGATAAAACTACTCACTCATGTTTCTAAATTCAACTAAAGCAAGAGCTTAAAAGCAAATTCAAAGGAAGGAAGGAAAACTTTACAACAATGGCAGCCCCTGAATTGTGCAACAATCTTCAAGCTTCCAAGAGCAAGCTTTTCCCTTCTAATCTCAATGAAAACTACACTAAAACTAAACTAGACTAAAAAGATGTGAAAGTAGAATTATGGTTGCTAAACTAGATCTCTTCTTCTGTTCTGAAAACACGCCCTTTTAAGCAGCAATTGGATGAACCTTGGCTGCAAAGTGAAGGAAAACAAAGAAGCTAGCAATTACCAGCTTACCACGGTTCGACCATGGTCACAGTTGGAACTGAATTTTCTGCTCTTCTCATACTCCACGGGCATGGCCTCATAGGGGCATTTGGGGGGGGGGTGTCAAAATACACTCAAATGAGGGTCAACACCGGATCAAAAATCCTGTAAACGTCATCAAAAAGCCATAGCCAAGCATAAAATGAGAATAGGAGTATAAATTATAACACTACGGACATAATTCTCCTAAAAACGCAGCAAAATGACCCTAAAATGATATACACTTTTAACACTCATCACAAACCACTTCAAGAATAGTGCTCTTTGAGTTTTCTATCTACCAAGCTTGTCCCACAAAACATAAGAACCTCCACCAAATCCGCCACTAATTGTGCCAACATCATTGCCATAGGAATAACCTCACTCCATAGTTGATCGACCTTCTGACACTCTATTAGCGCATGTCTGGATGTCTCCTCATGAAGCTTACATCTTGTGCAAGTACTTGAATCAACAATATGGCAATAATGCAATAGGGGCTTTGCTGCACTTTGTTCGAGGTATCCTTGTATATACCTTCCAAATCAAGTGCTTTGCCTTAGGTGTGACATCCTCTTCCCACATCTTAGGCAAAAAATTATCAAAGATCAATATCGATAGGCGTCCCTAAGAAATACGTTATCTTCACTGAGAAATCACCATTCGACGAGTAACATTAAACCAACTTGACCTCGATTGTTTCTTGTTAACAGGGACAACTTGTATTGGACAACTATCACTTTCAATGAACATGTTTTGCACTTGGTCCATGTCCTAGTTAGCTCCAAAGACATAAATATGATTAGACACAAGCATATCCTCATCATATTCCCCACGGCTCATAGTGTCAATTTTGTTATCTCATTAAACCCTGATCTTCCTATCATTTCTAACTCTTCAAACAAACCCCTCCCTCAAAAGAGCCTTAACACCCCAAATCCCCCTCTAAGCAAAACTATGAGCAAATTCACAGTTTGAGTCAAGGAAGTTTTTCTTTGGAAAGCGTTAGACTTCAAGACTCTCCTAGCAAAGAACTAGCATTATAAAGTAGTCTCCACCCTTCCTCACCAAGCAAGGCATAGTTGAACACATCTATTCTTCTAAAACCCATCCCTAAAACACTTAGGATTACAAAAACTCTTCCACCTATTTCAATGAATCTTCCATGCATTATCTACCCCCCTAAAAAAAGAGCAAAAGTTCTTTGAAAATCATCCATTGTAGCTACCGGGAACTTAAGTATGCTAACAAGATAAGTAAGTATAACTTGGGAAACAGATTTAATAAGGATCTCTTTACTTGCTCATGATAAGAATTTCTCCTTCCAACCTTCTAATGTTTTTCAAACCCTCTTCTTTATACTATCAAACAGCTCTTTATTTGACCTCCCTTTTGATAGAGACCCGTTGAGGGAGTAACATTACTCTTAATCTTCCTAATTTGACAAAAGAATAAGAAACTCTTGCTAGTAGTATAACGTATGAGAGCATATGTCAAAACATATATCAAAACTGAGCTTGAGCTAAAGTTCATATGTTACACAGTTATGTCAGTAGGCAGAAAACCAAAGTTCATATGTTACGGAGCTCTATCAAGCAATAGATAATCCAAAGTTCATATGTCAAAGTTCATATGTTAATGAACCCCGCCAACAGATGGAGGAGCCAAAGTTCATAACTCTACCAGCTAATAGAGAAATCAAAGTTTCATATGTTGCAAAACATTGTCAACAGGCGGAAGAACCAAAGCTTATATGTTACAGAACTCCCCCAGCACACGAAGGAACCAAAGTTCATAGCTCTGCCAGTAGGTAGAGAAAACAAAGTTCATATGTTACAGAACCCTACCAATGCATAGAGGAACTTAAGTTTACAGCTCTACCAATAGATAAAGAAATCAAAGTTTATATCTTACAGAACTCCATCAACAGACGGAGAACCAAAGTTCATAATTCTACCAATAGGTAGAGAGAAATCAAAGTTCATACACCACAGCAGTCTACTAGTAAGAAGAGGAACTAAAGTTCATATGTTATATGACTCTACCAGAAGGTAAGAAAGGCAAAGATCATATGTCATAGAGATCTCCTAGTCACAGGGAAACTCACAGTTCATGTTATATTTGACTAAATTCCATCTTTTGACAGAATATCTAAAGTACAAAGATCACGCAGGCCTATCATAAGTTTACAAAATGACATGTTATAGTTTTCATGTTTCAGTTTATGGTTTACAATTGTTTGTTTGTATATATATATATATATATATATATATATATATATATATATATAT